>CANTUQ010000035.1:5405000-6005000 GCA_947683425.1 Excoecaria cochinchinensis
AAGAAGTTGTGCGTTTGCATGGTATACCACGCACCATTGTTTCTGACAGAGATACAAAGTTCCTTTCTCATTTTTGGCGTGTTCTATGGGGTAAGCTGGGTACAAAGTTGTTATTTTCTACTACTTGCCACCCGCAGACAGATGGTCAAACAGAGGTACTGAATAGATCTTTGGGTACCTTACTTCGTGCTATAGTGGGTAAGAACCTCAAAACATGGGAAGATTGTTTACCTTTTATTGAATTTGCTTATAATAGAAGTATTCATTCTACTACTGGGTTTTCACCATTTGAGATTGTTTATGGTTTTAACCCACTGACTGTGCTTGATCTTTGTCCATTGCCTTTAAATGAGCTTTCAAGTTTAGATGGCAACAGGAAGGCAGAATTGGTAAAGACTTTGCATGAGAAAGCCAGGACTAATATTGAGAAGAGGAACCAGAAGTATGCTGAAAGAGCTAATAAAGGAAGGCGACAAGTGGTATTTGCTCCTGGAGATTGGGTTTGGGTGCATTTTCGCAAGGAAAGGTTCCCAAACCAACGGAAAGGAAAGTTGGATGCACGTGGTGATGGTCCATTCCAAGTCTTGGAGCGCATCAATGATAATGCTTACAAGATAGATTTACCAGGTGAGTATGGTGTTTCTGCAACATTTAATGTTTCTGACCTTTCTCCTTTTGATGTGGATGCAGATTTGAGGACAAATCTTTTTGAGGAGGGAGGGAATGATACGGATCCACCAACCATCAAAGATCATTTGAAGATGCCTAGTGGTCCAATAACGAGAGGACGTGCTCAGAAGCTAAAGATGGCTATGACATCTTTTGTTCAGGCTTTTGTCACTCAAGAAATTCATGAAGAGGCTATTGAGAAATGTTCTGGAGAGCTTGAAGGCCAAATGAAAGTACTTAGCCTTCTGGAAGCAAGTGAAGGAATTGGGTCAATTTAAGCCATCAAGGGCTTATACAACTTTGGGCTTTTAATTGTACATGTCATGTGCCTCATTTAAAAGTCACATGACTCACTTAAGTTGTATTTAAATGGGCTAGGCGTGTGGTCTTCTTGTTGGGCTTGGTTTAGTTAGTTTGATTGTTTATTTTGTCTTGTTTTGGGCTTTCACATTCAGCCTTTAACACTTACCTTTAAGTATGTTTATTTTTCTTTATTGTGGGCTTAATTTAGCTTGTAAAGCCCATGTCAATTTCGGCCTATGAATGATTAAGGCCTTAGTAGGGTTTGTTTTAGGTTTGTTTTAGGTTTTAAAAGTAATTAGGGTTAGCCACCATATAAATAGGCTAACATAAGTTGTAACGTGCAGATTTTGATCAATTAAACATTTGAGAGTATTCTCTTCTTGGCTTGGCCGAATTTCTTTAGGGAGATTAGTGAGATTGCTTGCTTTTCTTTTCTATTGCATGAGGAATTTGATAACTTATCAATTGTCTTGATTGTGGCGTTTTCATTTTCTTCGATTTCCCAATTATTTGCGTTTCCATTCACGTGTTGTTTGGGGGTTCAATAGGGAGGGTTTTTGTCTTCTTTGTCTTTGCAATCAAAGTGTATGTTCAAGGTGTTTCGGGTTCTTTAACCTTGGGGTTCCGCATCATCCATGAATCCGAACTTGCAAAGTTTATAATCTTGCAATGTTGACCCCCCTGTGCACGCATCATTCCCTCCCTCTTTAGAAAAGATTCGTCCTCGAATCTTCGTCTTTGATATGAGCACAACCAAGCATAATGGCAACAAGAGAGATGAACTAGCACTTCCTCAAGGACCAATCACAAGAGCAAGGTCAAAGAAGCTTAAGGAAGTCCTACAAGCATTCATGAGGCCTTATGTAGAGAAGATACAAGTTCACGAGGGGAAAGAAGCTGAATTGGGCTATGAAGACAAGTTGGGGCCGAATGGTCAAATGGGCCTTCAAACTATTTTGTTTAGCTTCTATTCTTGTAATGACATATAAATAAATGTATTTGGGCAGCCTAGTACCTTAGAAAACGTTTTGGGCTTATTTAATTAGGTTTGTTTTATTTTTGGGCTTATTTGAGTATTTTGGGTAGTTTAAGTGGGTAGGCTAAAGTTGGGCCTATCTCTTCTAAGGAGTTGGGCCTAAATAACTAATTGAGGCTTAGAAAACATGAGGGGGCCGGATTTTAAAGGGGAGAGCTGAATTTGGATGGGTTTGAGTCAAATTTAGCTTTATGCCTACATTAGTGAACTTGGGGTCCTAAATTTTAGGAATGGCTTTTCTTTGATAAATACTTATTATTTTGGGATATTATTGAATAGAGTTTGATGGAGAAACAATAGGATGAATTTATCTTGAGTGAGTTAGCCAAATTCCACTTATAGCCAAAATTGAGTCTACATTCATTTTCCTTAGGATAATCACTAGCTTTTAGGATTATTTTCAGATTGTATTTATCTTTATTTATTCATGTACTTAGTCCATATTATGGCCAAATACATGTAGATAAAGGTTAGGAATTAGCTTTAATTATTTATTTTATTAATTATCTCTTAGAGTTAGTGTTTGATTATAACTCCTCTAGGGAGGGGTGGCTGCCTTGCCTATATAAAGGGCTGAACTTCTTCATTTGTACTTTACATTTTTACATATCTTATGATTAATGAATTTTCATTGACTGAATTTGTGAGAGTTAATTTCTATTGATTCTTGTTATTGTATGAAGAATTAGACTTAGGCAATTTGCATGGTTAATGTATGCTTGATTCTTATTCTTCTTACTTTCTAAATCAATCTATTATAAGCGTTTCCATTCAATCTTGTTTGGGGGTTCTTTAGATTGGGGGTTTATTCACTTGTTTATGATCAATATTCATGGTATGTTGGCGTTCTAGTTTGCATATAGGCTGGGGTTCCGCATCATATAGTAAACCACCTTCAAGCCTTCTTGAACTTCCCCAAATTTGATCTCCATGAATCCGAACTTGCAAAGTTTATAATCTTGCAATGTTGACCCCCCTGTGCACGCATCAACTTGGTTGTCCCACGTTTGCTTCTTTGTCTCTCCACTTTAATTGCGATGTTCACCAAATCATCCATGACGCGGAACCCCAAGGTCATATGAACCCGAAACCCCTAAAACGCACACTATGATCAACAAAGACGAACAAGTTAAAATCCCTCCCTATTGAACCCACAATCAACCTGTGATTGAGAACGCAAATAATTGGGATGAAGGGAATAGAAAACGCCACAATCAATGATTGATAAGTTAACTAAATTCCTAATGCAAAATGAAAGAATGCAAATCTGCCTCTCTCACTAAGAAATTCGGCTAAGCCAAATGAACTTCTCAATTAATCAAAATCTCCTCCACAATTAGGTTTAAGGTGGTATTTATATGCCACCAACTAAAGACTTAACCCTAAGACTAATGGGCTGGCCGAATTCTCTACTTATTGGTAATGAGAATTTGGCCCAAATAACACATAAAGGAAACACTTGAGCTGCCCAATACAAGTTGGCGTGAGCACACTTAAAAAGCCTAATAACAAACTAATTTAACCCAAAAGAAAAATACATATAAAGGTCCTAACTATGGGCCCAATCAAATCAATCCCCTTGTAGCCCATATGTGGCACATAAAGCATGGACCACACTTCCTTCAAATGGCCCTTCAACATTCGGCCTCAATGGCATGGCCTTGGCCTTGCTTTGCCCATCACGCCATTGCTCCTCCATGGCTTCCACCATTCGGCCCAAGTAGACTTCTAAGGCTCCCTTGAACTTCTTGGCCCTAGCTCTAGTAATTGGCCCACTTGGCAAAGCCAAGTCATCTCTTGATGGCTTCCTGGTCCATTTCGCATCATCCCCTCCCTCTTCAAAAGGATTCGTCATCGAATCTGAATCAAAATCAAAAGGAGACAAATCAGAAACATTAAAAGAAGCACTAATGTTATACTCACCAGGCAAGTCGATTTTATAGGCATTGTCATTGATGCGTTCTAACACTTGAAACGGGCCATCACCCCTTGCATCAAGTTTCGACTTCCTTTGCTGTGGAAACCGCTCTTTCCTCATATGCACCCAAACCCAATCTCCTGGTTCAAATATGATTTGCTTTCGCCCTTTATTCGCTTTTTGAGCATACATGCGGTTTTTTTTTTCAATCTGCTCACGTGCCTTCTCATGTATTGCTTTAACCACTTCAGCCTTCCTTTTACCATCTAAACTAGTAAGCTCATTCAAAGGCAAAGGCATTAAATCCAAAACAGTTAAAGGATTAAAACCATACACAATTTCAAAAGGTGAAAATCCTGTAGAAGAATGCACAGCACAATTATATGCAAATTCAATAAATGGCAAACAATCTTCCCAAGTTTTCAGGTTCTTTCCAACAATGGCACGCAACAAAGTCCCTAAAATCCTGTTAACTACTTCAGTTTGTCCATCGGTTTGTGGGTGACATGTAGTAGAAAATAAAAGTTTAGTACCCAGTTTTTCCCACAAAACTCTCCAAAAATGACTAAGGAACTGATGCATGCACAGGGGGGTCAACCCATCATGGCAATCCTACGCAGGCCGAATTGTGGAAGCTATGGAGAATCAAGAGAGAGTTGAGCCAAATTGTGCTATATCTAATCCAATGGGGCCAAATGCAAAAGATGGGCTTCAATTGTGCTTGATTAATTATTTCAATCTCGAAGAGTAGCTTTAGGCTGCCCAAGGGACTTATTTTATTATGTTGAACTTGTTTTGTTTAAATTATTTAGTTGGACCCTCATATAGCTTAATAGGCTTATTTTAAGTGAGTTGGGCTTACTTTAGCTTGGGCTCATTTAAATTAATTATTTTAGGCTTGTGGGTTGTTGTATTTTAGAGTTAATAAGTTTGGGCTTTAGTTATTTGGTGGGAGGGCCATGTGTTAGGTGGCCATGTGTTAGGTGGCCTTTTGACTTATTTAGGATTTGGTGGGAGGCCCATGTGTTAAGTGGCCATGTGTTAGGTGGATTTTTGACTTATTTAGGGTTACCTACCTTTTGGGTGCTATAAATACCTCATTATAAGTTGTAAAAGACACATCAAAAACACTTTTGAGTATCATTATTTGGCTTGGCCGAATTTTCTTCAAGGGAGAGGATTTGCTTGTCTTCTTCTTTTGCATCAAGAACTAATTTCTTATCAAGGTATTTACTTGTGGTGAAATCTGTTCTTATGTTTTAAATCAACCTTATTATATGCGTTTCCTTTCATAAATTGATTGGGGGTTCATTAGGGTTGGGGATTTATACAAGTTCTTGTTCTTGCCATATTGTGTGTTTTTAGGGGTTTCGGGTTCTTTAGCCTTGGGGTTCCGCATCATTTGGTATCAGAGCTTGGATTAGGATAAATTCTTATTTATCTTGTGTTAATTTGCTATTCTATTATTTTATTTTCATTAGAAGAAGATAATTCCGCGTTGTTAAATTTGCAATCTTATTCTTATCAATTTTGTGTTCTTCTTTATTTTTGAATTTGTTCTTTTGTGTTCTTCTTTGTTCCTACATCAGATCTTGTGTTTGATGTTTTAAGTTCTAAAAAGAAAAAAAAAATCGTTGGTACTGTTCACGTTAATGTTTATAGTACTATTCACAGTACTGTTCATCCGAATTTAAAAAAAAAAAGAAAAGTCAGCATTGAGATAAATCTAGGAAAGAAAAATCACAAAGAAACAAAAATTTAGATTTGGTCATACTTTGTATTTGGAGATTAATTTGAAAAGTCAAAGTGAATATTTATAGGTAGTTGTCATTCTTGACTTTCTTTGATTTCTTATCTTTACATTCATTGTATCAAAATTGACTTTTCCATTAGGGAAATACCAAAATTCAGATTTGTCATACTTTGAATTTGAAAATTAATTTGAAAAGTCAAAGTGGTAATTTATGGGTAGGTGTCATTTTTGACTTTCTTTGATTTCTTGTCTTCACATCCATTGTATCAAAATTGACTTTTCTATTAGGGAAATACCAAAATTCAGATTTGTCATACTTTGAATGTGAAAATTAATTTGAAAAGCCAAAGTGGCAATTTGTTGGTAGGCGTCATTCTTGACTTTCTTTGTTAAGTGTTTTCATTGCATTCTCATTTAAATTTGTTGAATTGTGAATCATCTTGACTTGAAATTAAATTCTGAAGTGCAACTGAGGACAGCAAGATGGAGTGGAAAAAAGGCTTGAGTGTGTAAGCTTAGAAGAGGGTAAAAGCCAGGTTGAGTGAAACACGGGTGGAGTGCAATATTTTGAGTGAAACACGTGAGGGAGTGAATTGTGAGGTCTTTTTATTCCCTATTAACATTTATTTGCAGTTTATAAATCAAGTCGAGAAGGGAAAAGAAAGGAGACAATTTTTTGAGGAAGAAGATGAAAACGTGCCTAGTGTGAAGATGATGTACAAAACAATCATGAGTGAGTTTAAGAAGTTAAATTCCAGGATGGATCAGATGGCGGAGAGAATGGATGAGTCTACTAGAATCCAAAATCGAAGTAGATTAATTAACCGTTAGAGGAATAGGGAAGAATCTAAAGATATGGAATTACGGTTTAAACAACTATTTAGACAGCTAGATAAGTGTTTAAAAAAGGAGAGAAGAAAGAAAGAGGAAGTTGCAATGGAAGAAATTATATGTGAAGCTGAAAGAGATGCTATAGATTTATATGCTGATGAGATTGTAAATGATGAAGATAAAAGTGAAAGTGTAGATGTTGTTGCTGTGAGTGAAAATGAACAAGATTGTAAAATGGAAGATGCTTGTTTAGTTGAGTTGGAAGATCAACATGTTATGATTGATCATGTGGTGCTTCAAGAGGCTGAATTGAACATGGAAAAAGAAGATAATCATGTTCAAAATGAAATTCCTGTATTGACTAACCATGCTTTTCCTAGTTTTCGTGTTAACTTGCAGGAACATGATGAGTTCTTTTCAGAAGAAGCATTCATATTATTTCCATCTATTCCCAAGATCGTCTATGAAGATCAATTTATTCCACAAGCTTCAATTCCCAACTTGAATAAGACGAAAATTCGAGGACGAATCTTTTCTAAAGAGGGAGGGGATGATGCGTGCACAGGGGGGTCAACCCATCATGGCAATCATACGCAGGCCGAATTGTGGAAGCTATGGAGATTCAAGAGAGAGTTGAGCCAAATTGTGCTATATCTAATCCAATGGGGCCAAATGCAAAAGATGGGCTTCAATTGTGCTTGATTAATTATTTCAATCTCAAAGAGTAGCTTTAGGCTGCCCAAGGGGCTTATTTTATTATGTTGGACTTGTTTTGTTTTAATTTGTTTAGTTGGACCCTCATATAGCTTAATAGGCTTATTTTAAGTGAGTTGGGCTTACTTTAGGTTGGGCTCATTTAAATTAATTATTTTAGGCTTGTGCGTTGTTGTATTTTAGAGTTAATAAGTTTGGGCTTTAGTTATTTGGTGGGAGGCCCATGTGTTAGGTGGCTATGTGTTAGGTGGCCTTTTGACTTATTTAGGGTTTGGTGGGAGACCCATGTGTTAGGTGGCCATGTGTTAGGTGGCCTTTTGACTTATTTAGGGTTACCTACCTTTTAGGGGCTATAAATACCTCATTATAAGTTGTAAAAGACAGATTTTAAACACTTTTGAATACCATCATTTGGCTTGGCCGAATTTTCTTCATTGGAGAGGAAAGCTTGTCTTCTTCTTTTGCATCAAGAACTTAAATTCTTATCAAGGTATTTACTTTGTGGCGAATTCTATTCTTATGTTTTTAAATCAATCTATTATAAGCGTTTCCATTCACATGTTGTTTGGGGGTTCTTTAGATTGGGAATTTCTTCTTGTTCATGTTCATGCCATATTGTGTGTTTAAGGGGTTTCGGGTTCTCTAGCCTTGGGGTTCCGCATCAGGAACTTAACATCTCTGTCTGAAACAATGGTCCTTGGCATCCCATGTAGCCGAACCACTTCCCTAAAGAACAACTCAGCAACATTTGTTGCATCATCTGTCTTATGGCAAGCAATGAAATGTGCCATTTTACTAAATCTATCCACAACAACAAATATGCTATCTCTCCCTCTCCTAGTCCTTGGTAATCCCAACACAAAGTCCATAGAAACATCTACCCAAGGTTCACTAGGTACTGGCAAGGGTGTATACAAACCATGTGGCATTGTTCTAGACTTAGCTTGTCTACATGCAATACACTTAGCACATATTCTTTCAACCTCACGTTTCATTTTAGGCCAATAAAAATGTTCACTAAGCATATCCAATGTCTTTTGCACACCAAAATGCCCCATCAACCCCCCACTATGTGACTCCCTCACAAGCAACTCTCTAATAGAACATGTAGGAATGCAAAGTTGTTTTCCTCTAAATAAATATCCCTCATGCCTATAGAACTTATCAAAAGCAGCATTTTCACAAGCATGAAATATGGTGGCAAAATCAGCATCTTTCACATACAATTCTTTCAATTGCTCAAATCCAAGTAATTTAGAAGTAAGCATAGAAATCAAAGCATACCTTCGAGATAGTGCATCAGCCACCGCATTTTCTTTACCTTGCTTGTATTTTATCACATATGGAAAGGTTTCCAAGAATTCTACCCAACTTGCATGCCTTCGGTTCAATTTTCCTTGACCCTTCAAATACTTGAGCGATTGATGGTCACTGTGGATTACAAACTCCTTAGGCAGCAAATAGTGCTCCCACACTTCAAGTGCTCTCACTAATGCATACAACTCCTTATCATAGGTGGAATAGTTCAGAACTGGTCCACTTAGCTTCTCACTGAAGTATGCAATAGGATGATTTTCCTGCATCAAAACAGCACCTATACCAATCCCGGAAGCATCACATTCAATTTCAAAAGTTTTAGAAAAATCAGGTAAATGTAAAATAGGAGCATGACATAACTTTTCTTTCAAGGTACAAAATGCATGTTCTTGCTCTTTTCCCCATTTAAACCCGACATTCTTTTTCACAATTTCATTCAATGGTGCAGCAATTGTAGAAAACTCCCTAACAAACTGTCTATAGAAACTAGCTAACCCATGGAAGCTTCTTACCTCAGTCACGGTTTTAGGTGTTGGCCACTCTTGAATTGCTTTAACTTTCTCAGAATCAACTTCTACACCATTAGCACTTACTACAAAACCTAAGAAGATAACTTTATCCATGCAAAATGAGCACTTCTTAAGGTTTGCAAATAACTTCTCCTTTCTCAAAACATCTAGAACAGCCCTAACATGCATCATATGTTCATCTAAGCATTTGCTGTATACTAGAATATCATCAAAGTAAACAACCACAAATTTACCAAGAAACTCACGCAAGACATGTTCATTAAATGCATGAATGTACTAGGTGCATTAGATAACCCAAATGGCATTACTAACCACTCATACAAACCATATTTTGTCTTAAACGCAGTTTTCCACTCATCTCCCTCTTTCATCCTAATTTGATGATAGCCACTTTTTAAATCAATTTTGGTGAAAACACAAGCACCATGCAATTCATTCAGCATATCATCTAATCTAGGAATAGGGTGGCGATACTTTACCGTGATTTTGTTGACCGCACGGCAATCAATGCACATCCTCCATGTTCCATCCTTCTTTGGCACTAATAGGACCGGAACAGCACAAGGACTCATGCTTTCCCGCACATATCCCTTTCGAAGTAATTCATCCACTTGTTATTGCATTTCCTTTGTCTCCTCGGGATTGCTCCTATAAGCTGGACGATTTGGAATTTGGGATCCTGGCACAAAGTCTATTTGATGCTCAATCCCTCTCAAGGGTGGTAAGCCATGTGGAACATCTTCTGGAAAGACATCTGCATATTCCTGCAAAAGATCCACAAAAACACTAGGCAAATCGGGGTTAAGGTCAGTTTGAGAACAGAAATTCTCCCTAAATCGAATTATGACCAAAGCTCTCTTGCCTAAGTAGGCACTATTGAGTTCCCTCGGTTTTGCATAAAAACATGATTGCACTTTTACCTTTTCACTCCTCTCATTGTCTTTTCTTACAACTCTCATATCACTCTTCTTTTTTTCACTCACTAACTTCTTCTCTCCTGCACATCCCACTTTCTTTTCCTCTCCTGTGCAGTCACTCACCATTGGGCCTTTATCATGTTTCTTTTCTCTCATGGCCTCTTTGCTCTCATTTTTCTTTTCCTCACTTACCGAACTCCCACTTGAAGATTGCTGCATTCTCATTTGTTCAAGATAAGTTTCTTTTGGTGACATTGGTGCAAGTGTAACTTTATTACCATTATGTACAAAAGAGTACCTATTCTTATACCCATCATGCATTACTCTCCTATCAAACTGCCAAGGTCTACCCAACAATATGTGACCAGCTTGCATAAGGACTACATCACACACAATTTCATCCACATATCTACCAATAGAAAATGTAACTCTAACTTGCTTAGTCACCTTAACTTCCCCACTGTCATTTAGCCATTGCAATCTATAGGGACTAGGGTGTTTTTCACATTTCAAGCCCAATTTATCCACTAGGATAGTGCTAGCCACGTTCGTGCAACTACCCCCATCAATGATCAAACTACAAGCCTTCCCACCTATCAAACATCTAGTATGGAAAATATGTTCACGCTTGATGCGTGCACAGGGGGGTCAACCCATCATGGCAATCCTACGCAGGCCGAATTGTGGAAGCTATGGAGATTCAAGAGAGAGTTGAGCCAAATTGTACTATATCTAATCCAATGGGGCCAAATGCAAATGATGGGCTTCAATTGTGCTTGATTAATTATTTCAATCTCGAAGAATAGCTTTAGGCTGCCCAAGGGGCTTATTTTATTATGTTGGAGTTTTTTTGTTTTAATTTGTTTAGTTGGACCCTCATATAGCTTAATAGGCTTATTTTAAGTGAGTTGGGCTTACTTTAGGTTGGGCTCATTTAAATTAATTATTTTAGGCTTGTGGATTGTTGTATTTTAGAGTTAATAAGTTTGGGGTTCCGCATCATTTGGTATCAGAGCTTGGATTAGGATAAATTCTTATTTATCTTGTGTTAATTTGCTATTCTATTGTTTTATTTTCATTAGAACAAGATAATTCCGCGTTATTAAATTTGCAATCTTATTCTTATCAATTTTGTGTTCTTCTTTATTTTTGAATTTGTTCTTTTGTGTTCTTCTTTGTTCCTACATCAGATCTTGTGTTTGATGTTTTAAGTTCTAAAAAAAAAATCATTGCTACTATTCACGTTACTGTTCATAGTACTATTCACAGTACTGTTCATCCGAATTTAAAAAAAAAAAGAGAAAAATCAGCATTGAGATTAAGGTAGGAAAGAAAAATCACAAAGAAACAAAAATTTAGATTTGGTCATACTTTGAATTTGGAGATTAATTTGAAAAGTCAAAGTGGTAATTTATGGGTAGGTGTCATTTTTGACTTTCTTTGATTTCTTGTCTTTACATCCATTGTATCAAAATTGACTTTTCTATTAGGGAAATACCAAAATTCAGATTTGTCATACTTTGAATGTGAAAATTAATTTGAAAAGCCAAAGTGGCAATTTGTTGGTAGGCGTCATTCTTGACTTTCTTTGTTAAGTGTTTTCATTGCATTCTCATTTAAATTTGTTGAATTGTGAATCATCTTGACTTGGAATTAAATTCTGAAGTGCAACTGAGGACAGCAAGCTGGAGTGGAAAAAGGCTTGAGTGTGTAAGCTTAGAAGAGGGTAAAAGCCAAGTTGAGTGAAATACGGGTGGAGTGCAATATTTTGAGTGAAACACGTGAGGGAGTGAATTATGAGGTCTTTTTATTCCCTATTAACATTTATTTGCAGTTTATAAATCAAGTCGAGAAGGGAAAAGAAAGGAGACAATTTTTTGAGGAAGAAGATGAAAACGTGCCTAATGTGAAGATGATGTACAAAACAATCATGAGTGAGTTTAAGAAGTTAAATTCCAGGATGGATCAGATGGATGAGTCTACTAGAATCCAAAATCGAAGTAGATTAATTGACAGTCAGAGGAATAAGGAAGAATCTAAAGATATGGAATTGCGGTTTAAACAACTATTTAGACAGCTAGATAAGTGTTTAAAAAAGGAGAGAAGAAAGAAAGAGGAAGTTGCAATGGAAGAAATTATATGTGAAGCTGAAAGAGATACTATAGATTTATATGCTGATGAGATTGTCAATGAGGAAGATAAAAGTGAAAGTGTAGATGTTGTTGCTGTGAGTGAAAATGAAGAAGATTGTGAAAAGGAAGATGTTTGTTTAGTTGAGATGGAAGATCAACATGTTATGAGTGATCCTGTAGTGCTTAAGGAGGTTGAGTTGAACATGGAGCGAGAAGAAAATCATAACCAGAACGAAATTGTTGTATTGAATAATCATTTTTTTCCTAGTGTTTTTTTTAAATTGCAGGGACATGATGAGTCCTCAGCTGAAGAAGCATTCATTTTATTTGCACCTATTCAGAAGATCTTATATGAGGATGAATTTATTTTACAAGTGCCAATTCCAAACTTGAACAAGACAAAGATTCGAGGACGAATCTTTTCTAAAGAGGGAGGGGATGATGCGTGCACAGGGGGGTCAACCCATCATGGCAATCCTACGCAGGCCGAATTGTGGAAGCTATGGAGATTCAAGAGAGAGTTGAGCCAAATTGTGCTATATCTAATCCAATGGGGCCAAATGCAAAAGATGGGCTTCAATTGTGCTTGATTAATTATTTCAATCTCGAAGAGTAGCTTTAGGCTGCCCAAGGGGCTTATTTTATTATGTTGGAGTTGTTTTGTTTTAATTTGTTTAGTTGGACCCTCATATAGCTTAATAGGCTTATTTTAAGTGAGTTGGGCTTACTTTAGGTTGGGCTCATTTAAATTAATTATTTTAGGCTTGTGGATTGTTGTATTTTTGAGTTAATAAGTTTGGGGTTCCGCATCAATGCTGTTCTAAGCCTTCTTCTTTTACATTCATATTCAATACACGCCTAGTAACTAAAGCTTCCCCTTTAACAGCATACTCAACATATTCATCATTATCAGAACAATCCTCTAAAGGTGGCATGCTCAACTCCCCATCATCAGACTCATTTTCATGTTCAGACTCAGAAACAATCTCACCCCCCTTAATAAACATAGCTTTCCTATTAGGACAATCAAATGCATAATGACCTCTACCCTGACATTTAAAGCACTTAATATCCCTATGTTTAGAAAGTTTGGTTGAAGGATCAGTAGTACCTTTTTGAATGGGTGTACTCTTATCCTTGCTTTTGTTTGCTTCGGTTTCTTTCTCTTTAGGAGCTGAATGATATTCTTTCTTCCTTTCTTCAAATTTGCTCCATTTCTGGTTCCACTTATTGCTGGAACTCGAAAATGTCCTTGCTTTCCTCCTTTGCTTTTGTTGCCTCTCCACCTTCATGGCAATGCCAACTAATTCATCCATGTCTCCATAGTATTGTAGTTCCGCTACATCAGCAACTTCTCGATTCAATCCACCCAAAAACCGAGCCATAGTCACCTCTTCTTCTTCTTCTATGTTGGCTTTGATCATTAGTAACTCCATCTCCTTATGATAATCTTCCACTGATTTACTTCCTTGAGTAAGCCTATGCAGTTGCTGGTGCAACTCTCGATAATAATAAGATGGGACAAACCTCTTTTTCATGACCCTCTTCATTTCATCCCATGTGGAAATAGGTGGTTCTCTATGACTTCTTCGGTTTTTAACTACTTCATTCCACCACACCAAAGCATAGTCACAAAACTCCACGGCTGCCAACTTTACCTTTTTATCTTCGGAATAGTTATGGCAGGAAAAGATCATATCTACCTTCCTCTCCCATTCCAAATAAACTTCAGCATCATTCCTACCTTTGAAAGGTGGAATGTTCATCTTGATTGCACTTACATTGCTGTCCAACCTTTCCACTCTCCTTGCTCTACCCCTTGTGGATTGTACTTCATCAAAGTCTTCCCATTCCTCCACTTCGGCTTCTTCATGTTCATTTATCCACCTTCCTCTTCTTGCTGTTCTCTTTGAGCCATTTGATGTACTTGCTTCTAACTTATCCAACCTCCCGTTATTTTCTCTGTGCTCCCTCATCAAGGTTTCAAGAGTTCCTTGTATGGCTTGTAGGGCAAACGACATTTGTTCCGGGGTCATAGCTCTCTTGCTGGATTCGTCAGACATGGTGTTTAACCTGCAAAAATTGTTAGAATAAACAATCTCACAAGCTCTCGTGTTTACACTCAACAAGGCTTTACCCTCTTTGTTGTCCTCACAAGCTCTTGCCTTTTTCCTCTCTTATTTGCAACTCTCAAATTGCACTTCGGAATCCAGAAGACAAATCAATTTGAAAAACATTAGGAATACAAAGAAATAAACACTAACAATAAAACAGAAAGCTCAAAAACTAAAAAGAAGACACTAGACACAATGGAGGTGATACACGGACAAAGAAAAGGTATACCACTTGAATTATTCAAATTAGAGTACTAGAACAATCAAAAATACTCTAACAATGTAAAATGAACAAAAGCTAGCTTAAACAAGAAATTAAGTAACAAGAAACAAAGAAAATGACAATTCTGGCCAAGATGAACGAATTCAATTCACTACAAAGTAAATCGAATTTAGAACCTATTTAATCTACCCGACAAAGTAAGAAAACAATAAAGAACTCAATTTAGACAAATGACAAAGACAAATCAGTTTGCATGCAACAAAAATAATTTGAGTTACCAAAAATGACACTAGGCCGAAAATGTACACAAGCTTGATAAATGTATTAATTGTGTGCAAATTAAAGGCAAAGTGATGGTAAAATGATGGTAAATCAGTAGGTATATGGTGAAGAAATGATAGCAAATCAGTAGACAAAAGATGGTAGAAATGGTAAGGAAATGATTAGAAATGGATAATGAATGGATAAGAAATGGATAATGAATGGATAAGAAATGGATAAAGAAATGGATAATGAATGGATAAAGTAAGGATAAGAAATGGATAATGAATGGATAAGAAATGGATAAAGAAATGGATAATGAATGGATAAAGTAAGGATAAGAAATGGATAATGAATGGATAATGTAAGTTATAAACATTGCAAGTTCATATTCATGGAGATCAAATTTGGGGAAGTTCAAGAAGGCTTGAAGGTGGTTTACTATAGCTATGAAGAAGCCGAATCAAAAAGAGATTTTGAACAGAGGCATGTGCAAGTCATGTGACCTTGACATGTGCCAACCATGTGCTTTGACATGTGCTAGACATGTTCTATGCATGTGCACATCATGTGACACATTACATGTGCATTGCATATGTTTATTAATGGACTTAAGGGGCTGTTTTGGTTTGGGCTTTTAATTAGGGCTTTATTTATTATTTTTATTTGATTATTTGTAATATGTTAGGCCTTACCTTATTCTTTTGGGCTTATTTAAGTGAATTGGGCTTTAATTAGCTTGGGCTCATTTAATTAGTTCTTTTTAGGCTTTTGGGCTGTATTTTAAGTTAATTAGTGTGGGCTTTAGTTGTCTTGGTGCAAGGCCCATGTTTGAAGGCCTATTTTATTAATTAGGGTTTTTATTAGCTTAAAAGAGTATAAATACTCCTCAAAAACGAATTTGTAAAGGAGAGATTGGAATTATTAAACATTGGAGGCTATCCTCTTTTTCTTGGCTTTGCCAAAATTCTATAGAGAGATTTGTGAGAATTTGCTTGCTCATCTTTTCTATTGCATGAAAAATTTGATTACTTATCAATTATCTTGATTGTGGCGTTTTCATCTTCTTCGTTTTTCCCAATTATTTGTGTTTTCAATCACAGGTTGATTGGGGGTTCAATAGGGAGGGTGTTTATCTGATTTGGTTTGCTATTCGAATTGTATGTGTGGGTTTGTAGCTCGATGGCTATTGGGTTCCGCATCAACTACTTGCTGCCAAAGGAATTCGTCATACATAGTGATCACCAGTCTCTCAAGTATTTGAAGGCACAAGGTAAATTGAGTAAAAGGCATGCAAGTTGGGTAGAGTTTTTGGAAACATTTCCATATGTGATCAAATACAAGCAAGGTAAAGAAAATGTCGTGGCTGATGCACTATCTAGAAGGTATGCTTTGATTTCTATGCTTACTTCTAAGTTGCTTGGATTTGAGCATTTGAAAGATTTGTATGTTGGTGATGCTGATTTTGCCACTGTGTATCATGCTTGTGAAAGTACTGCAGTTAACAAGTACTATAGACATGAAGGATATCTTTTTAAAGGAAAATAACTTTGTATTCCTACATGTTCTATTAGGGAGTTGCGTGTTAGGGAATCACATAATGGGGGTTTAATGGGGCATTTTGGTGTGCAAAAGACCTTAAATATGCTTAGTGAACATTTCTATTGGCCGAATATGAGGAGAGATATAGAAAAAATTTCTACCAAGTGCATTGCATGTAAACAAGCTAAATTTAGGTCTATGCCTCATGGACTGTATACACCATTACCTGTACCTAGTGAACCGTTGACTGATATTTCAATGGATTTTGTATTGGGTTTGCCTAGGACTAGGAAGGGAAGAGATAGCATATTTGTTGTTGTGGACAGATTTAGTAAGATGGCTCGTTTTATTGCTTACCATAAAACAGATGATGCAACAAACATTGCTGATTTATTCTTTAGAGAGGTGGTTCGGCTTCATGGAGTGCCAAGAACCATTGTGTCAGATAGAGATACTAAGTTCCTGAGTCATTTTTTGGAGAGTTTTGTGGGGAAAATTGGGTACTAAGCTTTTATTTTCTATTACATGTCATTCACAAACTGCTGGACAAACAGAAGTAGTAAATAGGACTCTAGGAACCATGTTGCATGCTATTTTTGGGAAAATTTAAAAACTAGGGAAGATTATTTGCCATTCATTGAATTTGCATATAATCGTGCTGTACATTCTTCTATAGGTTTTTCTCCATTTGAAATTGTGTATGGTTTTAATCCATTAACTGTTTTGAATTTGATGCCTTTACCTGTGATTAAGCTTGCTAGTTTAGATGGCAAAAAGAAGGCTGATTTGGTTAAAACAATGCATGAGAAAGCACGGGAACAAATTGAGAAGAAGAATCGCATGTATGCACAAAAAGCTAATAAAGGAAGAAAACGAGTCATTTTTGAACCAGGTGACTGGGTTTGGGTGCATATACGAAAAGAGAGGTTTCCACAGCAAAGGAAGTCAAAACTTGATGCAAGGGGTGATGGACCATTCCAAGTGTTGGAACGCATCAATGAAAATGCATATAAGATTGACTTGCCTGGTGAGTATAATTTTAGTGCTACTTTTAATGTTTCTGATTTACCTCCTTTTGACTTTGATTCAGATTCGTCCTATTCAGATTCGAGGATGAATCCTTTTGAAGAGGGAGGGGATGATTCGAGCACTATCCAGGAACAACAAAAGGATGAGCTAGCATTACCAAATGGCCCAATGACAAGATTTCGAGCTAAGAAGTTCAAAGAAGCACTAAAAACTTATATGGGCCGAATTGTGGAAGCAAAGAAATAAGCAACTAATAATAAAAGAAAGTTCAAAGCTAGAAAAGAAGACTCTAGACACAATGAAGGTGGTACACGGACAAGACTGGTATACCACTTGATTATATCCAAATTAGAGTATTAGAACAAGTAAAGATACTCTAGCAGTGTAAAAAAACAAACGCAAGCTCAAAACAAAGAAATAAGCAACAAGAATTAAGAAAAATGACAATCCGGATAAAATGTATGAATCTGATTCACTACAAAGTAAACCAAATATAGAACCTAGTTATTCTACCCAACAAAGCAAGAAAATAACAAAGAAACCTAATTATACTAAGTAAGACAGAATGCACTCAATACAATTCAATTTAGAGCCAAAATGATGAATAGGCTGAATGATGTATCAAGATCTAATTAATGTGTCAAGTTGTGTACAAAATGATGGCAAAGTGGTAGAAAAATGATGTCAAAATGATAAGAACATAGTGTAAAAATGATGGCAAAATGTTACCAAAATGGTAGGCAAATGATGGCAAAATGGTAGAAAAATGATGGCAAAATGATACCAAAATGGTGTAAAAATGATGGCAAAATGTTACCAAATTGGTAGGCAAATGATGGCAAAATGGTAGAAAAATGATGGCAAAATGATACCAAAATGGTGTAAAAATGATGGCAAAATGTTACCAAAATGGTAGGCAAATGATGGCAAAATGGTAGAAAAAAATGATGGCAAAATGATACCAAAATGGTGTAAAAATGACAGCAAAATGGTACCAAAATGTTACAAAATGGATAGCAAATGTTAGGAAAATGTTACCAAAAATGGTTAGCAAATGATAGGAAAATGATATCCAAAATGATAAGCTAATGGTACCAAAATGGTATCCAAAAGGATTAATTGCTGCCCCTAATCCTCAAGCACTCAGGATTAGATTTTTCCACCTATTAATGGATTTGGATTTTCCCTTTTACTATAAATATACTCCTGATGCAGAATCCCAAGGCTAAAGAACACAAAACCCCTTGAACATACAATATGGCAGACATGAATAAGAGTAAATCCCCAACCCTATTGAACCCCCAATCAATAAAGTGAAAGGAAACGCAAATAATTAGGTTGATTTAAACACAAGAACAGAATTCGCCACAAGTAATTACCTTGATAAGAATTTATGTTCTTAATGCAAAAGAAGAAGACAAGATATCCTCTCCAAAGATGAATTTGGCCAAGCCAAAAGAAATTTATCAAATTAATCAACTATGCCTCCAATCTCGTTTTTGTGGAGTATATATATTCCCTTAAGCTAGAAAAAATTCTAATTAATCGAATAAGCCTTAAAACATGGGCCTTACATCAAGATAACTAAAACCCACACTAATTAACTTAAAATTCAGCCCAAAAAGCCTAAAAAGAACTAATTAAATGAGTCCAAACTAATTAAAGCCCATCTCACTTAAATAAGCCCAAAAGAATAAGTTAAGGCCTAGCATATTACAAATAATCAAATAAAAATAATAAATAAAAGCCTAAACTAAGAGCCCAAACAAATCAGCCCATAAGTCCATTAAGCAACACATGCATTGCACATGTATTGTGTCACATGATGTGCACATGTCAAGTGTCACATGCATGGCACATGTCAAGTGGCACATGACTTGCACATGTCAAATTTATCATGCACATTTGGTCTTCACAATTCTGCCCCATTGAGTTGGTCTTGATGCCATTCGGCCCAAGCTTCTCTTGGCTTTCCATAGCTTCCACAATTCGGCCCATGTAACCATTCAGTGCCTCTTTGAACTTCTTAGCCCGCAATCTCGTTGTTGGACCATTTGGTAATGCTAGCTCATCCTTTTGTTGTTCCTTGATAGTGCTCGCATCATTCCCTCCCTCTTCAAAAGGATTCTTTCTCAAATCTGAATCAAAGTCAAAAGGAGATAAATCAGAAACATTAAAAGTAGCACTAACATTATACTCACCAGGTAAGTCAATCTTATATACATTTTCTGATGCGGAACCCAATAGCTATCGAGCTACAAACCCACACATACAATTCGAATAGCAAACCAAATCAGATAAACACCCTCCCTATTGAACCCCCAATCAACCTGTGACTGAAAACGCAAATAATCGGGAAACAAAGAACTGAAAAATGCCACAATCAAACGATTGATAAGTTAATCAAATTCTTCATGCAATAGAAAAGAAAGCAATTCACTCTCTTAATCTAAGCAAATAAATTCGGCTATGACAAGAAAATTATCCCAAATCTGAAATTCTTAACATAACATGTTCTATTTATAGGGTGGCTAACCCTAGCTAGCAAATAACCTAAAACAAAACCCTAATGAGGCCTTAAACATGGTGTGGCCGAATTGTCCATGGGCTTTACAAGATAAGTTAAGCCCAAACTAAAGAATTAAACACACTTAAAATAAGCCCAAAAGAAAGACTAATTAAAACCCAAAAATAACTAAACTAAACCCAATCTAAAAGCCCAATTCGTTTAGCCCATTAAGTCTTTAAATAAATGAGTCATGTGACTTTTAAATGAAGCACATGACTTGTACAAATAAAGCCCAAAGTAGTATAAACCCAAAAATGACTTAAATTGGCCCAAAAATGGCTTAAGTTGGCCCAATTTCACTAGAAGCTTCCAAAAGGCTAAGTACTTTGTGAAAGCCTCCTTCAAGCTCTTTATAACACTTCTTAAATTTGATCTCCATGAATATGAACTTGCAATATTTATAACGTTGCAATGTTGACCCCCCTGTGCACGCATCATTCCCTCTCTCTTTAGAAAAGATTCGTCCTCGAATCTTCGTCTTGTTCAAGTTGGGAATTGACACTTGTAGAATAAATTCATCTTCATATAAGATCTTCTGAACAGGTGGAAATAAAACGAATGCTTCTTCAGCAAAGAACTCATCATGTTCCTGCAAGTTAACAAAAACACTAGGAAAAACATGATTATTCAATACAACCATTTCATTCTGATCATTATTATCTTCACTTTCCACGTTCAATTCAACCTCCTTAAGAACTGTAGTGTCAATTATAACATGCTGATTTTCTATCTCAATTACACAGACATCCTTCTGTTCTCTCAAAGCAACATCTTCTCTTTCAATTATGTTTTCCTTTTCACTCAAAACAACATCTTCGTCACATCCACTTATTTCTTCTTCACTCACAACCTCATTGTCATACAAATCTATAGAATCTCTTTCAGCTTCACACATAATCTCTTCAATTGCAACTTCCTCTTTCTTTCTTTTCTCCTTTTTCAAACACTTATCTAGCTGTCTAAAGAGTTGTTTAAACCTCAATTCCATATCTTCAGAATCTTTATTTTTGCTCCAGTTTGGACAACTCTTGTTGTTGGAATTTGAGAATAACCTTGCTACCCTCCTTTGTTTCTGTTTCCTCTCCACCTTAATGGCAATGTTCACTAACTCCTCCATTTTTCCATAATGTTGCAATTCAACTACATCCGCAATTTCTTTATTCAAACCTCCTAGAAACCAAGCCATGATTACCTCTTCCTCCTCTTCTATTTTAGCTTTGATCAATAGCATCTCCATCTCCTTGTGATAATCTTCTACTGATCTAGCTCCTTGCACTAACCTATGCAACCTCTGATGTAACTCCTTAAAGTAGTGTGAAGGCATAAATCTTTTCCTCATGGCCTCCTTCATATCCTCCCAACTACTAATAGGACGTCTACCCACTTTCCTTCTGCTCAAGTTCAATTGATCCCACCAAAATAAGGCATAATCTGTAAACTACACAGCTGCTATCTTCACTTTCTTCTCCTCAGAATACCTATTACACTCAAAGATCATTTCAACCTTCCTTTCCCATTCTAGGTACTCTTCAGCACTGTTTCTACCTTTAAATGGAGGAATCTTAAGCTTAATGTTACCTAAATTCCCATCTAATCTCCCACTTGTCTCTTCTTTATCTAAGTCTTCTATGTCAGCCCTTACATTTTCATCAGTCCATCTACCTCTCCGAGCTGTCCTCCTAGAATTATTAGATGCACTCACTTTAAATTTCTCCTCCATCCCGTCCATTCTAGCGTTTAACTTCTTGAACTCATTAATGAAGGCCTTGTACATCACTTTCATATCGGGCATGGCTTCCTCCTCCTCATACATTGTTTCCTTTTCTTCTTTTTTTTTGACATGATTTGAATTCTGCAAAACAGATGTTAGACAATAACCTCACACACTCCCTCACGTGTTTACACTCAAAGATGCCACTCCTCTCGTGTTTCACTCAATAAGGCTTTTACCCTCTTAATGTACTCACACACTCTGCCTTTTACCACTCTAATTGCAACTCTTAAATTGCACTTCAGAATTCAATTCACAAACCAAGAATTTGAGTACGTTTTAGAAATCAAAGAAATAAGCAACTAACAATAAAAGAAAGTTCAAAGCTAGAAAAGAAGACTCTAGACACAATAAAGGTGGTACACGGACAAGACTGGTATACCACTTGATTATATCCAAATTAGAGTATTAGAACAAGCAAAGATACTCTAACAGTGTAATGGAAAAAAAGCAAGCTCAAAACAAAGAAATAAGCAACAAGAATTAAGAAAAATGACAATTTGGACAAAATGTATGAATTTGATTCACTACAAAGTGAACCAAATATAGAACCTATTTATTCTACCCAACAAAGCAAGAAAATAACAAAGAAACCTAATTATACTAAGTAAGACAGAATGCACTCAAGACAATTCAATTTAGAGCCAAAAAATGATGAATAGGCCGAATGGTATATGAAGCTCTAATTAATGTGTCAAGTTGTGTGCAAAATAATGGCAAAATGATATGAAAATGATAACAAAATGGTAGAAAAATGATGGCAAAATGATACCAAAATGGTGACACAAATGATAAAAAATGATTCCAAAAATGGTGAAACAAATGGATAAGATATGATAAAATGGCAGCTCAAATGGATAAGAAATGAAACAAAAATGGCAGCTCAAATGGATAATAAATGATATCAAAAATGGCAACTCAAATGGATAAAAAATGGATAACACAAATGGATAAGAAATGGATAACACAAATGGTTAAGAAATGGATAAGAAATGGATAACACAAATGGTGGGTCAATGATTGCAAAGTAAATCCTTGGTTAAGTAGGATTAGGATTACAATTCCAATTCTGATATGGATTAGGATTTTTGAAAACCTAAACCCAAAGGAATAAGGATTAATTTTAATAGCCCTTAAAGGATTCCTAATTCCCCAAGCAATATGGATTAATTTTCTCCCACCTATTATAGGATTTGGATTTCCTCTTCCTATATATATGTATGCTCCACAATCAAATCCACACGCAAACTTCTTTCTCTTCTTCTTGCTGTTTTTTCTTTTATATAAATTTCAGCAATCAAATCAAAACAAACTCCTATAGGGTTCGGATTTCTAAACCCAAAAAGATGTTCTATTTCTTTTTCATCTTTTTTTTTATATAATTTCAGCAAACAAACTATAACTTCTACTCCCAAAATTCAGATTTCAAGCCAAGGATAATCAATGTTTCGATTCAAGGCAAAAATCAGAATCTCAAGGCAAAAAGGTAAGTAAACAAAGGCTAAGGAAAAAGGCTAATTTAACACACAAGAAAAACACAAAAATCAGAAACTTGATAAAACCAAATTCGGCAAAAACATAAAAGAATGAAGAAAAAGAAAACACAAGCCTAACACTAAGATAAATAGGAATTTACCTTACTTTGGCTCTGATACCAAATGATGCGGAACCCAATAGCTATCGAGCTACAAATCCACACATACAATTCGAATAGCAAACCAAATCAGATAAACATCCTCCCTATTGAACCCCCAATCAACCTGTGACTGAAAACGCAAATAATCGGGAAACAAAGAACTGAAAAACGCCACAATCAAACGATTGATAAGTTAATCAAATTCTTCATGCAATAGAAAAGAAAGCAATTCACTCTCTTAATCTAAGCAAATAAATTCGGCTATGCCAAGAAAATTATCCCAAATCTGAAATTCTTAACATAACATGTTCTATTTATAGGGTGGCTAACCCTAGCTAGCAAATAACCTAAAACAAAACCCTAATGAGGCCTTAAACATGGTGTGGCCGAATTGTCCATGGGCTTTACAAGATAAGTTAAGCCCAAACTAAAGAATTAAACACACTTAAAATAAGCCCAAAAGAAAGACTAATTAAAACCCAAAAATAACTAAACTAAACCCAATCTAAAAGCCCAATTCGTTTAGCCCATTAAGTCATTAAATAAATGAGTCATGTGACTTTTAAATGAAGCACATGACTTGTACAAATAAAGCCCAAAGTAGTATAAACCCAAAAATGACTTAAATTGGCCCAAAAATGGCTTAAGTTGGCCCAATTTCACTAGAAGCTTCCAAAAGGCTAAGTACTTTGTGAAAGCCTCCTTCAAGCTCTTTATAACACCTCTTAAATTTGATCTCCATGAATATGAACTTGCAATGTTTATAACGTTGCAATGTTGACCCCCCTGTGCACGCATCATTTTCATTGATTCTTTCCAACACTTGGAATGGTCCATCACCCCTTGCATCAAGTTTTGACTTCTTTTGCTGTGGAAACCGCTCTTTTCGCATATGCACCCAAACCTAGTCACCTAGTTCAAAAATGACTCGTTTTCTTCCTTTATTAGCTTTTTGTGCATACATGCGATTCTTCCTCTCAATCTGTTCCCGTGCTTTCTCATGCATTGTTTTAACCAAATCAGCCTTCTTTTTACCATCTAAACTAGAAAGCTTATTCACAGGTAAAGGCATTAAATCCAAAACAGTCAATGGGTTAAAACCATACACAATTTCAAATGGAGAAAAACCTGTAGAAGAATGTACAGTACGATTATATGCAAATTCAATGAATGGCAAACAATCTTCCCAAGTTTTTAAATTCTTTCCAATAATAGCACGCAACATGGTTCCTAAAGTCCTATTTACTACTTTTATTTGTCCATCAGTTTGTGGATGACATGTAGTAGAAAATAAAAGCTTAGTTCCCAACTTTCCCCACAAAACTCTCCAAAAATGAATCAGGAACTGATACGGATCAGCCAGATACTCAGGATTCTTTGAAGATTCCAAGTGGACCAATTACAAGGGGGCGAGCTAAGAAGCTGAAAATGGCTATGACAACTTATGTACAAGGCTTTGTTACTCAAGAGCTGAATGAAGATGTCTTTGAGAAGTGTCAAAAAGAGCTTGAAGGAGGTTTTCACAAAGTACTTAGCCTTTTGGAAGCTTCTAGTGAAATTGGGCCAACTTAAGCCATTTTTGGGCCAATTTAAGTCATTTTTGGGTTTATACTACTTTGGGCTTTATTTGTACAAGTCATGTGCTTCATTTAAAAGTCACATGACTCATTTATTTAATGACTTAATGGGCTAAACGAATTGGGCTTTTAGTTTGGGTTTAGTTTAGTTATTTTGGGTTTTTAATTAGTCTTTCTTTTGGGCTTATTTTAAGTGTGTTTAATTCTTTAGTTTGGGCTTAATTTATCTTGTAAAGCCCATGGACAATTCGGCCTAGCTTAGTTTAAGGCCTCATTAGGGTTTTCTTTATGTTATTTTGCTAGCTAGGGTTAGCCACCATATAAATAGGCTATTATAGATTGTAAACGGCAGATTTTTGAATGATTATTATTGGCATAGCCGAATTTATTTGCTTAGATTAAGAGAGTGAATTGCTTTCTTTTCTATTGCATGAAGAATTTGATTAACTTATCAATCGTTTGATTGTGGCATTTTTCAGTTCTTTGTTTTCCGATTATTTGCGTTTTCAGTCACAGGTTGATTGGGGGTTCAATAGGGAGGGTGTTTGTCTGATTTTGGTTTGCTATTCAAATCGTATGTGTGGGTTTGTAGCTCGTTAGCTATTGGGTTCCGCATCATTTGGTATCAGAGCCAAAGTTAAGGTAAATTCCTATTTATCTTAGTGTTAGGGCTATGTTTTCTTTTTCTTGATTCTTTTATGTTTGTGCCGAATTTGGTTTCATCAAGTTTCTGATTTTTGTGTTTTTTTTTTGTGTGTTAAATTAGCCTTTTCTTAGCCTTTGTTTTATTTACTTTTTTTTTTGCCTTGAGATTCTGATTTTTGCCTTGAACCGAAACATTGATTATCCTTGGCTTGAGATCTGAATTTTGGGAGTAGAAGTTATAGTTTGTTTGCTGAAATTATAAAAAAAAAAAGAGAAGAAAAAAAAAGAAGTAGAACATCTTTGGGTTTAGAAATCCGAACCTTGTAGGAGTTTATTTTGATTTGATTGCTGAAATTTATTAAAAAAAACAACAAGAAGAAAAGAAATAAAAACATACAAAAGAAAAGAATAGAAGAAACAGAGAAAAGAGGAGAAAAAAAACGTGAAAGAAAGGAATATAGGAGGAGAAAAGGGTAGGGAGCAATTCAGCCAAGGAGGGTTTATATAGCAAAAGGCAATTCCAAATCCTATAATAGGTGGGGGAAAATTAATCCATATTGCTTGGGGAATTAGGAATCCTTAAAATTAATCCTTATTCCTTTGGGTTTAGGTTTTCAAAAATCATAATCCATATTAGAATTAGAGTTGTAATCCTAATCCTACTTAACCAAGGATTTACTTTGCAATCATTGAGCCACCATTTGTGTTATCCGTTTCTTATCCATTTCTTATCCATTTTTGATATCATTTATTATCCATTTAAGCTGCCATTTTTGTTTCATTTCTTACCCATTTGAGCTGCCATTTTATCATATCTTATCCATTTGTTCCACCATTTTTGAAATCATTTTTTATCATTTGTGTCACCATTTTGGTATCATTTTTGCCATCCTTTTCCTACCATTTTGCCATCATTTGCCACCATTTTGCTATCATTTTTTTTACACCATTTTGACATCATTTTCCTATCATTTTGCCATCATTTTGCATACAACTTGACACATTAATTAGAGCTTGATACACCATTCGGCCTAATCATCATTTTGGCTCTAAATTGAATTGTATTGCGTGCATTCTGTCTTTTTAGTATAATTAGGTTTCTTTGTTATTTTTCTTGCTTTGTTGGGTATTTAGTTTACTTTGTAGTGAATCAAATTCATACATTTTGTCCAAATTGTCATTTTTCTTAATTCTTGTTGCTTGTTTCTTTGTTTTAAGCTAGCTTTTGTTCCATTTACATTGTTAGAGTATCTTTGCTTGTTCTAATACTCTAATTTGGATATAATCAAGTGGTATAACAGTCTTGTCTGTGTACCACCTTCATTGTGTCTAGTGACTTCTTTTCTAGTTTTGAGCTATCTTTTTATTGTTAGTGCTTACTTATTCTTTGCTTTCTAAAACGTGCTCAAATTCTTGGTTTGTGAATTGAATTCTGAAGTGCAATTTAAGAGTTGCAATTAGAGTGGTAAAAGGCAGAGTGTGTGAGTACATTAAGAGGGAAAAAGCCTTATTGAGTGAAACACGAGAGGAGTGGCATCTTTGAGTGTAAACACGTGAGGGAGTGTGTGAGGTTATTGTCTAACATCTGTTTTGCAGAATTCAAATCATGTCAAGAAGAGAAGAAAAGGAAACAATGTATGAGGAGGAGGAAGCCATGCCCGATATGAAAGTGATGTACAAGGCCCTCATTAATGAGTTCAAGAAGTTAAACGCTAGAATGGATATGATGGAGGAGAGAATAAATGAATCTACTAAAATAAAAAATCGAAGTAAATCAATTGACCGTCATAGGAAAAATAAAGATTCTGAAGATATGGAATTGAGGTTTAAACAACTCTTTAGACAGCTAGATAAGTGTTTGAAAAAGGAGAAAAGAAAGAAAGAGGAAGTTGCAATGGAAGAGATTATGTGTGAAGCTGAAAGAGATGCTCTAGATTTGTATGACAATGAGGTTGTGAGTGAAGAAGAAATCAGTGGAAGTGAAGTAGTTGTTGTTTTGAGTGAGAAGGAAGATGTTTGTTTAGTTGAGATGGAAGATCAGCATGTTATGATTGATCTTGTAGTGCTTAAGGAGGCTAAGTTGAACATGGAGAAAGGAAAGGACCATGATCAGAATGAAATGGTTGTATTGAATAATCATGTTTTTCCTAGTGTTTTTGTTAAATTGCAGGAACATGATGAGTCCTCAGCTGAAGAAGCATTTATTTTATTTTCACCTGTTCAAAAGATCGTATATGAAGATCAATTCATTCTACAAGTTTCCATTCCCAACTTGAACAAGACGAAGATTCGAGGACGAATCTTTTCTAAAGAGGGAGGAAATGATGCGTGCACAGGGGGGTCAACATTGCAAGATTATAAACATTGCAAGTTCGGATTCATGGAGATCAAATTTGGGGAAGTTCAAGAAGGCTTGAAGGTGATTTACTGTAGCTATGAAGAAGCCGAATCAAAAAGAGACTTTGAAGAGAGGCATGTGCAAGTCATGTGACCTTGACATGTGCCATCCATGTGCTAGACATGTGCTATGTCATGTGCTATACATGTGTCATATGCATGTGCACATCATGTGACACATTACATGTGTATTGCATGTGCTTATTAATGAACTTAAGGGGCTGTTTTGGTTTGGGCTTTTAATTAGGGCTTTATTTATTATTTTTATTTGATTATTTGTAATATGTTAGGCCTTAACTTATTCTTTTGGACTTATTTAAGTGAGATGGGCTTTAATTAGCTTGGGCTCATTTAATTAGTTCTTTTTAGGCTTTTTGGGTTGTATTTTAAGTTAATTAGTGTGGGCTTTAGTTATCTTGGTGTAACGCCCATGTTTAAAGGACTATTTTATTAATTAGGGTTTTTATTAGCTTAAAGGAGTATAAATACTCCTTAAAAACGAATTTGTAAAGGGAGATTGGAATTATTAGACATTGGAGGCTATCCTCTTTTCTTGGCTTTGCCAAAATTCTAATAGATTAGATTTGTGAGATTTGCTTGCTTTTCTTTCTATTGCATGAATAATTTGATTACTTATCAATTATCTTGATTGTGGCGTTTTCATCTTCTTCATTTTTCCCGATTATTTGCGTTTTCAATCACAGGTTGATTGGGGGTTCAATAGGGAGGGATTTTATCTCTTTGTTTCTTTGCTAACCATCTTGTATGTGTGGGTTTGTAGCTCATTAGCTATTGGGTTCCGCATCAGGAACTTAGTATCCCTATCTGACACAATGGTTCTTGGCACTCCATGAAGCCGAACCATCTCTCTAAAGAATAAATCAGCAATGTTTGTTGCATCATCTGTTTTATGGCAAGCAATAAAATGAGCCATCTTACTAAATCTGTCCACAACAACAAATATGCTATCTCTTCCCTTCCTAGTCCTAGGCAAACCCAATACAAAATCGATTGAGATATCAGTCCACGGTTCACTAGGTACAAGTAAAGGTGTATAAAGTCCATGAGGCATAGACCTAGATTTAGCTTGTTTACATGCAATGCACTTGGATCAAATCCTTTCTACATCTCTCCTCATATTCGGCTAATAGAAATGTTCACTAAGCATATTTAAGGTCTTGTGCACACCAAAATGCCCCATTAAACCCCCACTATGTGATTCCCTAACAAGCAACTCCCTAATAGAACATGTAGGAATGCAAAGTTGTTTTCCTTTAAAAAGATATCCCTCATGACTATAGTACTTGTCAAATGCAGTATTTTCACAAGCATGATACACAGTGGAAAAATCAACATCATTAACATACAAATCTTTCAAATGCTCAAATCCAAGCAACTTAGAAGTAAGCATAGAAATCAAAGCATACCTTCTAGATAGTGCATCAGCCACAACATTTTCTTTACCTTGCTTGTATTTGATCACATATGGAAATGTTTCCAAAAACTCAACCCAACTTGCATGCCTCTTACTCAATTTACCTTGTCCCTTCAAATACTTGAGAGACTGGTGATCACTATGTATCACGAACTCCTTTGGCAGCAAGTAGTGCTCCCACAGTTCAAGAGCTCTCACCAATGCATAAAGCTCCTTGTCATAGGTGGAATAGTTCAATACTGGACCACTTAACTTCTCACTGAAATAAGCTATGGGACGATTTTCCTGCATCAAAATAGCACCTACACCAATCCCAGAAGCATCACATTCAATCTCAAAAGTCTTAGAAATATTAGGTAAACGCAAAATAGGAGCAGTACATAATTTCTCTTTTAAAGTGCAAAATGCTTTTTCTAGCTCTTTTTCCCATTTAAACCCAACATTCTTTTTAACAATCTCATTCAGTGGTGCAGTAATAGTAGAAAAATTTCTAACAAACCGCC
This sequence comes from Excoecaria cochinchinensis, assembly GCA_947683425.1. Classification (NCBI taxonomy): domain Eukaryota; kingdom Viridiplantae; phylum Streptophyta; class Magnoliopsida; order Malpighiales; family Euphorbiaceae; genus Excoecaria; species Excoecaria cochinchinensis. The sequence continues at coordinate 5,434,823 of CANTUQ010000035.1, forward strand.
TACAAAAGCTAGCTAATCCATGGAAACTCCTTACCTCAGTCACTGACTTAGGCGTTGGCCATTCTTGAATAGCCCTCACCTTTTCAGAATCAACCTCCACTCCTTTAGAGCTCACTACAAAACCTAAGACAACTTTATCAAAGTAAAAAGAACACTTCTTAAGGTTTGCATACAACTTTTCTTTTCTCAACACATCCAAAACAGCTTTAACATGCATGATATGTTCATCTAAACACTTGCTGTAAACTAGAATGTCATCAAAGTAAACAATCACAAATTTACCCAGAAAATCACGCAAGACATGTGATGCGTGCACAGGGTGGTCAACACTTCAAGATTATAAACAATGGAAGTTCATATTCATGGAGATCAAATTTGGAGAAGTTAAAGAAGGCTCGAAGGAAGTCCGTGGGCCAAATTTATGAAGAAGCCAAATTGAAGATGGACATGTGCTAGTCATGTGACGACTTAACATGTGCAGGTCATGTGACACTTGACATGTGCCGACCATGTGACCTTGACATGTGCTATGCATGTGAGCCAGAGCATGTGCAATGCATGTGCTAATTGGTGGATTAAGGGGCTGATTTATTTGGGCTTTTAGTTTAGGCTTTTATTTATTATTTTCATTTGATTATTTGTAATATGTTAGGCCTTAACTTATTCTTTTGGGCTTATTTAAGTGAGATGGGCTTTACTTAGCTTGGGCTCATTTAATTAGTTCTTTTTAGGCTTTTTGGGCTGAATTTTAAGTTAATTAGTGTGGGCTTTAGTTATCTTAGTGTAAGGCCCATGTTTTAAGGCCTATTTGATTAATTAGGGTTTTTATTAGCTTAAGTGAGTATAAATACTCCTCAAAAACGAATTTGTAATTCAGACTTGGAGATTATGATATTTTGAGACTTTTATTTGGCTTGGCCAAATTTTTCATTGGAGAGGATTGTTTGTCTTCTTCTTTTGCATCAAGAACCTTAATTCTTATCAAGGTATTTACTTTGTGGCGAATTCTGTTATTGTGTTTTAAATCAATCTATTATAAGCGTTTCCATTCACATAGTTGTTTGGGGGTTCTTTAGATTGGGGGTTTATTCTTGTTCATGTTCATGCCATATTGTATGTTCAAGGGGTTTCGGGTTCTTTAGCCTTGGGGTTCCGCATCAACATGGTTCATTAATTGCATGAAAGTACTAGGTGCATTAGATAATCCAAAAGGCATTACTAACCACTCATACAATCCATATTTAGTCTTAAACACAGTTTTCCATTCATCTCCCTCTTTCATCCTAATTTGATAATAGCCACTTTTTAAATCAATTTTAGTGAATATACATGCACCATGTAACTCATCTAGCATATCATCTAACCTAGGAATAGGTGGCGATATTTACAGTGATTTTGTTGACCGCTCTGCAATCGACACACATCCTCCATGTTCCATCTTTCTTGGGTACCAATAAGACTGGTACAGCACAAGGACTCATGCTTTCCCTCACATACCCCTTTTGAAGCAGTTCATCCACTTGCCTCTGCAACTCCTTCGTCTCCTCTGGATTGCTTCGGTAAGCTGGACGGTTAGGTATTTGAGCCCCGGGTACAAGATCAATCTGGTGCTCAATCCCTCTTAAGGGTGGTAATCCATGTGGAACTTCTTCTGGAAAGACATCTTCATATTCCTGCAATAAGTCACAAAAACACTAGGCAACTCAGGGTTAAGATCAGTTTCAGTAAACAAAGTTTCCTTAAACCGAATCTAGACTAGAGCTCTCTTGCCTAAGTATGCACTTTTAACTTCTCTCTATTTTGCATAAAAACATGATTGTTTCTTAACTTTTTCACTCCTCTCAATTTCTTTTTTCTCAATTCTCACATCATTCTTTTTCTTTTCACTCACTAACTTTTTCTCTTCTGCACATCCCACTTTCTTTTGCTCACTTGTGCAGTCACTCACCATTGGGCCTTTATTCATATTCTTTTCTCTCATGGCCTCTTTTCTCTCTTCTTTCTTTTTCACCTCACTACCCGAACTCCCACTTGAAGTTTGCTGAATTCTCAATTGCTCAAGGTAAGTTTCTTTAGGAGACAAAGGTGCAAGAGTAATCTTATGTCTGTTATGCACAAAAGAATACCTATTCTTATACCCATCATGCACAACACGCCTATCAAATTGCCAAGGCCTACCTAACAAGATATGACCAACTTGCATTGGTACTACATCACATACAATCTGATATGAGCACAACCAAGCATAATGGCAACAAGAGAGATGAACTAGCACTTCCTCAAGGACCAATCACAAGAGCAAGGTCAAAGAAGCTTAAAGAAGTCTTACAAGCATTCATGAGGCCTTATGTAGAGAAGATACAAGTTCAAGAGGGGAAAGAAGCTGAATTGGGCTATGAAGACAAGTTGGGGCCGAATGGTCAAATGGGCCTTCAAGCTATTTTGTTTAGCTTCTATTCTTGTAATGACATATAAATAAATGTATTTGGGCAGCCTAGTACCTTAGAAAACGTTTTGGGCTTATTTAATTAGGTTTGTTTTATTTTTGGGTTTATTTGAGTATTTTGGGTAGTTTAAGTGGGTAGGTTAAAGTTGGGCCTATCTCTTCTAAAGAGTTGGACCTAAATAACTAATTGAGGCTTAGAAAACATGAGGGGGCCGGATTTTAAAGGGGAGAGCTGAATTTGGATGGGTTTGAGTCAAATTTAGCTTTATGCCTACATTAGTGAACTTGGGGTCCTAAATTTTAGGAATGGCTTTTCTTTGATAAATACTTATTATTTTGGGATATTATTGAATAGAGTTTGATGGAGAAACAATAAGATGAATTTATCTTGAGTGAGTTAGCCAAATTCCACTTATAGCCAAAATTGAGTCTAGATTCATTTTCCTTAGGATAATCACTAGTTTTTAGGATTATTTTCAGATTGTATTTATCTTTATTTATTCATGTACTTAGTCCATATTATGGCCAAATACATGTAGATAAAGGTTAGGAATTATCTTTGTTATTTATTTTATTAATTATCTCTTAGAGTTAGTGTTTGATTATAACTTCTCTAGGGAGGGGTGGCTGCCTAGCCTATATAAAGGGCTGAACTTCTTCATTTGTACATTACATTTTGCATATCTTATGATTAATGAATTTTCATTGACTGAATTTGTGAGAGTTAATTTCTATTGATTCTTGCTATTGTATGAAGAATTAGACTTAGGCAATTTGCATGGTTAATGTATGCTTGATTCTTATTCTTCTTACTTTCTAAATCAATCTATTATAAGCGTTTCCATTCAATCTTGTTTGGGGGTTCTTTAGATTGGGGGTTTATTCACTTGTTTATGATCAATATTCATGGTATGTTGGCGTTCTAGTTTGCATATAGGCTGGGGTTCCGCATCACAATCTCATCTGCGTACCTACCAATGGAAAATGCAACTATCACTTGCTTGGTCACTTTAACTTCACCACTATCATTTAACCATTGCAGCCTATATGGGTTAGGATGCTTATCACATTTCAAGCTCAATTTTTCTACCAAGGTAGTACTAGCTACATTAGTGCAACTACCCCCATCTATGATTAGACTACAAGCCTTCCCACTTATCAAGCATCTAGTGTGAAATATATGTTCCCTTTGCTCTAGGCCATCTTCCTTCACATTCATGTTCAAAACACGCCTAGTAACTAGAGCCTCTCTTTTACAGCATATTCAACACACTCATCATTATCTGAACAATCTTTTGAAGGTGGCATACTCAATTCTCTACCGTCAGACTCATCCCCATTATCGAACTCAGAAATAATTTCTTCCCCCTCAATAAACATAGTTTTTCTATTAGGACATTCAGATGCATAATGACCACGTCCCTGACACTTAAAACACTTTATATCCCTATGTTTAGAAAGTTTAGGTGAAGGATCACTAGTACCTTTTTGGAATGAAGTACTGTTTTCCTTGCCTTTGTTTGTTTTATAGTCTTTCTCCTTAGAAGCCGAATGGTACTCCTTCTTCTTTTCTACATTTTTACTCCATTTCGGATTCCATTTATTGCTGGAATTTGAAAATAACCTTGCTGCCCACCTTTGCTTTTGATGCGGAACCCCAAGGTTAAAGAACCCGAAACCCATACAATATGGCATGAACATGAATAAGAACAAACCCCCAATCTAAAGAACCCCCACACAATGTGAATGGAAACACTTATAATATATTGATTTTAAAATACAAGAACAGAATTCGCTAGAAAGTAAATACCTTGATAAGAATTAAAAGTTCTTGATGCAAAAGAAGAAGACAAACAATCTTCTCCAATGAAGAATTCGGCCAAGCCAAATAAAAGTCTCAAAATATCATAATCTTTAAGTCTGAATTACAATCTCGTTTTTTAGGAGTATTTATACTCCCTTAAGCTAATAAAAACCCTAATTAATCAAATAGGCCTTTAAATATGGGCCTTACACCAAGATAACTAAAGCCCACACTAATTAACTTAAAATACAGCCCAAAAAGCCTAAAAATAACTAATTAAATGAGCCCAAACTAATTAAAGCCCATCTCACTTAAATAAGCCCAAAAGAATAAGTTAAGGCCTAACATATTACAAATAATCAAATAAAAATAATAAATAAAAGCCTAAACTAAAAGCCCAAACAAAATAGCCCATTAAGTCCATTAATTGGCACATGCATTGCACATGTAATGTGTCACATGATGTGCACATGCATATGGTGCATGCATAGCACATGACATGGCACATGTCTGGCACATGTCAAAGCACATGAATGGCACATGTCAAGGTCACATGACTTGCACATGTCAAGGTATCACATGACTTGCACATGCCTCTCTTCAAAGTCTCTTTTTTGATTTGGCTTCCTCATAATTCAGTAAACCACCTTCAAGCCTTCTTTAACTTCCATAAATTTAATCTCCATAAATCCGAACTTGCAAAGTTTATAATCTTGCAATGTTGACCCCCCCTGTGCACGCATCATTCCCTCCCTCTTTAGAAAAGATTCGTCCTCGAATTTTCATCTTGTTCAAGTTGGGAATTGGCACTTCTAGAATAAATTCATCTTCATATAACATCTTCTGAACAGGTGAACATAAAATGAATGCTTCTTTAGTAAAGAACTCATCATGTTCCTGCAAGTTAACATAAACATTAGGAAAAACATGGTTATTCAATGCATCATTTTCATTTTGTTAAAGGTTCTTTTCTTCCTCCTTGTTCAATTCAGCCTCCTTAAGCACTACAGGATCAATCGTATCATGTTGATATTCTTTCTCAATTACACAAGTATCTTCCTTTTTACAATCTTCTTCCTTTTCACTCACAATCATCGTTTACTCTTCCGCTCATTTCTTCCTCATTTACAACATCATCATCAAATAAATCTATACCATCTCTTTCGGCTTCATAAATAATTTCTTCTACTACAACTTCCTCTTCCTTCTTTTTTTTCTCCTGTCTTATATACGTACTTAGTAGTCTAGAAAGTTGTTTAAACTGCAATTGCATATCTTTAAGATCTTTATCCAACAACTTAGCATCGTTCTTCAACTCATTCAATGCTTCTCAATCTAAGTATCGTCTTGACTTGTAATAGTACATCCTCACAATCACTCCCTCACGTGTTTCACTCAAAAGATGGCACTCCACTCTTGTTTCAGTCAATTTGGCTTTTACCCTCTTTTAAGCTCACACACTCAAGCCTTTTACCAATCAAGGTTGTTATCTTCGATTGCACTTCAGAACTCAATTCCAAGTCAAGATGATTCACAATTCAGCAAATTGAAATGAAAATGCAATGAAAAAAAACCTAACAAAGAAGATAGGCTCAAATCTAGAAGCAAAAATACCAAAATGAAGAAAGTTGAAATAAGCACACAAGATGAAGGTATGTATACTGTCCGAATATGCAATTTAAATTAACAAGAATCGAGTTGTTAATTATAGTATAAATGGAAGCAAAAGATACTAGACACCAAAAAAAAATAGCAACTTAAGAATGAAAGAAATTGACAAATAAGGAAACCAAAAATTTTCAAGTCAAGGAAACTATTATGTCCAAGACAAAATAAGGAAACTCTTATGTCTAAGACAAAATAAGAAAACTCAAATGTCTAGGTTAAGAGAAAATGATTAATCCACGATGTCCTAATTTAAATCAAAATAAGGAAAACCAAATGTCTAGATTAAGACAAGAATGAAACTTATCTAATTCAATGTCCTAATTTAAATAATGTCCTAATCCTATTTTTTTTTGAATTATCGCTAACTAATTAGAAAATAACAATTCTATCCTAAAGAAATACAATTCTAATTGATCACACCAACCAAAGTTAACCCAAATTGAAAGACCTTTTTTTAAAAAAAATCGGATGAATAGTACCATGAACAGTGTGATGAACAGTGCCGTGAACAGTACCAACGATTTTTTTTTTTGTTTTTTTATATGAATAGCTAGATAACAACTAGAACAACTAATAACCTAAAAATCGAGTTAAAATATTAAGAAATAACACCTAAAACAAAGCTCCCTATAATTTTGGTCCCTATGATGAACAAAGGTCCCTAAATTTTAGGAATCAAATAAATTGAAGAACAATGAACAAAAACAGAAAACAAACAAGGATAAATAAGAATTTAATCCTAATCCAGGCTCTGATACCAAATGACCCGAAACCCCAAGGTTAAAGAACCCGAAACCCCTTGAACATACAATATGGCATGAACATGAATAAGGGCAAACCCCCAATCTAAAGAACCCCCAAACAACTATGTGAATGGAAACGCTTATAATAGATTGATTTTAAAATACAAGAACAGAATTTGCCACAAAGTAAATACCTTGATAAGAATTAAAAGTTCTTGATGCAAAAAAAGAAGACAAACAATCCTCTTCAATGAAGAATTCGGCCAAGCCAAATAAAAGTCTCAAAATATCATAATCTTTAAGTCTGAATTACAATCTCGTTTTTGAGTAGTATTTATACTCCCTTAAGCTAATAAAAACCCTAATTAATCAAATAGGCCTTTAAACATGGGCCTTACACCAAAATAACTAAAGCCCACACTAATTAACTTAAAATACAGCCCAAAAAGGCTAAAAATAACTAATTAAATGAGCCCAAGCTAATTAAAGCCCATCTCACTTAAATAAGCCCAAAAGAATAAGTTAAGGCCTAACATATTACAAATAATCAAATAAAAATAATAAATAAAAGCCTAAACTAAAAGCCGAAACAAAACAGCCCATTAAGTCCATTAATTGGCACATGCATTGCGCATGTAATGTGTCACATGATGTGCACATGCATATGGTTCATGCATAGCACATGATATGGCACATGTCTAGCACATGTCAAAGCACATGAATGGCACATGTCAAGGTCACATGACTTGCACATGTTAAGGTGTCACATGACTTGCACATGCCTCTCTTCAAAGTCTATTTTTTGATTCGGCTTCCTCATAATTCAGTAAACCACCTTCAAGCCTTCTTTAACTTCCATAAATTTAATCTCCATAAATCCGAACTTGCAAAGTTTATAATCTTGCAATGTTGACCCCCCTGTGCACGCATCAGCTTTTGTTGCCTCTCCACTTTCATGGCAATATTCACTAGGTCCTCCATTACTCCATAATGTTATAAGTCCACCACATTAGCAATTTCCCTATTCAAACCTCCCATGAACCGAGCCATAGGTTACTATATTGGCTTTAATCATGAGCATCTCCATTTCCTTGTGATAATCCTCTACTGTTCTTGCTCCTTCGGTGAGTCTATGTAATTGCTGGTGCAACTCTCTATAGTAGTAAGATGGTATAAACCTCCTCTTCATCACCCTCTTCATTTCTTCCCAAGTAGAGATAGGCGGATCCCCATTCCTCCTTCTACTCTTAACTAATTCATTCCACCAAACCAACGCATAATCACTAAACTCTACTGTTGCTATCCTTACTTTCTTGTCTTCAGAATAGTTATGACAAGCAAAAATCATGTCCACCTTCCTTTCCCATTCTAAATACACTTCAGCATCATTCCTACCTTTAAAGGGTGGAATGTTCATCTTGATGGCATTGATGTTGCTGTCCACTTTATCTTCTCTTCTCACTCTACCCCTCACGCATTGAACTTCATCATCTTCATCCCAATCGCCTTGATCAACCTCCTCTCGCTCATTAATCCATCTTCCCCTCCTAGCTGTTCTCCTTGAGTTGTTGGATGTTCCACCTTCTAATTTATCCAACCTCTCTTTAACGTCCACTCTTTCCCTCAACAAATTCTCAAGGGTACCTTGCATTGCTTGTATAGCAAGCACAAACTGTTCTATAGACATCTCCTTCTTACTAGATTCGTCAGTCATGGTGCTTTACCTGCAAAAGATGTTAAATAAACCAGCCTCACTACACTCCCTCATGTGTTTACACTCAAAGAAGTGATACTCCACTCGTGTTTCGCTCAAATTTGGCTTTTACCCTCCTTTAAGCTCGCACTCTCAAGCCTTTTACCACTCAAGCTTGCTGTCTTCAGTTGCACTTCAGAACTCAAACTCAAGTCAAAATAGTTCACAAGTAGCAAATTATAGTAAAAGAATGCAATGAAAATACTTAACAAAAAAGATAGGCACAAAACTAGAAGCAAGTGAAGAACGTTGAAATGAGCATACAAGGTGCAGATATGTATGCTATCCGAATCACGTGAATTTAACTAACAAGAATCAAATTGTTAATTATAGTGTAATCGGAAGCAAAAACACAAAGACACCAAAAAATGGAAACTTAAGAATGAAGAAATGACAAAACTAATGCAATAATGCAGAAATTGAAATCTCCCTAATGGAAAATTCAATTTGATACAATATGGGTTATTACACTAAGACAAAATGAAAAGGAGACACAAGATGTCCAAACTAAAACAAGATCAGGAAACCCAAATGTTTGTCCAAAATAAGACAAAGATTAATCCAATATGTCTTAATAAGATCAAATAAGGAAACCCAAATGTCTAGACTAAGACAAAATGACTTTATCCACTATGTCTTAATTAGTTCAAGTTTAGGAAACCCAAATGTCTAGACTAAGACAAGATGACTTATCCACAATGTCTTAATTAGTTCAAGATAAGGTAACCCCAATGTCTAGACTAAGACAAAATGACTTATCCACTATGTCTTAATTAGTTTAAGTTAAGGAAACCCATATGTCTAGACTAAGACAAAATGACTTATCCACTTTGTCTTAATGTTAAGGAAACCGAATTCAGTCCAATAGGTTCAAGTCAAACCCAAATAATTATCCAACTCCAAATCTGGTCCAATAGGTTTAAATCAAATCCAAATAATTATCCAACTCCAAATCTGGCCCAATAGGTTTAAATCAAACCCAAATAATTATCCAACTCCAAATCTAGCCCAATAGGTTTAGCCCAATGTGTATCACGCCCAAACCAAATCAACCAAACCCTAAATTGTATTCTTTTCTTTTCTAGCCGCCAACAATTTTCACTTTTTTTTTTATTTTAACAACTAGAGCAGCAAACAACCTAAACTTCAAGATCAAATAACAAAGAATTCAGCCTAAAACAAGGCTCCTAAATTTTTGGCCCTTATGATGAACAATGGTTCCTAAATTTTAGGAATCAAATTAATTGAAAAATAATGAACAAAAACTGCAAGTAAACATGGATAAATAAGAATTTAATCCAAATCCAAGCTCTGATACCAAATGATGCGGAACCCCAAGGCTAAAGAACCCGAAACCCCTTGAACATACAATATGGCATAGACATGAATAAGAGTAAATCTCCAACCCTATTGAACCCCCAATCAATAAAGTGAAAGGAAACGCAAATAATTAGGTTGATTTAAACACAAGAACAGAATTCGCCACAAGTAATTACCTTGATAAGAATTTATGTTCTTAATGCAAAAGAAGAAGACAAGCTATCCTCTCCAAAGATGAATTCGGCCAAGCCAAAAGAAATTTATCAAATTAATCAAATCTACCTCCAATATCATTTTTGTGGAGTATATATACTCCCTTAAGCTAGAAAAAATCCTAATTAATCGAATAGGCCTTAAAACATGGGACTTACATCAAGATAGCTAAAGCCACACTAATTAACTTAAAATTCAGCCCAAAAAGCTTAAAAAGAACTAATTAAATGAGCCCAAGCTAATTAAAGCCCATCTCACTTAAATAAGCCCAAAAGAATAAGTTAAGGCCTAGCATATTACAAATAATCAAATAAAAATGATAAATAAAAGCCTAAACTAAGAGCCCAAACAAATCAGCCCATAAGTCCATTAAGCAACACATGCATTGCACATGTCAAGTGTCACATACATGGCACATGTCAAGTGGCACATGACTTGCACATGTCAAATTTATCATGCACATTTTGTCTTCACAATTCTGCCCCATTGAGTTGGTCTTGATGCCATTCGGCCCAAGCTTCTCTTGGCTTTCCATTGCTTCCACAATTCGGCCTATGTAACCATTTAGTGCCTCTTTGAACTTCTTAGACCGTAATCTCATCATTGGACCATTTTGATGCGGAACCCCAAGGCTAAAGAACCCGAAACCCCTTAAACATACAATATGACATGAACATGAACAAGAAGAAACTCCCAATCTAAAGAACCCCCAAACAACATGTGAATGGAAACGCTGATAATAGATTAATTTAAAAACATAAGAACAGAATTCGCCACAAAGTAAATACCTTGATAAGAATTTAAGTTCTTGATGCAAAAGAAGAAGACAAGCTTTCCTCTCCAATGAAGAAAATTCAGCCAAGCCAAATGATGGTATTCAAAAGTGTTTTAGATGTGTCTTTTACAACTTATAATGAGGTATTTATAGCCCCCAAAAGGTAGGTACCCTAAATAAGTCAAAAGTCCACCTAACACATGGGCCTTCCACCAAACCATAAATAAGTCAAAAGGCCACCTAACACATGGCCACCTAACACATGGGCCTCCCACCAAATAACTAAAGCCCGAACTTATTAACTCTAAAATACAACAACCCACAAGCCTAAAATAATTAATTTAAATGAGCCCAACTTAAAGTAAGCCCAACTCACTTAAAATAAGCTTATTAAGCTATATGAGGGTCCAACTAAATAATTAAAACAAAACAAGTTGAACATAATAAAATGGTATTTTGATCCCGCTAATATGAAAATAGCTAAATACTTGTACAAATAAAATGGGATTTTCCTAAATAAGAATGGGACTCATGTCCTAGTTTTCAACCTAAATAAATTGTCGCCTCTAAGCGTTTTCTCTTAAGCATGCATGCGAGACCCAATGTCCTCATTTTCAATAAATATCCTGTTTTATGCATGATTCACGCTTACTTTATATTGGAGGTTGTATTCCGCCCCGAGTTTTGTTGTAATTTATTGTATTTTTGTTTATCTTATTTTAATTTTATCTTTATTTATCGCTTTTATTACATGATCGACTTGCACTTTAATTAATTGCATTGAAATAAATGAGAAATGGAATTAAATTCTAAATTCAAAACTCAATTATAACTTAACCAAGGTATGAATAAATAGGAAGTCCCAAACCATCTCTAGTCTTAGGTTCAACGAGATTAGATGAACCTTTCCAATGTTCTATTGGAAAGGGAATTCCAAAATATCTCTTGTTGCCCAAAATAGGCCCAATTTGCATTGTCTTAGGCTTCATGAGGTTAGACGAACCATTTTAATGTCCTATTGCGGTGGGCACTCCAAAATATCTCTAGCTTGCCTAAAATAGACACACATGCATCATCTTAAGCTTCACGAGATTAGATAAATCTTTCCAATGTTCTATTGGAGGGAGGATTCCAAAATGTCTCTGATTGCCCAAAATAGACACAGATGCACTATCTTAGGCTCAGTAAGGTTAGACGACCTTTCCCAATATTTATTGGGTGGCGACTCCAAAAGCCCAAAATAGACGCCCTTGTAATGTTTATAAGTTCCATGAACCTCTCTCCAATACCCTAAAAGCGGGTCATTTGGGGCCTCCTGGGGTTCGGCACGCGTCACACTCATAAACATAACTATTTAACTCATGACTTAGAGTTGGCAGCAATTATATTTGTTTTGAAAATCTAGCGCCATTATTTGTACAGTGAGAAGTGTAGAATCTACACTTACCATAAGAGCCTCAAGTATCTGCTTACCCAAAAGGAACTTAACTTGAGGCAACATCGGTGGCTTGAATTATTCAAGGACTATGACTGTATTATGGATTATCATCCTAGCAAGGCTAATGTTGTTACTGATGCCTTAAGCAGGAAATCAGTATCAGCTTTAACACTATAAGGGAGTAGATGGAAAATAGATCTTGATGGAGCTCTGGTGGCTCAATTAAAAGCTAGGCCCAAACTGAAGCAGTTAATAGTAGATGTTCAGAGAAATGATCCTAAGTTGCAACAAATACTCTAAATAGTCAAAAATGGGGACAAGACTGACTATTCAATGAGTCAGGACAATGCACTTTATTACAACGGCCAATTATGTGTATCAAATGATAGGGAGGTGAAAAATAGACTTTTGTATGAAGCTTATAACACAGTTTTTTCAATGCATCCGGGGAGTAACAAAATGTACCAAGATATGAAGTAGTTTTATTGGTGGCCTAGTCTGAAGAAAGATGTGGCAGTGGTCACGTTGGACCAAAGGGTCCAACTGGTTGATAAGGCTCTCAAGTGGGCCTGAGAACACATAGATGTCATTAAGAGCACCATGGCACACTAGGTATTCTAGGATGTGATCCAACGCAAGTAGCTCCACACTAGTTAGGGAGCCATTTAGGACCACTTGGGTGAGGTGAACACAGCTATTTCCCAAGTTTGTATTGTAACACCTCTTACCCATACACAGTATACTACATCTCCAAGAGATGAGTTACTATGATGGCTAAAAGATGTCACATAACCTTAACATTAACAAGATTAACTCATTGTTATGCGCATTAAACCCCGATGGCCCCAAAAACACACTTTTAGGGAATTCGAGAGAGGTTCATAAGACCTATAAAGATTATGGGGACGTCTAGTTTGGGCAACAAGAGATGTTTTAGAGTCACCACCCAATAGAACATTGGGAAAGTTCATCCAACCTCATTGAGCCTAAGACGATGCGTATAAGTCTATTTTGGGCAACAGGAGATATTTTGGAATTCCCTTCCTAATAGAATACTGGAAAGGTTCATTTACCTTATGAAGCCTAAGACCAAAGAGAGTTTGGGGCTTTGCTCTTATTCATACCTTGGTCAAAGTTACAAGTGAGTTTTTGAAATTAAAATTCCATTCCTTTTCTCATACAGTTTAATGCAATTATTAAAGCGCAGTTCAAGCATATAACAAAAGTGGTAAATAACGCAAATTTAGAATAAAGTAAATAAGAGTACATTAATTTACAATAAAACTAGGGGCAAAATATAACCCCCAATAAAAGGAAATATAAATCATGCATAAAATCGGCCATTTATTTGAGGTGATGACATTGGTCCTCTTATGCCTGCTTAAAAGAATGATTTTAAATTGACAATTTTGTTTGGATGGAAAATTAGGACATTGGTCCTATTTTATTAAAGAAAACCTTATTTATTCGTAAAAATCTTTTGGCGCTTTTTATGTTAGCGAGCACTATAATAACATTTATAATAATGAATAATAATTGGAAAAAATAAACTAGTAAGAGAAATAGAGTAAAAGAAATGAATCGAATCGATATCTTCGGGTGATCCTAATTAGTCCCCTTTCTCGGCATCCAATATTCAACAAAATAAAAACTCATGAAAAAAATAACATGTTAGCAAAATAAAATGTCAGAAGCAAAGTAAATAATTAAAATAGTAGAAAAGATTGAGATGAATTTCCTAAAATTAGTGGAAACAAGATGTCAAAAAGGGAATTAAAATAATAAAAAATAAAAGAAGAGACCCAGGGAACAGCAGTCCCTAGGATGATCAAAGGGAAGAAGAGGCACCCCGCGATGACCTGTCGCTCATCTGAGAGACAGTCGTTGGTAGGGCTTTCAGCCCGTCGGTCACTGCCAGATCTCAAAAAATGAGGAAAATTGGTTAGAATTCAGGCTCTCACATTTTTAAACCATTTTTCATGCAATAAATCACCAATGAAGCAAATAAAGTGATAAAACGAATTAATTAAAATGGATTAATTTACGTTTTGAAATTAGTTTATATGTCTCATGTCAAGGTATCGAAATTATCGCACGAAGGTTAATCCAGAATGTTTACCCTCAGAAAATTAATCTTCGAAAGGCAAAAGACGTGTAGATCTCCCTTGAATTCTACAAGGATCGGTTGACTAATGAAAACAATTTCCTTTTATAAAAATTGTTCTTTTCAAAATAATCTGAAATCCCAGAAAATTGAGTCAAGAAGAGAGAATTGATTTCCCTTTTGTAGACACCGGGTCCTGAGGCAATCCAGATCAGAGTTACCCGATGAAGATATCAATGTCTGTTTCCAAGCAAATGGATGAAAGTTGTGAGTATTCATTCTCCTGTTTACAAGGATTGAGGATTCTTCTTGGTGATAGGGGGTTCGCCATGTAAATACACATACCTTATAGTCGTCATTCATTTCTTGCAACCACTTTCATCCCATGTCTTGTGTCGCACACATATGCCGCTCACTGTACACAGTCATTCTTATACTGTGTCCCATGTCATGTGCATTATTTGTATATATTTTGCACTTCTATTTATGTGAGTTTTGCCATACCTCATGACTCATTGATACACACTATCGTGCCAGATTTTATTCATTTTACATTGCATATGTATCCCTATTATGTCTCAGTCATGCCATGCGCACATGCACCATACATCATGAACGTTCATTCTCATGTTGTGTCATATTCTGTACTTATGCCTTCATTATATGCCGGTTGCATGTACACTGCAAATTTATATATGCACATCATTTGTCACGTAGTATTTACACACACACTTATAATTTTTTATAAGTGTTTCACGCACACACGTCTTTATACATATTCATGTATGCATTTCTATACAATATGTTTTTCACACATGTTTCGCACGTATAGTTCCTTACACTCATTTGCTAATATGCATGACACTATTGCATGCATCTTTCCCTGTATATGATTCTTAGCACATAGTTTGCACATATTTTACAAATAATTCTTTGTATGCCTACACGATTCTTGTATATATAAATTTTGATAGAGTATAAATTTTTTGTGTTAAGTCGAGCCCAAAACATTGACATGATTGCACCTTATTAAGGTACCCTTGATTCAAAGTTTGACTCTGCCTAAGTAGTTCTCAATTATGAATGGCTTTAATCTCAGCTCTAGAAATCTGTGTTTCATTCCATTTTAAATTAAGCAAAGGGTAAATATGTTTGATCTCTGAGAGTTGTATCACATGAAAACATTTGACTATACTATTTAATTTCTAAGTTTATAGCACTTTTGGCCCATTTTGGAATCGAACTAAAAAAAACTAGTTTCAATTAGGGGATTGGATGAAAACTCACTAAGAGCACTAGAACCTTTTTTACTACCCGTCAAAGCGATCCCTGGATAAGGCTGAACCTAGAAAATGATTTAGGCAACCATTTATTTGTATAGCTATCTAAACGACTATTCCTACCCCTATTTTGTAATCGCTTGCTAGCTCGTTGAACCTTTATTTTGGTATGCTAAATGCATACCAATTTTATTATTACACATGTTAAAACTACCTTTTGCCTAAAATGATTTTGGCTTCCCCTTAGAAGAATGGCTGCCCCAGTAAGGATGGATGTACATTATAACATTTCTTTGGGCTAACAAAAATCGCCCTCATATGAATGGGTTTACACTTCGGGAAGAGAGTTTCAATCATTGACAATTCTTTGGGCTATCACAAATTGCCTTGATAAGGATGGCTTTACACTTTAGGAAGGGGGTTTAATCATTGTTTTTGTGTAATTAAAGACGTAAGCTTGCAAAAAACAAGGGTAGAGCTCAGGATCATACGCCCTTGATGAGTTTTAGTAGTTATCATTTTAACTTAATTGTTATGTTGAGCTTAATGAGCTAAAGTATTACCAAGTCCAAATTCAAAAATACCTAGACATTATGCAATTGGGCTGAGAATGGTCCTTTCATCCGTCGAGTGAACGCTGCGGCCATTTTTCTTTAGAAACTTAATCCTTTCTTGGTAAACATCTACCTAAACCTAACATTACAACCAAAGTAAGAACTCTTGATTCTTGGTTCGGTCTTATCTAATTAGCAGAGATGACCTTCTAATAAGGTTTGGTACGTAGGAAGAGGCATATGGTGTTTCTTGAGCTTCAAACGGGAAGCCACGAGTGCATTTATGCATTCGAGTTGAGTCTCATCACCAACGTTGCATCTAGAATTTGCTTTCAAATGGTGAAAAATTCTGTTTTGGCCTTTTGCACACACACATAGAGATTGCATGGTATGCCTTGTATTTACATGTTGGTTTAGTAAACCTTGATATTTACATATTTATCTTCTTGCCCTTCATTGGGAATGACTCCTGAATTCTTTTGCTAAGATTGAATCAGTTGAGAATGTGGTTCATTCAGTGCATTCGAGGGCAGATAAAAACTCGAGTTTGGGTTACCTAATAGGTTGCAATCATTTTACAATCTCGGGGTGCTTCTTATTATTACTCACTAAAGTGATACTTTGCATATACATCCAGCAATATTCTTTGTACGTACGCTTTCTGCAAATGTTTTTATACATAATTGTAGCAAACATTCTTATAAATAGTTTTGCATTATAACTTTTGATGTATGTCTTTTTGCACAAAATCTTTAGCGAGCATCTTCACCATATAAGTGTTTGTAAATACTTTTGTGTACATAGCCCTCTAAATTTCATTTTTTATAATCACTTATTTTCATGCATTTTGTGGGCATATCCTTTGCATGTATCTCACATGGACATTTTTTGCATGCATTCTGTGCACACATATATATGATTTTTTCTGCATGTTTCGTATGCATAGTTATCCATGCACACATCACACACACTCAGTTCTTTACATAGTCTTGACTTTCCACCTATCTTTGCATATGATTCTTTACATCTACACATGACTTTTTACCCTATGATCCTTTGCATATATTTCTCATTCATGATCATTTGCAAACATTTTACAGAATACGATTCTTTGCACACATTCCATAATCTTTTACATGTATACAAGTCATGCACGTGACTGTGGTATATATGTCATTCTATGCATACATTCCTTGTTCGTAGTCCATGCATAGTACGCACAGTGCACCCTTCACATACATAACTCCTTACATTTGTCTCATTTCATACATGCATAGCTTTTCACATGCATTGCATGCATACATGGTGCCATGCGCCTACTAAATGGTGTACATCAGTCTCAATTGTGACTTTACAAGAGGCAAATCTCCAAGACCTCTCAAGAGGCAAATCTCTAAGCCCTCTCAAGAGGCAAAGTTCCAAGTCCTCTGAGAAGGCAAATTCCAAAGCCCTATCAAGAGACAATGCAAATTCCCAAGACCTCTCGGGGGGCAATCAATCAAAGACCCCCTCAGGGGGCAAACTCCTAAGCCCTCCGAGTAGGAAAATTCTCAAGTCCTATGAGGAGGCAAATTTCCACAGCCCTCTCAAGAGGCAAATCATTCCCAAGCCCTCTGAGGAGGCAAATTCTTAAGTCTTTCGAGGAGGCAAATTTCTAAAGCCCTCCCAAGAGGCAAATCATTCCCAAGCCCTCTAAGGAGGCAAATTCTCAAGTCCTCTGAGGAGGCAAACTCTCAAGTCCTTTGAGGAGGAAAACTCTCAAGTCCTCCTAAGAGGCAAATTCTAAAGTTCTCTAAGGAGGCAAATTCCAAAGTCCTCTAAGGAGGCAAATTCTCACTTCCAAGTCTTCTGAGGAGGCAGACTATTAAGCCCTCTGAGGAGGCAAATTCCAAAGTCCTATGAGGAGGCAAACATTCAATCCCTCTGAGGAGGTAAACATTCAAGCCCTCTGAGGAGGCAAACTTTCAAGCCTTATGAGGAGGAAAATTTTCAAGTCCTCTGAGGAGGAAAACACTCAAGTCCTCTGAAGAGGCAAATTTCAAGTCCTCCGAGGAGGCGAATCATTCCCAAGTCCTCTGATGAGGTAGATTCCCAGTCCTTTTTAGGGGGATAAGCTTCTAAGTCCTTTGAGGAGGCAAACTTCAAAGTCCTCTGAGGAGGCGGACTTTCAAGTCCTTTGAGGAGGCAGATTCTCAAGTCCTCTAAGGAGACAAATTCTAAAGCCCTCTTAGGAGGCATCTCTTCATCATCTCAGTTCAGAAGAACAACTCTTACGTTTTGTAAATCTGGAACAGACTCATCGCATCACCATTTGAGGATGGCCCCCGCACTTTGTAGTCTTGTCAATGACTCGGTACAAATTGAGAGAGCACTTTTTGTGTTTTGTAAGTCTGAAGTAGACTCGGTGCATCACCATTTGAGGAGAGCATCCGTACTTTGTAATCTTGTCAGCGATTTGGTGCAATCACTTTGTAGCCTGGATAACGGCTCGGTGATATTCAGAACATCTGTACTTTGTAATCTTGTCAGTGATTCGGTGTAATCACTTTGTAACCTAAATAATGCCTCAGTGATATTCAGAACATCCGTACTTTGTAATCTTATCAGCGATTCGGTGCAATCACTTTTTAGCCTACATAACGGCTCGGTGATAGTCAAGAATATTCGCACTTTGTAATCTTGTCAGCAATTCAGTGCAACCACTTTGTACCTAGATAACGGCTCGGTGATATTTAAGAACATTCGTACTTTGTAATCTTGTCACCGATTCAGTGCAATCACTTTGTAGCCCAGATAACGGCTCGGTGATATTCAGAACATTTGCACTTTGTAATCTTGTCAGCGATTCGATGCAATCACTTTGTAGCCTAGATAACGACTCATGATATTCAAGAATATTCTCGCACTTTGTAATCTTGTTAGTGATTCGGTGCAATCTAGGAGGATGACAATCACTCTGTAGTCTATTTAATGGCTCGGTAAAATTCTAGACCATCGGCACTTCGTAGTCTTGTCAGCGACTCGGTGTAGTAAAGAGATTACAACCAACACTTTGTAGTCTTGTCAGCGACTCGGTGTAGTTCAAGAAAACACCATCAGCACTTCGTAGTCTTGTCAGCAACTCAGTGTAGGTCAAGAGAGTGATTCTTGCATTTTGTAAGTCTGGAGCGTACTCGGCGCATCGCCATTCGAGGATGGCACTCACACTTGGTAAGTCTAGAGCGGACTTGCAGACAACATGGAAGGATGATGATCGCTCTACAGTTTAGGCAGTGAGAGATGATTTCCTTGGCAAAAAGGTAAGGTCTACCTCAGGTATCCTTAGGTATGCATTTCTTTCCTTCTTCTCTGAATTTTAGCTCACCTAGGCGTCTATGCACTAGCTTTCCCAAAATTGGGGGCAATTGTAGACACTGGGTCCAAAGTCAAGGATAATATTTATTCAAAAATAGGCAAATAATGAAAGCATTTTGGCTCTCTATGTGGGTCTTTTCAGGCAAACTTGATAATTTCTCCAAAAAAACAAAAAATAAAAAATATATATGTAAAAATAAAAATTAAGATTAGGTTAAATTAATTAGTTAATATTGTAGGATTACAATAAATAAAGTTAAAAAAAATAAATATGGAGTGTTTAATTAAGTAAAATATGTGATAATTTAAGTTAAAATAAATTAAAAAGTCAAAAAAAATTATTATGGAGAAAATTAAGGGGCCAAACCTACCTAAATTTGGGGTATAAAAAGAAAAAGAGGATTAAAAAATAATAGAGGCCGGCAGATGAGAGGGAGAAAACAAAGAAACAAAAATAAAAAGAAAGAGCAAGAAAATAGGGGGGAGCCGGTAGAAAAGAGAGAGCAAGAAAAGAAAAAAGGAACAAGGAAAGAAGAAAATAGAAAGAGATACCGAGCAAAACCTATGTGAAGGAAAGCCAAGGAGCCAAACAAGGACCAACAAAAAAACGCAGGAAACCAGGAAAGAAGGAAAAAGAGGAGGAAGAGGAAAGAGGTGGCGCCGGCCACCTCCGGTGATGGACGGCACCACGTGCGGTGGCGAACCACCCAGGAGGCAAGACGGTCCATCCGTCCGCCACCAGCAGCTCGCTATTATTAGCCACCGCATGGGAGATTGGCGAGAAAGGTATAAATAGAAGAGGAAGCTGCCGACACCGATTCCGGCCAAACCCCGGCAACTCCGGGTGCGTGACCACCAGCTGATGTGTGCATAGGGGGGTCAACATTGCAAGATTATAAACTTTGCTAGTTCGGATTTATGGAGATTAAATTTATGGAAGTTAAAGAAGACTTGAAGGTGGTTTACTGAATTATGAGGAAGCCGAATAAAAAAAGAGACTTTGAAGAGAGGCATGTGCAAGTCATGTGACACCTTGACATGTGCAAGTCATGTGACCTTGACATGTGCCATCCATGTGCTTTGACATGTGCTAGACATGTGCCATGTCATGTGCTATGCATGTGCCATATGCATGTGCACATCATGTGACACATTACATGTGCAATGCATGTGCCAATTAATGGACTTAATGGGCTATTTTGTTTGGGCTTTTAGTTTAGGCTTTTATTTATTATTTTTATTTGATTATTTGTAATATGTTAGGCCTTAACTTATTCTTTTGGGTTTATTTAAGTGATATGGGCTTTAATTAATTTGGGCTTATTTAATTAGTTCTTTTTAGGCTTTTTGGGCTGTATTTTAAGTTAATTAGTGTGGGCTTTAGTTATCTTGGTGTAAGGCCCATGTTTTAAGGCCTATTTGATTAATTAGGATTTTTATTAGCTTAAAGGAGTATATATACTCCACAAAAACGTGATTTGTATTCAGAGACTGGAATTATTAAACATTGAAGGCTATCCTCTTTTTCTTGGCTTTGCCAAAATTCTAATAGATTAGATTTGTGAGATTTACTTGCTTTTCTTTTCTATCGCATGAAGAATTTGATTAACTTATCAATTATTTGATTGTGGCATTTTTCATGATTGTGGCATTTTTCAGGTTCTTTATTTTCCCAATTATTTGCGTTTCCATTCACATGTTGATTGGGGGTTCAATAGGGAGGGTTTTTATGTAATTTGTTCTTTGCTAACCATCTTGTATGTGTGGGTTTGTAGCTTGTTAGCTATTGGGTTCCGCATCACCAGCGGAGGGCTTTCGGCGACCAGACGAAGCTTCCAGTACTGACCTACCGTCCCCATTCGCCGGCAACGGGGAGATCGGAGGGGGTGAACCGCGATCTATCGATGGCATTTTCGGCAAGGCGGCGCCTCCTTCTGGCGCGTGACCGGCTGCGGAGGATCCCAGGCGTCCCGATCTACCTTTCGGCGGCGGCGGTGTCATCAACAGTAGCACTGGCGAGGCTCTAGTGAGGAAATCCGATGAGTCCTTTTATTTATTTTATATTATTCTTATTCTTATTCTTATTATTTTATTATTAATATTATTGTGTTTTATTATTATTATTATTATTGTTGTTATTATTATTATTATTATTATTATTATTATTATTATTATTGTTGTTGTTGTTATTATTATTATTATTATTATTATTATTGTTGTTGTTATTATTATTATTATTATTATTATTATTATTATTATATTTATTTATTATTAGTATTATTGTGTTTTTTTATTATTATTATTATTATTATTATTATTATTATTATTATTATTATTATTGTTGTTAATTATTATATTTAATATTACTAGTTGTGTTACTATTAATATTATTACTATTATTGGTTTATGTTAATATAGTTTTGTCATTATTATTATTATTATTAGTATTTGTTTTAGTGTTATTGTTATTATTATTAATGTTATTATTTTTATCGTTATAATTAATATCATTATGGTTATTATTTATTATTGTTGTTGTGTTGTTGTTATTGTTATTATTAGTATCATTATTATTATTTGGATTAATATTATTTTATTGTTATTATTATTATTGTGGTGTGAATATTATTTTCATTGTTATTATTGTGACGTGAACATTATTTTTATTGTTATTACTTGTTATCATTATTATTATTATAATTATTTTTATTGTTAGTGATTATTAAAATTCGCTATTTGTGCTTTATATCTATTAATTGATTACTTCTGTCAGTTTATTCTATTTTTATAGTATTTGATTAATTACTTTTTTCAATTCATTCTATTCAATTATTTATTTATTTATTTAGCGCGTAACTTAATTTAAATTGTTACTGACCAATATTATTTTCTGTCGTGACCGCAAACGAGAGGAGCATGTGGCTCGTCCATGGAGCTAGGCGAAGCACGGTTGGGGCAAAAATTTTGGGATTTATTTATTATTCTGAGACATGTATTAATTATTGTTTTATTTTCTTTCATTTGCTTGAGGACTGTAATAATAAAGGCTTTTCGACCGCACTTAAAAAGAACCATCACACAAAATGTTTTCTACTAAAATTGAAAAATTTGTTAATAAAACTGGATCAATGTCCTCGTTTTCATCCCAAAAATGAAAGGTTCACGTTTTCGTTAAAACGAGATCACTTCGTCCTTTTTCATGAAGTCAGTTTGAGAGCTCTATACTTTTTTATAAAATAAGTAGTTGAGAACCAATGTTCTCATCCGCATGAATGTCCCGATTTTTGTATGTATTTTCATTCTATCACTATTATGGATTTCGCATTTATTTTTCGATAATTGTTATTATATTTATCGCTTCATTTATTACTTTTTTGTGTGTTTGTAATGTGCTTTAATTTACTTGCATGAATCGTGTGAGAAAAGAGATAAAATAATTGACTCTAAAAACTCATTCATATAATGTTAACCAAAGGTATGAATAAGAGTGAGGTCCCAAACTGTCTCTGGTTTTGGCCTCATAAGGTTAGAATTTATTTCCCAATGTTTTATTAGGTGGTGACTCCGTGATACCTACCTTATGATACCTAGCAGACGCCCTCGTAAGTTAATTGCCAATAATGGAATGGGGGTGAATCCCTGTCCATTGCGAAGCGATCAGATTTCATGAGTTTAATTGAACCTCCATCCGGTCTCGGGTCCTAAAAGCGGACTCCCGAGAGCGACCAGGATGCTGAGAGGGGTTCACGCTCATTACAACTGCCACTCTCAAGAAGGAAGCATGATTCCATTTGGGTGATTATTGACAAGCTTACCAAGTCTGCTCACTTCTTGCCAGTTCAGATGGATTTCCCATTGAGTAGATTGGCAGAGATCTATATTGGCGAGATAGTAGATTGCATGGTGTACCTTTTTCTATTATCTCAGACAGGGATCCAAGGTTTACCTCCAAATTCTGGAAGAGTTTGCAAGAGGCTTTGGGCACAAGACTTCATTTCAGTACTGCCTTTCACCCTCAAACAAATGGGCAGTTGGAGCGGGTGATTCAGATACTCGAGGACCTATTGAGATGTTACGTCCTTGAGTTTGAAGGTAATTGGGAAAGGTACTTTCCCTTAGCAAAATTTACATATAATAATAGCTATCAGTCCAGTATTAGAATGGCTCCATATGAAGCTTTGTATGGAAAAAAGTTTCATACACCTTTATGTTGGACTGACTTAAGTAAAAAGAAGCTTGTGGGGTTCAATTTGATTCGAGAGACCGAAGAGAAGGTACAAGGGATCAAGAATAGACTGAAAGAGGCTATGGATCGACAGAAATTATATGCAGATCTTAAGAAGAGAGACATAGAGTTTCAAGCTGGGGACCAAGTGTTTCTCTGTAACACCCCCTACCCATACGTAGGAGAACCCATCCTTTAGAGAGTGAGAACCCATACGAGCAGGGGTGTCACAAACAAACAGAACAATATGCAAATACACAACATACAGAAAATAGCAGAAATTAAAACTTAAAGGTCATTCATTGATATCAAAAGGGTTTATTACAGAAATATAGTCAGTACATAACTGATATTACAAAATTATATTCTTCCAAAAGAATACATAGCGGAAGCAATAAAAAAGAATAATACAATAAGAGCCCAAAATATTACAAAAAGAATTTAAGTACAAAACTAAGTCCTAACATTTCAAAACTTCTGTGTTGGTTGGACCCGCGGAGACTCTCCTAAAAGCTCAAAACCTTCTGTACCTACACAGATGAAACACCCGTGCTAAGTGATAACGCTTAGTGGGGAAAACACACAATAATATGAACGGCCATTCACAATGGTCATTGAGGAAAAACACATTCAAAATGGTACATGCTATATGTAACGCCTCGTTCCCACCCTAGTAGTTTAATCCTTGTGTGTGTGTGTGTGTGTGTGATTTTGTATGTATAATTTTGGCATGTGTTATTTTGAGTATGTGTTTTGGTTTAAATTATAGCATTATGTATTTGGGGGTTTGCTTGGGTGTGGGTGTGTGCATGGGATTAGGTAGTGAGGTTATTTTTAAGTGTATGTGAGAGGATGGTTTTTGGGTGTGGCTTGGGGTAGTCTTCTTATAGGAGGCTGCCATGTGGCAAGTGGGGTGATTTATATTGTGGAGAGAGGAGAGAGAAGACAGTTGTTCTTCTTCTTTTTCCCATTTCTTCTTCCTCAACCCGTTCTTTATCTTCTTCTTCTTCCTTTCTTCTTTGCTTTCTTGTGATCCTCCCCTTTTGCTGGAATTTTTTGATGGGTTTTGGGTAGCTCTAAGTTGATTTAGGTAAGTGGTAGCTAATTCCTCTTCTTTCTTTTGTATTTGATAATTTTGGTGTTTGGGGTTAGAGTTTTAGATCTTGTTTTGATGGGTGTTTTGGCTCAAAATTCCCTCCTAGAGAGCCTAAGGGCAAGGAGATAGCAAGTGGAAGTGGAGCCCCGTGATTCTCAAGAGTTTGAGGTTTGGGAACGTTTGTCATTTTGTGCATTTTGTGTGATTTTTGTGCTTTTTTGGAAATTGTTGAAATTGATGAGATATATTGTGGGTATTTGTATCTAAATGACATGGGTATTGATTATTGTGAGTTGAGATGCATAATTTGTGAAGAATTGAACCTAAGCATTATTTTGTAGGATTTCTAAGAGAAAGTGCTGGTTTATTGAATTCTGGAATTTAATCTTGCTAATAGTGTGTTTTGATGATAATAATTAGTTTATAAGTTGGAGTTTAGGTTGATTAAGATGTTGTGAATGATTAATTTGTGTGGGGTTGAGTTTTGAAGTCAATTGGAGGTTCGGGTGATTTTGGGAATATGAATTTCTGCAGATTTTCGCGTAAGAGCTGGAAATCACGACTCTGTCGCGAGCGCGACACTATCACGAGATCACGACAGAGCTTGATGAATTCAACCTTCGCGCGTGGCCGAGCGTTGGGCTACCGAGACACCACAGCAAGAGCTCTCTGTCGCGAGCGTGACAGCGTGCTCAGCTGCCGAGCAAAATGGGTAGTTCTCTGTCACGAGCGTGCGCCTGTGCGCGAGTACGATAGCTTTGGCTGGCCGCTCACTGTCGCGAGCATAACAGTGAGATGTGATTCTGTCTTCGCGCTTGCCACGATCGTGACTTGGGGCAAGTTTCGCCCCTGTTGTGAGCGCGACAGCTGTCTCGAGCGCAACACCTCCTGGCTTCAAATTGAGTTTTCTTCTATGTTTTCAATGTTTAATTTTTGAACTTGTGATGCTCTTAGAATTATGCATGGACAATTTTATGAGTTATATGAGTGTGATTTGATGAATTATGCATGACCTGCGAGAGTCAATAAGTGGATAAATAGCCATACCTATAGAGTTCAGTTAGCTGCAGCCATGCGTATGCCTTCTGGACCCTGATCAGGTCCCTGTTCGGATCCTCGCAATCCCTTGCAAACTTGAATCTTGTTTAAGATTCTATGCGAAAATGTTTGAAATAAAAAGAAAGAATAATTTTGATACCCTCAGGTATCCATGCATTTTGAATGAATATGTGTTACTCGCTATCCACTCTTTTGAATGAACAGGTTTACTGTATTCATGTGTTATAATTCAGTTCAGCATGAGTGATTGTGTGATTAATGATGTTGATATCTTGAGTATGATGAATTGTTTATTAAGAATTGATTTTCAGTATGTGCTATGTGTATGTGATTTGTCTTTGACGTCCACTATGAGTGGTCGTTTTTCATTGTGTTTTCCCCACTAAGCGTATTCGCTTAGCACGGGTGTTTCATCCGTGCAGGTGTGGATGTTGTTGGAGATTTTGGGCAGGGTGATCCATTTCAGCAGGGCCAACATAACTATGAGAGAGATTTTTGTAGTATAAGATTGTACTTTTTGTATATGTATTAGTTTAACATTTTGTAATGATGGCTCTTGATGTAAACTCTACTTCTATAATTTGGTCTGGATATCAGATATATATATATGATCTTCCGTGCTAAGGCACTTTTGTATTCGATATGTAAAGACTTATGTAAATTAATAAAATACTGTACTTTTGTTCTCAGCCTTCATCTTTAGTTTTAAGAAATTTTATTCTACCCTATTTGAATGAATGATTCGTAACTTTATTTGCTTTGTTTGAGGTCTGGCGTGACAACCCTCATCTATCGGGGTCCTTGTTCCTCCTAGAGGGATGAAGCGCCCTACGTATAGGTAAGGGGTGTTACATTTTGTGGTATCCGAGCATAGGTTTAAACATTTCTGGGCAAGTGTAAGATAGAGTGTACATTTAGTGTTGTGTTGGCCTGATGCGGATTATTGTGTATGTTTTGTAGTTAGATGGAGTCTGCTCGTGGATCACTTGAGGGGTCAGCCAAGAGTGTGAATACCCGAGTGCAAGATCCATCTATTTTTGGTCCGGCTCAGTCACCTAGGGTGAACTTGAGGCCCCTGCGGTTCCCTTTGAGGCCATGCTCAAGTTATCTTAAGATATGGCCCCGGGTTTTGGAGAGAGTTATTGCCCCTAGAGCTCCAATTGAGAATATGCGAAAGTTTGGAGCGGAGGATTTCTTTGGAACCAGCTTAGATGAATCAAATAAAGCTGAAAGGTGGATTGAGAAGGTTAGTCGGGCGCTAAGGGAAATTCGGTGTCCTCCGAAAAGAGAGGTTGATGCGGAACCCCAAGGTTAAAGAACCCGAAACCCCTTAAACATACACTTTGATGGCAAAGACAAATTAGATAAACACCCTCCCTATTGAACCCCCAAACAACTTGTGAATGGAAACGCAAATAATCAGGAATTAAAGAACCTGAAAAACGGCACAATCAAATAATTGATAAGTTAATCAAATTCTTCATCTAAGTCTTCTATGTCAGCCCTTACATTTTCATCAGTCCATCTACCTCTCCTAGCTGTCCTCCTAGAATTATTAGATGCACTCACTTCAAATTTCTCCTCCATCCCATCCATTCTAGCATTTAACTTCTTGAACTCATTAATGAACGCCTTGTACATCACTTTCATATCGGGCATGGCTTCATCCTCCTCATACATTGTTTCCTTTTCTTCTCTTCTTGACATGATTTGAATTCTGCAAAACAGATGTTAGACAATAACCTCACACACTCCCTCACGTGTTTACACTCAAAGATGCCACTCCTCTCGTGTTTCACTCAATAAGGCTTTTACCCTCTTAATGTACTCACACACTCTGCCTTTTACCACTCTAATTGCAACTCTTAAATTGCACTTCAGAATTCAATTCACAAACCAAGAATTTGAGCACGTTTTAGAAAGCAAAGAATAAGTAAGCACTAACAATAAAAAGATAGCTCAAAACTAGAAAAGAAGACACTAGACACAATGAAGGTGGTACACGGACAAGACTGGTATACCACTTGATTATATCTAAATTAGAGTATTAAAACAAGCAAAGATACTCTAACAGTGTAAAGGAACAAAAGCAAGCTCAAAACAAAGAAACAAGCAACAAGAATTAAGAAAAATGACAATTTGGACAAAATGTATGAATTTGATTCACTACAAAGTAAACCAAATGTAGAACCTAGTTATTCTACCCAACAAAGCAAGAAAATAAACAAAGAAACCTAATTATACTAAGAAAGACAGAATGCACTCAATACAATTCAATTTAGAGCCAAAATAATGAATAGGCCGAATGGTGTATCAAGCTCTAATTAATGTGTCAAGTTGTGTGCAAAATGATGGCAAAATGGTGCAAAATGGTAGGCAAATGATGGTAAAATGGTGCAAAATGGTAGGCAAATGATGGTAAGATGGTAGAAAAAAAAATGATGGCAAAATGATATCAAAATGATGGCAAATGATGGCAAAATGATATCAAAATGGTGTAAAAATGATGGCAAAATGTTTCCAAAATGGTAGGCAAATGATGGAAAATGTTACCAAAAATGATAAGCAAATGGTAGCACAAATGAATCCTTATCCGAATTGGATAATAATAATCAAAGGTGGTTTAGGATTAAGTTTTCCTATTCCCAAAACAGATAGGATTAATTTTTCCTATCTCTATTATGAAAAGGATTAATTGCTGCCCCTAATCCTCAAGCACTTAGAATTAAGTTTTCCCACCTATTAAAGGATTTGGATTTTCCCTTATTGCTATAGAAATACCCCTTGGCCGAATTTACTCCCTATCCTTTTCTCCACACACAAAGTTCTTCTTTATTTCTCTTCTTTCACGTTTTTTTTTTTCTTTTTTTTTCTCATTTTTTTTATGAAATAGATAACAACTAGACTACAACTATCAAACTTCATAAGCCCAAAGTGATCAGAACTCAAATTCGGTTTTCTAACCCTTTTTTTTTTAAAAAAAACGCAAAACTTCAAGCTGGAAAACGGAGGCTTAAACGTCGTTTTTAAGGGCTAAAATTTGCAGTTACATAGGGCAAAGCCTAGTAATGATTGTAGAGCTCCAAATTCCCTTTCCGGAATGATATTATAATAACAAATCGGACTCCTATATCAAAAGTTATGGCCTTTCGAAGTTTTCTGATTTTTTTTTTCAAAACAGCAAACTAATCTCTAATCTCCTCCTACAAGGATTCGGATTCAAGCTAAGGATGTTCAAGATTTCGGTTCAAGGCTATTTTACGAATTCAAGGTAAAGGTAAGAAAAGAAAAAGGCTAATTTAAACACACAAAACACAATTAACTAAGAAACTTAATGCAACCTAATTCAGCATAAACAAAAAGAAATCAAAGAAAAGAAAACGCAAACCCTAACACTAAGATAAATAGGAATTTACCTTAACTTTGGCTCTGATACCAAATGATGCGGAACCCAATAGCTAACGAGCTACAAACCCACACATACGATTTGAATAGCAAACCAAAATCAGACAAACGCCCTCCCTATTGAACCCCCAATCAACCTGTGACTGAAAACGCAAATAATCGGGAAACAAAGAACTGAAAAAACGCCACAATCAAACGATTGATAAGTTAATCAAATTCTTCATGCAATAGAAAAGAAAGCAATTCACTCTCTTAATCTAAGCAAATAAATTCGGCTATGCCAAGAATATCATTCAAAAATCTGCCCTTTACAGTCTATAATAGCCTATTTATATGGTGGCTAACCCTAGCTAGCAAAATAACATAAAGAAAACCCTAATGAGGCCTTAAACTAAGCTAGGCCGAATTGTCCATGGGCTTTACAAGATAAATTAAGCCCAAACTAAAGAATTAAACACACTTAAAATAAGCCCAAAAGAAAGACTAATTAAAAACCCAAAATAACTAAACTAAACCCAAACTAAAAGCCCAATTCGTTTAGCCCATTAAGTCATTAAATAAATGAGTCATGTGACCTTTAAATGAAGCACATGACTTGTACAATTAAAGCCCAAAGTAGTATAAACCCAAAAATGACTTAAATTGGCCCAAAAATGACTTAAGTTGGCCCAATTTCACTAGAAGCTTCCAAAAGGCTAAGTACTTTGTGAAAGCCTCCTTCAAGCTCTTTATAACACTTCTTAAATTTGATCTCCATGAATATGAACTTGCAATGTTTATAACGTTGCAATGTTGACCCCCCTGTGCACGCATCAGAGGTGGAGTGTGTAGTGTCTTTGTTGCAGGGCTCAGCTTATAATTGGTGGACATTAGTGCTTAGGCATCCTCAGCTTCCCGAGCCTGTGATATGGGAGTTCTTCGAAAGAGAATTCCGGAGTAAGTATGTAACTAAGGCATTTAAGGAGGCCAAATGGGCGTAGTTTTTGAGTCTTTGACAAAGAGTGTTATTTGTGGCTGAATATGAGAAGGAGTTTAATCGACTTAGTAAGTATGCACCATCAGGAGTTCTCACTGAGGAGTTTCGATGTCAATAGTTTAAGGCGGGTCTAAATGAGTCTTTAAAAGTGATGTTGGTTTCTTTGATGTCTTCATCGGATATCAGTTATTATCAGATAGTGTAGGCAGCTTTGAGAGCAGAATGCTCTGAGAATATTTTAAGAGAGAAGGCTCAGAGGAAAAAGTCCTCTAGAGGAGGTTCTTATTCAGGACAGAGGTCACGCGAGTCTCAAGGAAATCCCTTTGGTGAGTCGCATGCTAGTCTGGCTACTAGAGGGAGGAGACAGGAATCCTTTAGAGGGTCTGGCATGGGTAGAGGAGTTTCGGGTGGTAGAGGTGATGGAGTGCCTCAGTGCTCCCATTGCAGTAAGCGCCATTGGGGTGAATATCAGTGGTTGACGGGAGGATTTTTCAGATGTGGTAGCACCGACCACTTTCTACCCAGTTGCCTAAACTTGTATGCGAATACCCAGGGTCAACAAGAGGCTAGTCGAGCGGGGTTGAATGTTCCTCAGGGCAGTCATGCTAGAGGTAGAGGACGGGGTCGTGGTGGATGGCCTTGGGAAAGAGAACCCTCTGAGATAGTTGATCATCTAGCGCCGATGGCCGCAAGAGCATATGCAATGAGAGCTCGTGACGACCAGGATGCTCTGAAAGTAATAGCCGGCAAGTTTTTACTTTTTAACATTGAAATGTATGCTTTGATAGACCCGAGTTTTACTCATTCTTATCTATGTTCTGATAAGTTGTGTGACGAATTGGATAATGAGGATAAACTGGATTATGAGATATGCATGACTAGTCTGTTAGGACAGTGTGTTAAAGTGAATCGGGTGTATGGGGATTGTCCATTGATGGTGCAAGGTAAGAAGTTTTCGGTTGATCTAATTAGTCTACCATTTCATGAGTTTGACCTAATTCTGGGTATGGATTGGTTGTCTAAGCACCGAGCTATAGTTGATTATTAGAGAAAAACGGTTGTGCTCAAAGACAGGGATCAGATACCTGTGGTTGTAAAAGGTTTGGGAAGTAATTCGCTGCACAATGTAATTTCAGCTATGCAGGCAAAATGGCTTATGAGGAAGGGATATGGAGCGTATTTAGCTTTGATTTTGGATTCCCGACGCGGGCAAAGTAAAGATACAAGATATTTCAGTAGTAAGAGAATTTGTGGATGTGTTTCCAAAGGAATTATCGGGTTTGCCACCAGAGAGAGAAGTAGAGCTGTCTATAGATATTGTGTCGAGGTCAGCTCTAATTTCTAAGGCTCTATATCGTATAGCTCCGGTGGAATTGAAAGAGTTGAAAAATCAGTTGCAAGAGCTTTTGGATAAGGGTTTCATTCGACTGAGTGTGTCGC
Source organism: Excoecaria cochinchinensis (assembly GCA_947683425.1). Classification (NCBI taxonomy): domain Eukaryota; kingdom Viridiplantae; phylum Streptophyta; class Magnoliopsida; order Malpighiales; family Euphorbiaceae; genus Excoecaria; species Excoecaria cochinchinensis. The sequence goes on from CANTUQ010000035.1 coordinate 5,466,476, forward strand.
CTTGGGGTGCTCTGGTTCTATTTGTCAAGAAAAAGGACGGTACCTTGAGAACGTGTATTGACTACCGACAGATTAACAAGGTCACGGTAAAGAATAAGTATCCGTTGCCACGGATTGAGGATCTTTTTGATCAGTTAAGAGGAGCTGGAGTGTTTTCTAAGATAGACTTGAGATCTGGTTGCTATCAGTTGAGAGTTAAGGATGCGGATGTTGCGAAGACAGCTTTTTGGATGCGTTACGGTCACTACAAATTTTTAGTGATGCCATTTGGTTTGACTAACTCGCCCGCAGCTTTCATGGATTTGATGAACAAGGTCTTCAGACAGTATTTGGATCATTTTATCGTAGTGTTCATTGACGATATCCTAGTTTATTCTAAGAATGAAAGGGAACATGAGGAACATCTGAGGGTAGTATTGCAAGTGTTGAGGGACAATCTGCTCTATGCTAAGCTTAGTAAGTGCGGATTTTGGTTAAAAGAGGTAACATTCCTTGGACATGTGGTTTCGGCTGAAGGTATTCGAGTAGATCCATCCAAAGTTGAACCAATTGTGAATTGGTTGCCACCTAAGTCTGTGCCAGAAATGAGGAGTTTTCTTGGTTTAGCAGGTTATTATAGGCGGTTTGTTAAGGGATTTTCAGTGATAGCTTTGCCTCTGACTCGGCTTCTCCGAAAAGAGGTTAAGTTCAATTGGTTTGATAGGTGCCAAGCAAGTTTTGAGCAATTGAACGATATGTTGATTAAAGCTCCTGTACTTACTCAACCCATTTCGGGTAAAGAGTATACTATGTATAGTGATGCCTCAGGTATAGGATTGGGCTGTGTTCTAATGCAGGATGGCAAGGTGATCGCCTATGCTTCTAGGCAATTGAAGCCTCATGAACAGCACTATCCGACACACGACTTGGAGTTAGCAGCGGTAGTGTTTGCTCTTAAGGTATGGCGGCATTATTTGTACGGGGAAACTTGCAGGATCTTCACTGATCATAAGAGTCTGAAGTATCTGCTCACACAGAAAGAATTGAACTTGAGACAGCGAATATGGTTGGAGTTATTTAAAGATTACGATTGTATTATTGATTACCATCCAGGCAAGGCAAATGTAGTGGCAGATGCTCTAAGTAGGAAATCAGTTTCGGCTCTGTCTTTGGGTAGAGGAAGTGATGCATGCAGAGGGGGGTCAACATTGCAAGATTATAAACATTGCAAGTTCGGATTCATGGAGATCAAATTTGGGGAAGTTAAAGAAAGATTGAAGGAAGTCTAGGTGCCGAATCTATGAAGAAGCCAAATCGAAGATGGACATGTGCTAGTCATATGACAGTTTGACATGTGCCGGTCATGTGACGACCTGACATGTGCTGGACATGTGACCTTAACATGTGCCAAGCATGTGCCATGTCATGTGCCATGCATGTGCCCTATGTCATGTGCTATGCATGTGAGCTAGAGCATATGCAATGCATGTGCTAATTGGTGGATTAAGGGGCTGATTTGTTTGGGATTTTAATTAGGGCTTTATTTATTATTTTTATTTGATTATTTGTAATATGTTAGGCCTTAACTTATTCTTTTGGGCTTATTTAAGTGAGATGGGCTTTAATTAGCTTGGGCTCATTTAATTAGTTCTTTTTAGATTTTTTTAGGTTGTATTTTAAGTTAATTAGTGTGGGCTTTAGTTATCTTAGTGTAAGGCCCATGTTTAAAGGTCTATTTGATTAATTAGGATTTTTATTAGCTTAAAGGAGTATATATACTCCACAAAAATGTGATTTGTATTCAGATTTTGATTAATTAAGCATTAAGAGGTTTCTCTTTATAGGTTTGGCCGAATTCTTCATTGGAGAGGATTGTTTGTCTTCTTCTTTTACACCAAGAACTTTTAATTCTTATCAAGGTAATTTACTTTGTGGCGAATTCTGTTCTTGTATTTTTAAATCAATCTATTATAAGCGTTTCCATTCACATATTTATTTGGGGGTTCTTTAGATTGGGGGTTTATTCTTTGTTCATGTTCATGCCAAAGTGTGCGTTTTAGGGGTTTCGGGTTCTTTAGTCTTGGGGTTCCGCATCATTTGGTATCAAAGCTTGGATTAGGATCAAATTCTTATTTATTCTTGTTTATTTGCTATTTTTGTTCATTGTTTTTCAATTTATTTGATTCCTAAAATTTAGGAACCCCTGTTCATCATAGGGGCCGAAATTATAGGGAGCTTTATTTTAGGTGTTATTTCTTGTTGTTTGATCTTGATTTTTAGGTTTTTAGTTGTTCTAGTTGTTATCTAGCTATTCATAAAAAAAAAACCCCAAAAAAATTGTTGGTATTGTTCACAGCACTGTTCATCACACTATTCATGGTACTGTTCATTCGAATTTAAAAAAAGTCTTTCAATTTGGGTTAACTTTGGTTAGCGTGATCAATTAGGATTGTATTTCTTTAGGATAGAATTATTATTATCTAATTAGTTAGTGATAATTCAAAAAAAAAAGGTTTAGGACATTATTTAAATTAGGACATTGAATTAGATAAGTTTCATTCTTGTCTTAATCTAGACATTTGGGTTTCCTTATTTTGATTTAAATTAGGACATAGTGGATTGATAATTTTGTCTTAACTTAGACATTTGAGTTTCCTTATTTTGTCTTAGACATAATAGTTTCCTTATTTTGTCTTGGACATAATAGTTTCCTTAACTTGACTTGGAAATTTTTAGTTTCCTTATTTGTCAATTTCTTTCATCTTTAGTTGCTCTTTTTATTGGTGTCTAGTATCTTTTGCTTCCATTTATACTATAATTAATGACTCGATTCTTGTTAATTTAAATTGCATATTCAGACAGCATACATACCTTCATCTTGTGTGCTTATTTCAACTTTCTTCATTTTGGTATTTTTGCTTCTAGATTTGAGCCTATCTTCTTTGTTAGGTTTTTTTTTCATTTCATTTTCATTTCAATTTGCTGAATTGTGAATCATCTTGACTTGGGATTGAGTTCTGAAGTGCAATCGAAGATAACAAGCTTGAGTGGTAAAAGGCTTGAGTGTGTGAGCTTAAAATAGGGTAAAAGCCAAATTGACTGAAACACGAGTGGAGTGCCATCTTTTGAGTGAAACACGTGAGGGAGTGATTATGAGGATGTACTATTACAAGTCAAGACGACACTTAGATGAAGAAGCATTAAATGAGTTGAAGAAGGATGCTAAGTTGTTGGATAAAGATCTTAAAGATATGGAATTGCAGTTTAAACAACTTTCTAGACTACTAAGTACGTATATAAGACAGGAGAAAAGAAAGAAGGAAGAGGAAGTTGTAGTAGAAGAAATTATTTGTGAAGCCGAAAGAGATGGTATAGATTTATATGATGATGATGTTGTAAATGAGGAAGAAATGAGTGGAAGTGTAGACGATGATTGTGTGAGTGCAAAGGAAGAAGATTGTAAAAAGGAAGATGCTTGTGTAATTGAGATAGAAGATCATCATGATACGATTGATCCTATAGTGCTTAAGGAGGCTGAGTTGAACATGGAGAAAGAAGAGGATCGTGATCAGAACGAAATTATTGTATTGAATAATCATGTTTTTCCTAGTGTTTTTGTTAAATTGCAGGAACATGATGAGTCCTTGGCTGAAGAAGCATTCATTTTATTTCCACCCGTTCAAAAGATCGTATATGAAGATGAATTCATTCTACAAGTTTCCATTCCCAACTTGAACAAGACGAAGATTCGAGGACGAATCTTTTCTAAAGAGGGAGGGAATGATGCGTGCACAGGGGGGTCAACATTGCAGGATTATAAACATTGCAAGTTCGGATTCATGGAGATCAAATTTGGGGAAGTTAAAGAAGGATTGAAGGAAGTCCATGGGCCGAATCTATGAAGAAGCCAAATCGAAGATGGACATGTGCTAGTCATGCGATGGTTTGACATTGTCGGTCATGTGACGACCTGACATGTGCCGGACATGTGACCTTAACATGTGCCATGTCATGTGCCATGCATGTGCCCTATGTCATGTGCTATGCATGTGAGCTAGAGCATGTGCAATGCATGTGCTAATTGGTGGATTACAGGGCTGATTTGTTTGGGATTTTAATTAGGGCTTTATTTATTATTTTTATTTGATTATTTGTAATATGTTAGGCCTTAACTTATTCTTTTGGGCTTTAAGTGAGATGGGCTTTAATTAGCTTGGGCTCAGTTAATTAGTTCTTTTTAGGTTTTTTTAGGTTGTATTTTAAGTTAATTAGTGTGGGCTTTAGTTATCTTGGTGTAAGGCCCATGTTTAAAGGCCTATTTGATTAATTAGGGTTTTTATTAGCTTAAAGGAGTATATATACTCCATAAAAACGTGATTTGTATTCAGATTTTAATTAATTAAACATTGAGAGGTTTCTCTTTATAGGCTTGGCCGAATTCTTCATTGGAGAGGATTGTTTGTCTTCTTCTTTTACACCAAGAACTTTTAATTCTTATCAAGGTAATTTACTTTGTGGCGAATTCTATTCTTGTGTTTTTAAATCAATCTATCATAAGCATTTCCATTCACATAGTTGTTTGGGGGTTCTTTAGATTGGGGGTTTATTCTTTGTTCATGTTCATGCCAAAGTGTGTGTTTTAGGGGTTTCGGGTTCTTTAGCCTTATGGTTCCGCATCAGGAAGGTGGAGATTTGATTCGAAAGGAGCACTAATTGCTCGATTGAAAGTTAGACCGAGCTTGAGACAACTGATAGTGGATGCACAGTCGAGTGACCTCGTATTGCAAAGTGCTTTTCATATGGTATGAGGCGGTAAGCAGACTGAATTTTTTGTAGACTGTGATTGAGTACTCAGATTTAGGAACCGGTTGCATGTGCCTAATGTGGGTGATGTAAAGAGAAGGCTTTTGCAAGAAGCTCATTCATCGGTTTTCACGATGTATCCGGGAGGAAACAAGATGCACAGAGACCTTAAGTAGTTTTATTGGTGGAGTTTGTTTCAAAATGTCTGGTGTGTCAGCAAGTGAAAGTTGAGCATCAAGTTCCAACAGGATTGTTGCATTCCTTACCCATTCCTCAATGGAAGTGGGATGATGTTATGATGGACTTTGTAGTTGGTTTACCATTGACACAGCGCAAGCACGATTCAGTGGGGGTGATAGTCGATTGGTTGTCGAAGTCAGCACACTTCTTGCTAGTTTGGTTAGATTACTCCATGGATAAGTTAGCAGAGATCTATGTGAATGAGATAGTAAGGCTTCACAGAGTTTCAATCCCTATTGTGTTTGATCGGGATCCGAGGTTTATGTCAAAGTTTTGGAAGGAATTATAGTCAGCTTTGGGTACTCAATTAAATTTTAGCACTGCATTTCACCCTCAGACTAATGGTCAATCAGAGAGGGTTATCCAGGTTCTTGAAGATGTGCTTTAGGGATGTGCTTTGGAGTTCTCAGGTTGTTGGGATAAGTATGTGCCTTTAATGGAGTTTGCGTATAATAACAGTCATCAGGTGAGTATTGGAATGGCTCCCTATGAAGCTCTTTATGGACAAAAATACAGAACTCCAGTGTGTTGGACTGAGTTGTTGGAAAGGTCTGTGGTGGGTCTGGAGTTGGTTAGAGACACAAAAGAGAAGATTAGAGTGGTGCAACGGAATTTAAAGGCAGCTAAAGACAGACAACGGTCTTATGCCGATTTAAAATGAAGGGACATTCGATATGAGATTGGCGATAAGGTATTCTTAAAAGTATCACCTTGGCGAAAAGTTCTTCGGTTTGGTAAAAAAGGAAAATTGATTCCTCGGTTTATTGAACCTTATGAGATCCTGGAGAAGATTGGCTCGGTAGCTTATCGGTTAGCATTGCTAGTAGAGTTAGCTAAATTACATAATGTTTTTCATGTGTCTATGCTCTGCCGCTACCGATCCAATCCATCTCATGTGTTACAAGTGCAAGATATTTGGGTTCAACCAGATTTCTCATTTAATGAAGAACCGAAGGAAATTTTGGCTAGGGAGATCAGACAGCTCCGCAGCAAGCAAATCCCTTTGGTTAAGGTACTTTGAAAACATTATGGAATCGAAGAAGCAACTTGGGAACCAGAAGAGGTTATGAGAGCTCAGCATCCTCAGTTATTTGGATCAGGTCAGAATTTTGAGGACGAAATTCTGTTGGGGAGTATTGTAATGCCCGGTTCCCACCCTAGTAGTTTGAGCCTTGTGTGTGTGTGTGTGATTTTGTATGTATAATTTTGGCATGTGTTATTTTGAGTATGTGTTTTGGTTTAAATTATAGTATTATGTATTTTGGGGTTTGCTTGGGTGTGAGTGTGTGCATAGGATTAGGATGTGTTTTAGTGAGGTTGTTTTTAAGTGTATGTGAGAGGATGGTTTTTGGGTGTGTCTTGGGGTAGTCTTCTTATAGGAGGCTGCCATGTGGCAAGTGGGGTGATATATATTGTGGAGAGAGGAGAGAGAAGATAGCCGTTCTTCTGTTTTTTCTCGTTTCTTCTTCCTTAACCCGTTCTTCATCTTCTTCTTCTTCCTTTCTTCTTTGCTTTCTTGTGATCCTCCCCTTTTATTGGAATTTTTTGGTGGGTTTTGGGTAGCTCTAAGTTGATTTGGGTAAGTGGTAGCTAATTCCTCTTCTTCATCCTCTTATTTCTTTTGTATTTGATTATTTTGGTGTTTGGGGTTAGAGTTTTAAATCTTGTTTTGATGGGTGTTTTGGCTCAGAAATCCCTCCTAAAGAGCCTAAAGGCAAGGAGATAGCAATTGGAAGCGAAGCCCCGTGATTAGAGCTTAAGAGTTTGAGGTTTGGGAACGTTTGTCATTTTGTGCATTTTGTGTGATTTTTGTGCTTTTGTGGAAATTGTTGAAATTGATGAGATATATTGTGGGTATTTGTATCTAAATGACATGGGTATTGATTATTGTGAGTTGAGATGCATAATTTGTGAAGAATTGAACCTAAGCCTGATTTTGTAGGATTTTTAAGAGAAAGTGTTGGTTTATTGAATTCTGGAATTTAATCTTGCAAATAGTGTGTTTTGATGATAATAATTGCTTTATAAGTTGGATTTTAGGTTGATTAAGATGTTGTGAATGATTAATTTGTGTGAGGTTGAGTTTTGAAGTCAATTGGAGGTTTGGGTGATTTTGGGAATATGAATTTCTGCAGATTTTCGCGTAAGAGCTGGAAATCACGACTCTATCACGATAAAGCTTGGTGAATTCAGCCTTCGCGCATGGCCGAGCGTTGGGCTGCGGAGCCACCATAACAAGAGCTCTCTGTCGTGAGCATGACAGCGTGCTCGGCTACCGAGCGGAATGGGCAGTTCTCAATTGCGAGCACAACAGCTTTGGCTGGCAGCTCACTATCGCGAGCGCAATGGTGAGATGTGATTCTATCTCCGTGCGAGCACGAAAACTGCCGTGATCGTGACTTGGGGCAAGTTTCGCCCCTGTCGCGAGCACGACAGCCATCGTGAGTGCGACACCTCCTGGCTTTAATTTGAGTTTTCTTCTATGTTTTCGATATTTAATTTCCGAACTTGTAATGCTCTTAGAATTATGCATGGACAATTTTATGAGTTATATGAGTGTGATTTGATGAATTATGCATGACCTGCGAGAGTCAATAAGTGGATAAATAGGCATGCCTATAGAGTTCAGTTAGCTGCAGCCATGCGTATGCGTTCTGGACCCTGATCAGATCCTTGTTCGGATCCTCGCGATCCTTTGTAAACTTGAATCTTGTAAACTTGAATCTTGTTTAAGATTCCATGCGAAAATGTTTGAAACAAAAAGAAAGAATAATTTTGATACCCTCGAGTATCCATGCGTTTTAAATGAATATGCGTGACTCGCTATCCACTCTTTTGAATGAGCAGGTTTACTGTATTCATGTGCTATAATTTAGTTCAGCATGAGTGATTGTGTGATTAATGATGTTGATACCTTGAGTATGATGAATTGTTTATTAAGAATTGATTTTCAGTATGTGCCATGTGTATGTGATTTGTCTCTGACGTCCACTGTGAGTAGTCATTTTTCATTGTGTTTTTCCCACTAAGCATATTCGCTTAGCATGGGTGTTTCATTTGTGCAGGTGTGGATGTTGTTAGAGATTTTGGGCAGGGTGATCCATTTCAGTAGGGCCAACACAACTAGGAGAGAGATTTTTGTAGTATAAGATTGTATTTTTTGTATATGTATTAGTTTAACATTTTGTAATGATGGCTCTTGATGTAAACTCTACTTCTGTAATTTGGTCTGGATATTAGATATGTATATGATCTTCCGTGCTAAGGCACTTTTGTATTCGATATGTAAAGACTTATGTAAATTAATAAAATACTGTACTTTTATTCTCGGCCTCCGTCTTTAGTTTTAAGAAATTTTATTCTACCCTATTTGAATGAATGATTCGTAACTTTATTTGCTTTGTTTGAGGTCTGGCGTGACACCCCTCATCTATCGAGGTCCTTCTTCCTCCTAGAGGGATGAAGCTCCCTACGTATAGGTAAGGAGTGTTACACTATAATCACATATGTGTATATATAAATCATAGTTTAAATGTATTCAGTTGCATTCACAAGCTCATAATCAAATTCATAAATCATGCTGATTCACATACTTATATCCACAACAAGACAAACAAACGAAATGCCTGCTGACTCATAATAGCGTATCACGAGTGAACACATTGGGGGTACCCGAGGGTACAATCGAAAAGCAACATCATTATTTTCTCATTCAAAATATTTTCACGTTGGGGGATCTTAAACAAGATCCATACACATTGAGGATCCGAGGATCCAAACGGGGACCTGATCAGGGTCCGGAATACATTAGGGCTATAGCTACTGAACTCTATTAGGCATGCCTAACTATCCACTTATTTGACTCTTGCAGGCCATGTATAAAACATTCTATAATCGAAACATAATATTCGATATAATTTGATGAAGCGAAATAATTGCAGTTGAATATCATTTAAAAGCTGAGGTGATGCTAAATAAATATTAGAATCAAAAATAAGTTAAAATGGAACGAAAAAGACAAGAATTCAAAACTTCAGAAATTCGGGACAGAAGGCTTTTACATGGCGATATGACCAAACCTTACCGTCGTGTAAGACATTTTACACGGTGGTAAGGAAAAGCCATACCGCCGTGTAGCATGCCAAACGAGAACCCAACAGAAAAACAGAATGCATTTACACGGCGGTATGGAAACTCCTTACCCCCGTGTAAAATGCGCAACTAAAATCCTTCAAAGCGGAATGACTTTACACGACGGTATGCAAAGTCCTTACTACCGTGTAAAATCACGGACAAGGAAACTGAAGAACAGAATACAATCACACAGTGGTATGCCCATTTCATACCGCCGTGTGGATCATCCCAAACCCAGAAAATTCCACCAAAATTAACCCAACTCTCAACCAAACTTTAACACAACTCAAACCAAACTTTCTAACCATTATACACAATACGAAACCCCCACTTTTATACCACTAATTACCATTGAAAGATGCAATTAACATAACCAAAAATCCCCAATTTATCAAACCAGAAATTTGTTACATAAACTCATCCAACTCACAATTTAATTCAAGAATTCAATAACAAGTCATCTCAACACAACTCAAACAAAATCCATCATATTTAGACCAACATAAACACCACTAACCACATAAACTTTCCAGAAAATCAAATCCAATACAATAATCACATTTGATATCAAAACATAAATTTCCCAAACCTATAAATCCTTTGCTCCTAATCAAAGAGCACCACTCCCACTAGCCTTCTCTTTGCCCTTAGGTTCTTTAGGAGGCACCTCCGATCAAGAACACCCAAAATCACACAACCAACCAAAAACCCTAACTCAAAATAATTACTAACAAGATCAAAGAAAAGATGAACAAGAAGAGAAAAGCCCAACCAAAACCTTACAATCTCACTTGAGTTGATTAATTTCCACCAATACCCATTTGAATCAAGTCTAGGGCACAAGAGAAGAAAAAAAAGGAAGAAGAATGGGAAAGGGAGCTGAATTGGTTCTCTCTCCTAGCTATATACCCTCTTTCCAATCCTTGCCACATGTCAACTAGGGATTGGTGGGATTTGATCACCTACACCCTACAACCATACTCTACACAACACCCAAGTCTAACCTCACTAACACACACACTAATTCCCTACATACACTCACACCCTAACAAACCCAAAACACATACATAAAACTCAATTTAATTAACACATGCCAAAACACACACACACACACACTAGCATACAATATGTTTAGGGTGGGAGACAGGGTGTTACAACGCTCCCATACTAACAAGAATTTCGTCCTCGAAATTCTCACCTGAGCTGAACAACTGAGGGTACTGAGACTTCATCACTACCTCTAATTCCCAAGTTGCTTCTTCAACTCCATGAAGCTGCCATAACACTTTAACCAAGGGAACTTGCTTGCTTCTCAACTGTCGCACTTCTCTTGCTAAAATAGCCTTCGGTTCCTCATCATACGTATAATCTGGCTGAACCCTGATGTCTTGAACCGACAACACATGCGATGGATTCGATCTGTACCGGCGGAGCATAGATACGTGGAAAACATCGTGCAATCTCGCCAAATCCAAAGGCAAGGCTAATTTAAAAGCAACAGGTCCAACCCTCTCCAAAACCTCGAAAGGTCCAATAAATCAAGGACTAAGCTTGCCCTTCTTACCAAAAAGCAACACTTTCCTCCATGGCGATACCTTAAAGAACACCTTGTCCCCAATTTCAAACTGAATGTCTTTTCTCTTCAAATTAGCATAAGACCTTTGTTTATCCTTGGCCACCTTTAAATTCTGCTGAACCACATGGATCTTCTCTTCAGTATCTCTAACCATCTCTGGCCCAACAAAGGAATGCTTGGTCAATTCTGTCCAACAAACTGGAGTCCTACACTGTCAACCATAAAGAGCTTCAAACGGTGACATTCTAATGCTCGACTGATAACTATTATTGTAAGCAAACTCCATGAGTGGTACATACTTGTCCCAACTACCTGAAAATTCCAAAGCACTTAAGCATATCCTCTAAAATCTGGATAACCCGTTCTGACTGATCGTCGATCTGAGGATAAAATGCCATACTAAAATTCAGCCGAGTACCCAAAGCTGCTTGCAACTCTTTCCAAAACTTCGAGGTGAACCTCGGATCCCGATCTGACACTATCGACAATGGAATACCATGCAATCTGACCACCTCATCCACACAAATAATGGCCAACTTATCCATCGAATAGTAAACTTGGACTGGTAGAAAATGCGCTGACTTGGTGAGTCAGTCTACGATCACCCAAGCTTAATCATGTTTCCTCTGAGTCAATGGAAAACCTAACACAAAATCCATGGCGATGTCGTCCCATTTCCACTGAGGAATGGGTAAAGGGTTGAGCAATCCTAAAGGAACTTGATGCTCAGCCTTTACCTGTTGATAAGTCAAACACTTAGCCACAAACTCCACAATGTCTCTTTCATCCCAGACCACCAATAGAACTGCTTCAAATCTCGATACATCTTCTCACTACTCGGATGTATAGTAAAGACCGTAGTGTGTGCCTCACTCAAAAGCTTCTTCTTTAACTCAACATCCTCAGGCACACACAAACGATTCCTATACATAAGCACCCCATCCAAAACAAAAAAACTCAGATTGCTTCCCATCCTGAATCTCTTGCCAAACTCGTTGCAACTTCACATCATCTTTCTAGGCATCAACAATCAATTGCCTCAAAGACGGCTTTGCTTTCAATTGGGCAACCAAAGCCCCATCCGAATCCAATCTCCACGTGAAGCGCTGCAAAAACAAAGCTAACAATGACTTCCTACTCAAAGCATCCGCTACAACATTGGCCTTGCCCGAATGATACTCCAAAATACAATCGTAGTCCTTAAACAACTCCAGCCATCGACACTGTCTCATATTGAACTCTTTCTGGGTGAGGAGGTACTTCAAACTCTTATGATCGGTGAAAATCCTACACGTCTCCCCATACAGATAATGCCGCCAAATCTTCAAAGCAATGATCACAGTTGCTAACTCTAAATCATGCATCAGATAATTGTTCTCATGAGGCTTTAACTGATGAGACACATAAGCCACAACCTTACCTTCCTACATCAAAACACATCCAAGCCCAACTCCTGAAGCATCACTGTACATCACAAACTCTTTACCCGAAACGAGTTGAGTAAGTACAGGAGCTTTGACCAACAACCTATTCAACTGCTCAAAGCATGCCTGACACTTATCCGACCACTCAAATCTGACCCCTTTCCTCAAAAGTTGAGTCATAGGAGCATCAATAACTGAAAACCCCTTAATAAACTGACGAAAATACCCAACCAAACCTAGAAAACTTCTCACTTCCGAAACATTCCTAGGTGCTTTCCAATTCACAATCGCTTCAATCTTAGCAGGATCCACTTGAATGCCTTCAGCAGAAACAATATGACCCAAGAAAGACACCTCTCTAAGCCAAAAATCACACTTGCTGAGCTTCGCAAACAGATGGTTATCCCTCAAAACCTGAAGCACTATCCGAAGAAGCTCTTCATGCTCACTCTCATCCTCCGAGTACACCAAAATATCATCAATAAATACCACAACAAATCGGTCGAGGTATGGCCGAAACAATCTGTTCATCAAATCCATAAAAGCCGCAGGTGCATTGGTCAAACCAAACGGCATCACAAGAAACTCATAGTGGCTATATCCGCATCTCTAACCCGAAGCTGATAATATCCAGACCGAAGATCAATCCTAGAAAAGATACCCGTACCTCTGAGCTGATCAAACAAATCCTAAATACTAGGCAAAGGATGCTTATTCTTCACGATAACCTTATTAATTTGTCGATAGTCTATGCACATCCTTAACGTACCATCCTTCTTCTTAACAAATAAAACCGGAGCTCCCCAAGGAGATATGCTGGGTCTAATAAAGCCTTTATCCAATAGCTCTTGTAATTGACTTTTAAGTTCTCTCAATTCTATAGGAGCAGTGCCCAGCAATATCTCTATGGACAACTCCACTTCTCTCTCCGGAGGTAACCCAGGCAACTCACTTGGAAAAATATCCTCAAACTCCCTAACCACTGGGATATCCTCAACCTTAACCTGATCGCGCTTAGAATCCAACACGACTGCGAAAAATGCCTCACAACCCTTTCTCATAAATCTCTTAGCTTGCATAGCAGAAAATCACATTCCCCAAGGAACCCGAGCCTAAACCTTTAACCATAATCGGAGATTGATCTCTATCCCACAACACAACAGCCTTCCTATGACAATCTACCACTGCCCATGCTTACTCAACCAGTCCATTCCCAAAATCAAATCAAATTCTCAAAAAGGCAAGTCTATCAAGTCCGCTGGGAACTTGATGCGGAACCCCAAGGTTAAAGAACCCGAAACCCCTTGTACATACAATATGGCATAGACATAAACAAGAATAAACCCCCAATCTAAAGAACCCCCAAACAACTATGTGAATGGAAACGCTTATAATAGATTGATTTAAAAACACAAGAACAGAATTCGCCACAAAGTAAATACCTTGATAAGAATTAAAGTTCTTGATGCAAAAGAAGAAGACAAACAATCCTCTCCAATGAAGAATTTGGCCAAGCCAAATAAAAGTCTCAAAATATCATAATCTCCAAGTCTGAATTACAAATTCGTTTTTGAGGAGTATTTATACTCACTTAAGCTAATAAAAACCCTAATTAATCAAATAAGCCTTTAAACATGGGCCTTACACCAAGATAACTAAAGCCCACACTAATTAACTAAAAATACAGCCCAGAAAGCCTAAAAAGAACTAATTAAATGAGCCCAAGCTTAATTAAAGCCCATCTCACTTAAATAAGCCCAAAAGAATAAGTTAAGGCCTAATATATTACAAATAATCAAATAAAAATAATAAATAAAAGCCTAAACTAAAAGCCCAAACAAAACAGCCCATTAAGTTCATTAATTAGCACATGCATTGCACATGACATAGGGCACATGCATGGCACATGACATGGCACATGTCCATCTTCGATTTGGCTTCTTCATAGATTCGGCCCATGGACTTCCTTCAACTCTTCTTTAACTTTTCCAAATTTGATCTCCATGAATATGAACTTCCATTGTTTATAATCTTGAAGTGTTGACCCCCCTGTGCACGCATCATTCCCTCCCTCTTTAGAAAAGATTCGTCCTCGAATCTTCGTCTTGTTCAAGTTGGGAATTGGCACTTGTAAAATAAATTTATCTTCATATGAGATCTTCTGAATAGGTGGAAATAAAATGAATGCTTCTTCAGCTGAGGACTCATCATGTTCCTGCAATTTAACAAAAACACTAAGAAAAACATGATTTTTCAATACAACCATTTCGTTCTGATCATGGTCCTCTTCTTTCTCCGTGTTTAACACAGCCTCCTTAAGCACTACAGGATCAATCATAACATGCTGATCTTCCATCTCAACTAAACAAACATCTTCCTTCTCACTCAAAATAACAACTACTTCACTTCCACTGATTTCTTCTTCACTCACAACCTTATTGTCATACAAATCTATAGCATCTCTTTCAGCTTCACAAATAATCTTTTCCATTGTAGCTTCCTCTTTCTTTCTTTTCTCCTTTTTCAAACACTTATCTAACTGTCTAAAAAGTTGTTTAAACCTCAATTCCATATCTTCAGAATCTTCATTTTTCCTATGACGGTCAATTGATTTACTTCGATTTTTGATTTTAGTAGATTCATTTATTCTCTCCTCCATCCTATCCATCCTAGTATTCAACTTCTTAAACTCACTCATGAATGTTTTATACATCATCTTCACATTAGGCACGTTTTCATCCTCTTTCTCACCCATTGTCTCCTTTATGTCCTTTCTTGACATGATTTATAAACTGCAAATAAACATTAGAAGAGAAATAAAAACTCACATTTCACTCCCTCACGTGTTTCACTCAAAAAGATGGCACTCCACTCGTGTTTCACTCAAGTAGGCTTTTACCCTCTTTTAAGCTCACACACTCAAGCCTTTTACCACTCAAGCTTGTTATCTTCAGTTGCACTTCAGAACTCAAACTCAAGTCAAAATAGTTCACAAGCAGCAAATTATGGTAAAGAATGCAATGAAAATACTTAACAAAGAAGATAGGTACAAAGCTAGAAGCAAAAGACCAAAGTGAAGAACGTTGAAATGAGCATACAAGGTGAAGATATGTATGCTGTCCGAATTATGTAAATTTAACTAACAAGAATCAAATTGTTAATTATAGTGTAATCGGAAGCAAAAACACAAAGACACCAAAAATTGAAACTTAAGAATGAAAGAAATGACAAAACTAATGCAATAATGCAGAAATTGAAATCTCCCTAATTGAAAAGGAGACACAAGATGTCCAAACTAAAACAAGATTAGGAAACCAATGTTTGTCCAAACTAAGACAAAGATTAATCCAATATGTCTTAATAAGATCAAATAAGGAAACCCAAATGTCTAAACTAAGACAAAATGACTTATCCACTATGTCTTACTTAGTTCAAGATATGGAAACCCAAATGTCTAGACTTAAGACAAAATGAAACTTATCTAATTTAATGTCCTATTTTAAATAATGTCCCAATCCTAATTTCTTTTCTTTTTTTTTTGAATTATCTCTAACTAATTTGATAATAACAATTCTATCCTAAAGAAATACAATCCTAATTGTTCACACCAACCAAAGTTAACCCAAATTAAAATACTTTTTCTAAATTCGGATGAACAGTAAATTCGGATGAACAGTGCAATGAACAGTACGTGTGAACAGTACCAGGAACAGTACTACGAAATTCTTTTTTTATTTTTAGCTAGATAACAACTAGAACAACTAATAACCTAGAAATCAAGATCAAACAATAAGAAATAACACCTAAAACAAAGCTCCCTATAATTTAGGCCACTATGATGAACAAGGGTTCCTAAATTTGAGGAATCAAATAAATTGAAAATTAATGAATAAAAACAGCAAACAAACATGGATAAATAAGAATTTAATCCAAATCCAAGCTCTGATACCAAATGATGCGGAACCCCAAGGTTAAAGAACCCGAAACCCCTTGTACATACAATATGGCATAGACATAAACAAGAATAAACCCCCAATCTAAAGAACCCCCAAACAACTATGTGAATGGAAACGCTTGTAATAGATTGATTTAAAAACACAAGAACAGAATTCGCCACAAAGTAAATACCTTGATAAGAATTAAAGTTCTTGATGCAAAAGAAGAAGACAAACAATCCTCTCCAATGAAGAATTTGGCCAAGCCAAATAAAAGTCTCAAAATATCATAATCTCCAAGTCTGAATTACAAATTCATTTTTGAGGAGTATTTATACTCACTTAAGCTAATAAAAACCCTAATTAATCAAATAAGCCTTTAAACATGGGCCTTACACCAAGATAACTAAAGCCCACACTAATTAACTTAAAATACAGCCCAGAAAGCCTAAAAAGAACTAATTAAATGAGCCCAAGCTTAATTAAAGCCCATCTCACTTAAATAAGCCCAAAAGAATAAGTTAAGGCCTAATATATTACAAATAATCAAATAAAAATAATAAATAAAAGCCTAAACTAAAAGCCCAAACAAAACAGCCCATTAAGTTCATTAATTAGCACATGCATTGCACATGATGATGCGGAACCCCAGCCTATATGCAAACTAGAACGCCAACATACCATGAATATTGATCATAAACAAGTGAATAAATCCCCAATCTAAAGAACCCCCAAACAAGATTGAATGGAAACGCTTATAATAGATTGATTTAGAAAGTAAGAAGAATAAGAATCAAGCATACATTAACCATGCAAATTGCCTAAGTCTAATTCTTCATACAATAGCAAGAATCAATAGAAATTAACTCTCACAAATTCAATCAACGAAAATTCATTAATCATAAGATATGCAAAATGTAAAAATACAAATGAAGAAGTTCAGCCCTTTATATAGGCTAGGCAGCCACCCCTCCCTAGAGGAGATATAATCAAACACTAACTCTAAGAGATAATTAATAAAATAAATAACAAAGATAATTCCTAACCTTTATCTACATGTATTTGGCCACAATATGGACTAAGTACATGAATAAATAAAGATAAATACAATCTGAAAATAATCCTAAAAGCTAATGATTATCCTAAGGAAAATGAATGTAGACTCAATTTTGGCTATAAGTGGAATTTGGCTAACTCACTCAAGATAAATTCATCCTATTGTTTCTCCATCAAACTCTATTCAATAATATCCCAAAATAATAAGTATTTATCAAATAAAATCCATTCCTAAAATTTAGGACCCTAAGTTCACCAATGTAGGCATAAAGCTAAATTTGACTCAAACCCATCCAAATTCAGCTCTCCCCTTTAAAATCCGGCCCCCTCATGTTTTCTAAGCCTCAATTAGTTATTTAGGCCCAACTCTTTAGAAGAGATAAGCCCAACTTTAGCCTACCCACTTAAACTACCCAAAATACTCAAATAAGCCCAAAAATAAAACAAACCTAATTAAATAAGCCCAAAACGTTTTCTAAGGTACTAGGCTGCCCAAATACATTTAATTATATGTCATTACAAGAATAGAAGCTAAACAAAATAGCTTGAAGGCCCATTTGTACCATTCAGCCACAACTTATCTTCATAGCCCAATTTAGCTTCTTTCCCCTCCTGAACTTGCATCTTCTCCACATAAGGTCTCATGAATGCTTGTAGGACTTCTTTAAGCTTCTTGTTGCCATTATGCTTGGTTGTGCTCATATCATCCCCTCCCTCTTTAGAAAAGATTCGTCCTCGAATCTTCGTCTTGTTCAAATTGGGAATGAAAACTTGTGGAATAAATTGATCTTCATAGATGATCTTGTGAATAGGTGAAAATAAAATGAATGCTTCTTCAGAAAATAACTCATGTTCCTGCAAGTCAACAAAAACACTGGACAAAACATGGTTAGTTCTTAATACAATCTTTTTGTTCTGATCATTATTCTCTTCATTTTTCACGTGCAATTCAGCCTCCTCAATTAATAAAGGAGCAATCATAAAATGCGGATCTTCTAACTCAATTACACAAACATCTTCCTTTTCACCTAAACAAGTGACAACATCTTCGTTTTCAATTGTCTCTTCATCATTCACCACCTCATCTTCACATAAATCTATAGCATCTCTTTCAGCTTCACAAATAATTTCTGCTACTACAACTTCCTCTTCTTTCTTTCTTTTCTCTTGTCCCATATACGTACTTAGTAGTCTAGAAAGTTGTTTAAAATGCAATTCCATATCTTTAGAATCTTCATTTTTACTATGAGTGTTAATTGATCTACGTCGGTTTTGAATTCTAGTAGACTTATCAATTATCTCCTTCGCTCGATCCATCCTAGAATTCAACTTCTTTACCTCACTCATGAATGTTTTATACATTGTTTTCACATCAAGCAGAGGTTCATCCTCCTCCTCATGCATTGTCTCTGTTCTTTCCCTTCTTGACATGATTTATAAGCTGCAAATAATCATTAGAAGGAAAAAAAAAGAAACCTCACAATTCACTACCTCACGTGTTTGTCTCTCAACTCACGAATTAATTTCTCGCAACTGTACTTCAGAAACAAACTCAAACAAATATGCACAATTAAGTAGTTTGATTTGGAAATAATGAATACTTAACAAGAACATAAACGAGTACTAATTCTAGAGGCAAATTGACCAAAATTGAACAAACTTAAAAATTAGCACACAAGAGATAAATTCCGTGCGCTTTAGTGTATAAAGATGTTCAACAATGTACAATATGTTAAACTAGTGTATTTGGAGCCAAAAACAGTTTAGACACACAAATTGATAACTTAGAATGAAAAGAATAGACAAGACGGATGCACTTAAATGCGATGTTTAACTAACCCTAGTGATTAGTTTAAACAGATTTTATATAGACTCAACAAAAAGAAAATCAAAGAAAGCATGCAACAATATCACCCAAAATCCAAAAACAACGAGTACTTAACTTGATCTTTGAAGAAATGAAACCAATTATGGAAGTTCTAGCGTAATTGATCAAATTTGAACTTAACAAGATAATACGACTTGAATTGAACACAAGATAATTTCTAGATTTTTTTTTTGATATGTATATAAGTTTTCTTTTTTTTTTTCTTTTTTTTTTCAATCGTTATTCACAGAACTAATGATCAAATAATTGAGATAGGTAATTTAACACAATTGAGCAAGAACCAAATAAGGAACTAGATGCAAAGTCCTATTCGGCCAAAACAAAGAAAGAATTTCAAGAAGACAAAATTAAAGGATAGTTAAGAATTTATCACTTAGCCTAAGCTCTGATACCAATTGATGCGGAACCCCAGCCTATATGCAAACTAGAACGCCAACATACCATGAATATTGATCATAAACAAGTGAATAAATCCCCAATCTAAAGAACCCCCAAACAAGATTGAATGGAAACGCTTATAATAGATTGATTTAGAAAGTAAGAAGAATAAGAATCAAGCATACATTAACCATGCAAATTGCCTAAGTCTAATTCTTCATACAATAGCAAGAATCAATAGAAATTAACTCTCACAAATTCAATCAACGAAAATTCATTAATCATAAGATATGCAAAATGTAAAAATACAAATGAAGAAGTTCAGCCCTTTATATAGGCTAGGCAGCCACCCCTCCCTAGAGGAGATATAATCAAACACTAACTCTAAGAGATAATTAATAAAATAAATAACAAAGATAATTCCTAACCTTTATCTACATGTATTTGGCCACAATATGGACTAAGTACATGAATAAATAAAGATAAATACAATCTGAAAATAATCCTAAAAGCTAATGATTATCCTAAGGAAAATGAATGTAGACTCAATTTTGGCTATAAGTGGAATTTGGCTAACTCACTCAAGATAAATTCATCCTATTGTTTCTCCATCAAACTCTATTCAATAATATCCCAAAATAATAAGTATTTATCAAATAAAATCCATTCCTAAAATTTAGGACCCTAAGTTCACCAATGTAGGCATAAAGCTAAATTTGACTCAAACCCATCCAAATTCAGCTCTCCCCTTTAAAATCCGGCCCCCTCATGTTTTCTAAGCCTCAATTAGTTATTTAGGCCCAACTCTTTAGAAGAGATAAGCCCAACTTTAGCCTACCCACTTAAACTACCCAAAATACTCAAATAAGCCCAAAAATAAAACAAACCTAATTAAATAAGCCCAAAACGTTTTCTAAGGTACTAGGCTGCCCAAATACATTTAATTATATGTCATTACAAGAATAGAAGCTAAACAAAATAGCTTGAAGGCCCATTTGTACCATTCAGCCACAACTTATCTTCATAGCCCAATTTAGCTTCTTTCCCCTCCTGAACTTGCATCTTCTCCACATAAGGTCTCATGAATGCTTGTAGGACTTCTTTAAGCTTCTTGTTGCCATTATGCTTGGTTGTGCTCATATCACATGACATAGGGCACATGCATGGCACATGACATGGCACATGTCCATCTTCGATTTGGCTTCTTCATAGATTCGGCCCATGGACTTCCTTCAACTCTTCTTTAACTTTTCCAAATTTGATCTCCATGAATATGAACTTCCATTGTTTATAATCTTGAAGTGTTGACCCCCCTGTGCACGCATCAGAACTCAACACCTTGGACTATCAGGGGACAATTCCTAAACACCTTACTCACATTGACACTATGCCTTAGGGGATTGGTGATGTAGATAGCCATGGAAAGGACCCATTAAAGCTTTCAAATGGACCGATTACAAGGAATAGAGCCAAGAAACTCAATGAGAAGTTACAAGGCTTTATTCAAGCATTCATTGAAGAGCAAATGAAGCTTCAAGGGCATATTCAAGGAGATTTGAAGCTGGTTCACATGTTGGGAGCAGAAATGGGCCATGAAGGGAAAGAAGCCGAATGTTCAATTCATGAAACACTTGACATGTGCCGGTCATGTGACACTTGACATGTGCCGGTCATGTGACCTAGACATGTGCCGGGCATGTGACAATGACATGTGCCAAGCATGTGCTTGACATGTGCTAGACATGTGGCTTATGTCATGTGCATTGCATGTGATTAATTAATGAACTAATGGGCTGTTTGGTTTGGGCTTTTAGTTAGGGCCTCAATTTAAGTTTTTAACTTGATTAATTGTAATAACTAAGCCTTTTTAATATGGGCTCACGCCACCCCCTTTGGCAGCCCATCCAATTGGCTTTAATTTTATTATTTCAATTAGGTTTAGGGTTTATTTACTCCTACATGTATTAGGGTTAAGTGGCTGCCTATATAAGGCATACTTATGCGTGTTTTTCATCAGCTTTTTTAATAGAGAAATATTATTGTTCTTTGCTGTTTGCAAGACATCTTTTGCAAAGTAAGTGAATCTTTACTTTGTGTTGTTTTAAGAATTGGGTTATTCAAGCTTTGTTCTTGTGTAGTTCTATTCTTCTATTTTTTCTGCTTTAGGTCTTAATTATCTTTGATATTAGGGTTTAAAGTGAATACAATTTCAGATTGCATGTTTAGGATTTGATGGTTAATTGAATGAAGAGTTCGGGGTTTTGATTAGATCCTAGGGTTCTGCATCAATTGGTCACACAAATCTCATAATCTAACTGATCAACATCATGCGACTTATCAATTAACTTATCCGTGCACAAATATGAGTGTGTGGAACCAGGGTCTATTAGAGCATACATCTCAGTGTCGCAGAGTAAAAACTTACCTGCAATCACATCAGGCAGATCTTGCTCATCCCAAGCTCTCATAGCATACGCCCTCGCTGGCACCATCTGAGGACGATCTACCGACTCCGATGGAGCACCTTCTCTAGGCCGACCACCTCGACCCCTACCTCAGCCTCTACCTCGGCTAGCTTGGGAAGTATTAGACCCCACTCGGCTAGCCTCACGCTGATCTCTAGTATTCTCACTCAACTTAGGGCAATCAGCTAAAAAATGCTCGATGCTTCAACAACGGAAATAACCACCAGTGAGCCACCTACACTCGCCCTTGTGGCACTTACTGCAGTGAGAACACTCAGGCACAACTTCACCTCTACCACCAGAATGCCTCTACTGGCCCTCGACCCAATTGTAGATCCTTGCCTCTTACCTCTCTAAGTAGGACCAGAAGAGGACTCATCTTGTAGATTCCTTGATCTCTTACCCAAAGACGAACCTCCACGAGGGGGATTCCTCCTCTGAGCTCTTTCCCTTAAAACTAACTCAGACCTCTCTACCCCGCACAGCTACTTGAACAATATGGTAATAACTGACAGCAGGGGTACTCATCAAAGATATGAGCATGGCTCTCAATGACTCATTCAACTCGGCCTCAAAATGATGGCACCGAAACTCTTCGGTCAGAATACTCGGAGGAGCATACTTCCCGAGCCTGTTGAACTCTTTCTCATACTCAGAAACTGACATAGCCCTCTGCTTCAAACTCAGGAACTGAGACCACTTAGCTTCCTTATAGGCCTTGTCACATACTTACTCCTAAACTCCCGCTCAAAGAACTCCCATGTGACCGGATCAGGCAACTGGGGATGCCTACGAATCAACTTCCACTAGTCATAGGTTGATCCCTGAAGCAAGGCAACAACACATTCAACTTGCCTTTTAGGAGGACAACGAATCTCCTCAAGAACTTGCTTAACTTTCTCGATCCATTTCTCGGCTAATTCCGACTCATCAAGACTTGTCATGTAGAAATCCTCTGCCCCAGCTTCCCTCATGCTCTCAATAGGGGCTTTCGGAGCAGTCACCCTTTCTAAGACCCGAGCCATGTCCTGAGAGATCTTCAACATAGCCTCAAAAGTCATGGCTGTGGCCTCAGGCTGCACCCTAGCTGGTTGAGCTGGACCAGATACAGTCGGATCTTGCTCTTGGGGATAAGCACTCTCAACTAACCCCTCGAGTGATCCACATACGGAATCTATCTATAACAAACATAAAGACATCCGTATTAGCCAACACAGTCCTAAACTTACATCTATACACAACAAACACCCAGAAAATGCCTAAACCGGAGCTCAAATACCAAAACTTGTAACACCCGCTACCCATACATAGGAGAACCCACCCATCCTCTAGGGAGTGAGAACCTGTACAAGCAAGGGTATCACCAAATAAATAGAACAATATACAAATACGCAACATACAGAAAATAGCAAAAATTAAAACTTAAAGTTCATTCATTGATATCAAAAGGGTTCATTACAGAAATATAGTCAGTACATAACTGATATTACAAAATTATATTCTTCCAAAAGAATACATAGCGGAAGCAATACAAAAGAATAATACAATAAGAGCCCAAAATATTACAAAAAGAATCTAAGTACAAAACTAAGTCCTAACACTTCAAAACTTCTGTGTTGGCTGGACCTACGGAGACTCTCCTAAAAGCTCAAGCGATAACGCTTAGTAGGGAAAATACACAATAATATGAACGGCCATTCACAATGGTCGTTGAGCTAAAACACATTCAAAATGGTACATGCTATAATCACATATGTGTATATATAAATCATAGTTTAAACGTATTTAGTTGCATTCACAAGCTCATAATCGAATTCATAAATCATGCTGATTCACATACTTATATCCATGACAAGATAAACAAACGAAATGCCTACTGACTCACAATAGCGGATAACGAGTGAACACATTGGGGGTACCCGAGGGTACAGTCGAAAAGTAACGTCATTATTTTCTCATTCAAAACATTTTCACATTGGGGGATCTTAAACAAGATCCATACATATTGAGGATCACGAGGATCCAAACGGGGACCTGATAGGGTCCGGAACACATTAGGGCTGCAGCTACTGAACTCTATTAGGCATGCCTAACTATCCACTAATTTAACTCTCGCAGGCCATGCATAAAACATTCCATAATCGAAACATGATATTTGATATAATTTGATGAAGCAAAATAATTGCAGTTGAATATCATTTAAAAGCTGAGGTGATGCTAAATAAATATTAGAATCAAAAATAAGTTAAAATGGAACAAAAAAGACAAGAATTCAAAACTTCAAAAATTCAGGACAGAAGGCTTTTACACGGCGGTATGACCAAACCTTACTGTCGTGTAAGACATTCTACACGGTGGTAAGGAAAAGCCATACCACCGTGTAGCATGCCAAATGAGAACCCAACAGGAAAACATAATGCATTTACACGGTGGTATGGAAACTCTTTACCCTCATATAAAATGCACAACCAAAATCCTTCAAAGCAGAATGACTTTACATGGCGGTATGCAAAGTCCTTACCACCGTGTAAAATCACGGACAAGGAAACTGAAGAATAGAATACGATCACACGGTGGTATGCCCATTTTATACCGCCGTGTGGATCATCCCAAACCCAGAAAATTCCACCAAAATTAACCCAACTCTCAACCAAACTTTAACACAACTCAAACCAAACTTTCTAACCATTATACACAACACAAAACCCCCACTTTTATACCACTAATTATCATTGAAACATGCAATTAACATAACCAAAAATTCCCAATTTATCAAAACCAGAAATTTGTTACATAAACTCATCCAACTCACAATTTAATTCAAGAATTCAACAACAAGTCATCTCAACACAACTCAAGCAAAATCCATCACATTTAGACCAACATAAACACCACTAACCATATAAACTTTCTAGAAAATCAAACCCAATACAATAATCACATTAGATGTCAAAACATAAATTTCCCAAACCTGGAAATCCTTTCCTCCTAATCAAAGAGCACCACTCCCACTAGCCTTCTCTTTGCCCTTAGGTTCTTTAGGAGGCACCTTTGATCAAGAACACCCAAAATCACACAACCAACCAAAAACCCTATGATGCGAAATGGACCAGGAAGCCATCAAGAGATGACTTGGCTTTGCCAAGTGGGCCAATTACTAGAGCTAGGGCCAAGAAGTTCAAGGGAGCCTTAGAAGTTTACTTGGGCCGAATGGTGGAAGCCATGGAGGAGCAATGGCGTGATGGGCAAAGCAAGGCCAAGGCCATGCCATTGAGGCCGAATGTTGAAAGGCCATTTGAAGGAAGTGTGGTCCATGCTTTATGTGCCACATATGGGCTACAAGGGGATTGATTTGATTGGGCCCATAGTTAGGACCTTTATATGTATTTTTCTTTTGGGTTAAATTAGTTTGTTATTAGGCTTTTTAAGTGTGCTCACGCCAACTTGTATTGGGCAGCCCAAGTGTTTTCCTTTATGTGTTATTTGGGCCAAATTCTCATTACCAATAAGTAGAGAATTCGGCCAGCCCATTAGTCTTAGGGTTAAGTCTTTAGTTGGTGGCATATAAATACTACCTTAAACCTAATTGTGGAACAGATTTTGATTAATTGAGAAGTTCATTTGGCTTAGCCGAATTTCTTAGTGAGAGAGGCAGATTTGCATTCTTTCATTTTGCATTAGGAATTTAGTTAACTTATCAATCATTGATTGTGGCGTTTTCTATTTCCTTCATCCCAATTATTTGCGTTCTCAATCACAGGTTGATTGTGGGTTCAATAGGGAGGGATTTTAACTTGTTCATCTTTGTTGATCATAGTGTGCGTTTTAGGGGTTTCGGGTTCATATAACCTTGGGGTTCCGCGTCATTTGGTATCAGAGCTCGGATTAAGGTAAATTTCTATTTATCTTAGAATTAGGTTTTGAGTTTTCTTTTATTGTTTCTTGTGTTTTATGTTTGCCGAATTGTTCAAGTTTTGATTTTGTGTTTTAATTGTGTGATTAAACTTGTTTTTGCCATAACTTTTGCATCCGGTGTCCGATTTTGGTCCATAATAACTTTTCAGAAAGGGAATTTCGAGATCTACAGTTGTCATTGTGCGAAGCACTATGTGATTGCGTTTTCCAGTCCAAAAAAACAACGTTTAGGCCTCCGTTTTTCACTTTGAAATTTCGTGTTTTTTTGAAAAAAAAAAATCCGAAGTGTAGTAGAGTTTGAGTTTAATTTCGGTTGTCGAGATTAATTAAAAAAAAAAGGTGAACAAGGAAGGAAAACCGAGAGAGAAGGAAAGAAAAACAAAAGAAGAAAGTGAACCAAGAAGGGAAGTGTGTGAAGGTATTTATAGGAAGGTTTGAATCCTATTTGGGAAAGGAAATGACTATCCTAGCCGAATTAGGAAAGGAGGACAGCCATTGATTTCATTTTTTTTTTCCTTAATCAATTAGGAATCCTATTAACCACTCATACAAACCATATTTTGTCTTAAACGCAGTTTTCCACTCATCTCCCTCTTTCATCCTAATTTGATGATAGCCACTTTTTAAATCAATTTTGGTGAAAATACAAGCACCATGCAATTCATCCAGCATATCATCTAATCTAGGAATAGGGTGGCGATACTTTACCGTGATTTTGTTGACCGCACGGCAATCAATGCACATCCTCCATGTTCCATCCTTCTTTGGCACTAATAGGACCGGAACAGCACAAGGACTCATGCTTTCCCGCACATATCCCTTTTGAAGTAATTCATCCACTTGTTGTTGCAATTCCTTTGTCTCCTCGGGATTGCTCCTATAAGCTGGACGATTTGGAATTTGGGATCCTGGCACAAAGTATATTTGATGCTCAATCCCTCTCAAGGGTGGTAAGCCATGTGGAACATCTTCTGGAAAGACATCTGCATATTCCTGCAAAAGATCCACAAAAACACTAGGCAAATCGGGGTTAAGGTCAGTTTGAGAACAGAAATTCTCCCTAAACCGAATTATGACCAAAGCTCTCTTGCCTAAGTAGGCACTATTGAGTTCCCTCGGTTTTGCATAAAAACATGATTGCACTTTTACCTTTTCACTCCTCTCATTGTCTTTTCTTACAACTCTCATATCACTCTTCTTTTTTTCACTCACTAACTTCTTCTCTCCTGCACATCCCACTTTCTTTTCCTCTCCTGTGCAGTCACTCACCATTGGGCCTTTATCATGTTTCTTTTCTCTCATGGCCTCTTTGCTCTCATTTTTCTTTTCCTCACTTCCCGAACTCCCACTTGAAGATTGCTGCATTCTCATTTGTTCAAGATAAGTTTCTTTTGGTGACATTGGTGCAAGTGTAACTTTATTACCATTATGTACAAAAGAGTACCTATTCTTATACCCATCATGCATTACTCTCCTATCAAACTGCCAAGGTCTACCCAACAATATGTGACCAGCTTGCATAGGGACTACATCACACACAATTTCATCCACATATCTACCAATAGAAAATGTAACTCTAACTTGCTTAGTCACCTTAACTTCCTCACTGTCATTTAGCCATTGCAATCTATAGGGACTAGGGTGTTTTTCACATTTCAAGCCCAATTTATCCACTAGGATAGTGCTAGCCACGTTCGTGCAACTACCCCCATCAATGATCAAACTACAAGCCTTCCCACCTATCAAACATCTAGTATGGAAAATATGTTCACGCTGTTCTAAGCCTTCTTCTTTTACATTCATATTCAATACATGCCTAGTAACTAAAGCTTCCCCTTTAACAGCATACTCAACATATTCATCATTATCAGAACAATCCTCTAAAGGTGGCATGCTCAACTCCCCATCATCAGACTCATTTTCATGTTCAGACTCAGAAACAATCTCACCCCCCTTAATAAACATAGTTTTCCTATTAGGACAATCAGATGCATAATGACCTCTACCCTGACATTTAAAGCACTTAATATCCCTATGTTTAGAAAGTTTGGTTGAAGGATCAGTAGTACCTTTTTGAATGGGTGTACTCTTATCCTTGCTTTTGTTTGCTTCGATTTCTTTCTCTTTAGGAGCTGAATGATATTCTTTCTTCCTTTCTTCAAATTTGCTCCATTTCTGGTTCCACTTATTGCTGGAACTCGAAAATGTCCTTGCTGTCCTCCATTGCTTTTGTTGCCTCTCCACCTTCATGGCAATGCCAACTAATTCATCCATGTCTCCATAGTATTGTAGTTCCGCTACATCAGCAACTTCTCGATTCAATCCACCCAAAAACCGAGCCATAGTCACCTCTTCTTCTTCTTCTATGTTGGCTTTGATCATTAGTAACTCCATCTCCTTATGATAATCTTCCACTGATTTACTTCCTTGAGTAAGCCTATGTAGTTGCTGGTGCAACTCTCGATAATAATAAGATGGGACAAACCTCTTTTTCATGACACTCTTCATTTTATCCCATGTGGAAATAGGTGGTTCTCTATGACTTCTTCGGTTTTTAACTACTTCATTCCACCACACCAAAGCATAGTCACAAAACTCCACGGCTGCCAACTTTACCTTTTTATCTTCGAAATAGTTATGGCAGGAAAAGATCATATCTACCTTCCTCTCCCATTCCAAATAAACTTCAGCATCATTCCTACCTTTGAAAGGTGGAATGTTCATCTTGATTGCACTTACATTGCTGTCCAACCTTTCCACTCTCCTTGCTCTACCCCTTGTGGATTGTACTTCATCAAAGTCTTCCCATTCCTCCACTTCGGCTTCTTCATGTTCATTTATCCACCTTCCTCTTCTTGTTGTTCTCTTTGAGCCATTGGATGTACTTGCTTCTAACTTATCCAACCTCCCGTTATTTTCTCTGTGCTCCCTCATCAAGGTTTCAAGAGTTCCTTGTATGGCTTGTAGGGCAAACGACATTTATTCCGGGGTCATAGCTCTCTTGCTGGATTCGTCAGACATGGTGTTTAACCTGCAAAAATTGTTAGAATAAACAATCTCACAAGCTCTCGTGTTTACACTCAACAAGGCTTTTACCCTCTTTGTTGTCCTCACAAGCTCTTGCCTTTTTCCTCTCTTATTTACAACTCTCAAATTGCACTTCGGAATCCAGAAGACAAATCAATTTGAAAAATGTTAGGAATACAAAAAAATAAACACTAACAATAAAACAGAAAGCTCAAAAACTAGAAAGAAGACACTAGACACAATGGAGGTGATACACGGACAAAGAAAAGGTATACCACTTGAATTAATCAAATTAGAGTACTAGAACAATAAAAAAATACTCTAACAATGTAAAATGAACAAAAGCTAGCTTAAACAAGAAATTAAGTAACAAGAAACAAAGAAAATGACAATTCTGGCCAAGATGAACGAATTCAATTCACTACAAAGTAAATCGAATTTAGAACCTATTTAATCTACCCG
The DNA here is from genome assembly GCA_947683425.1 of Excoecaria cochinchinensis. NCBI lineage: Eukaryota > Viridiplantae > Streptophyta > Magnoliopsida > Malpighiales > Euphorbiaceae > Excoecaria > Excoecaria cochinchinensis. The sequence continues at coordinate 5,495,758 of CANTUQ010000035.1, forward strand.
ACAAAGTAAGAAAACAATAAAGAACTCAATTTAGACAAATGACAAAGACAAATCAGTTTGCATGCAACAAAAATAATTTGAGTTACCAAAAATGACACTAGGCCGAAAATGTACACAAGCTTGATAAATGTATTAATTGTGTGCAAATTAAAGGCAAAGTGATGGTAAAATGATGGTAAATCAGTAGGTATATGGTGAAGAAATGATAGCAAATCAGTAGACAAAAGATGGTAGAAATGGTAAGGAAATGATTAGAAATGGATAAGAAATGGATAAGAAATGGATAATGAATGGATAAGAAATGGATAAAGAAATGGATAATAAATGGATAAAGTAAGGATAAGAAATGGATAATGAATGGATAAGAAATGGATAAAGAAATGGATAATAAATGGATAAAGTAAGGATAAGAAATGGATAATGAATAATTAAGAAATAGAACACAAATGGAAACAAATATAATTGGCGGCAATTTAAGAAAGGAAATTGATAAAGGAATAGAGTGTAATTTGATTCCTAAACAAGCTAGGATTGCCAACTAGTTTCCCAATTCAACTAGGTAAGTTTTTTCTACCTTAATAGGATTCCTAATTGATTAAGGAAAAAAAATGAAATCAATGGCTGTTCTCCTTTCCTAATTCGGCTAGGATAGTCATTTCCTTTCCCAAATAGGATTCAAATCTTCCTATAAATACCTTCACACACTTCCCTTCTTGGTTCACTTTCTTCTTTTGTTTTTCTTTCCTTCTCTCTCGGTTTTCCTTCCTTGTTCACCTTTTTTTTTAATTAATCTCAACAACAGAAATTAAACTCAAACTCTACTACACTTCGGATTTTTTTTTTCAAAAAACACGAAATTTCAAAGTGAAAAATGGAGGCCTAAACGTTGTTTTTTTGGACTGGAAAACTCAATCACGTAGTGCTTTGCACGTGTGACAACTGTAGATCTCGAAATTCCCTTTCCGAAAAGTTATTATGGACCAAAATCGGACACCAGATACAAAAGTTATGGTAAAAACAAGTTTAATCACACAATTAAAACACAAAATCAAAACTTGAACAATTCGGCAAACATAAAACACAAGAAACAATAAAAGAAAACTCAAAACCTAATTCTAAGCTAAATAGGAATTTACCTTAATCCGAGCTCTGATACCAAATGACGCGGAACCCCAAGGTCATATGAACCCGAAATCCCTAAAACGCACACTATGATCAACAAAGACGAACAAGTTAAAATCCCTCCCTATTGAACCCACAATCAACCTGTGATTGAGAACGCAAATAATTGGGATGAAGGGAATAGAAAACGCCACAATCAATGATTGATAAGTTAACTAAACTCCTAACGCAAAATGAAAGAATGCAAATCTGCCTCTCTCACTAAGAAATTCGGCTAAGCCAAATGAACTTCTCAATTAATCAAAATCTGTTCCACAATTAGGTTTAAGGTGGTATTTATATGCCACCAACTAAAGACTTAACCCTAAGACTAATGGGCTGGCCGAATTCTCTACTTATTGGTAATGAGAATTTGGCCCAAATAACACATAAAGGAAACACTTGGGCTGCCCAATACAAGTTGGCGTGAGCACACTTAAAAAGCCTAATAACAAACTAATTTAACCCAAAAGAAAAATACATATAAAGGTCCTAACTATGGGCCCAATCAAATCAATCCCCTTGTAGCCCATATGTGATACGGATCCACCAACCATCAAAGATCATTTGAAGATGCCTAGTCGTCCAATAACGAGAGGACGTGCTCAGAAGCTAAAGATGGCTATGACATCTTTTGTTCAGGCTTTTGTCACTCAAGAAATTCATGAAGAGGCTATTGAGAAATGTTCTGGAGAGCTTGAAGGCCAAATGAAAGTACTTAGCCTTCTGGAATCAAGTGAAGGAATTGGGTCAATTTAAGCCATCAAGGGCTTATACAACTTTGGGCTTTTAATTGTACATGTCATGTGCCTCATTTAAAAGTCACATGACTCACTTAAGTTGTATTTAAATGGGCTAGGCGTGTGGTCTTCTTGTTGGGCTTGGTTTAGTTAGTTTGATTGTTTATTTTGTCTTGTTTTGGGCTTTCACATTCAGCCTTTAACACTTACCTTTAAGTATGTTTATTTTTCTTTATTGTGGGCTTAATTTAGCTTGTAAAGCCCATGTCAATTTCGGCCTATGAATGATTAAGGCCTTAGTAGGGTTTGTTTTAGGTTTGTTTTAGGTTTTAAGAGTAATTAGGGTTAGCCACCATATAAATAGGCTAACATAAGTTGTAACCTGCAGATTTTGATCAATTAAACATTTGAGAGTATTCTCTTCTTGGCTTGGCCGAATTTCTTTAGGGAGATTAGTGAGATTGCTTGCTTTTCTTTTCTATTGCATGAGGAATTTGATAACTTATCAATTGTCTTGATTGTGGCGTTTTCATTTTCTTCGATTTCCCAATTATTTGCGTTTCCATTCACGTGTTGTTTGGGGGTTCAATAGGGAGGGTTTTTGTCTTCTTTGTCTTTGCAATTAAAGTGTATGTTCAAGGTGTTTCGAGTTCTTTAACCTTGGGGTTCCGCATCATTTGGTATCAGAGCCAAAGTTAAGGTAAATTCCTATTTATCTTAGTGTTAGGTTTGCGTTTTCTTTCTTTGAATTCTAGTTATTTATGCCGAATTAGGTTGCATTAAGTTTCTTAGTTAATTGTGTTTATTCGTGTGTTTAAATTAGCCTTTTCTTTGCTTACCTTTACCTTGAACCGAATCTTGAACATCCTTAGCTTGATTTCGAATCTTAGTAGAAGAATATTAGAGGTTAGTTGCTGATTTGAAAAAAAAAAAATCAGAAAACTTCGAAAGGCCATAACTTTTGAGGCCGGAGTCCGATTTGTTATTATAATATCATTCCGAAAAGGGAATTTCGTGCTCTACAATCGTTACTGGGCAAAGCCCTATGTAACTGACTTTTTCGGCCCTTAAAAACAACGTTTAAGCCTCCGTTCTTCACTTTGAAGTTTTTGCGTTTTGAAAAAAAAAAAAAAAAAAAAAAGTAAAAACCGAATTTGAGTTCTGATCACCTTGGGCGTGAGAAGTTTGGTGATTTGTGTTATCCATTTTCTTATCCATTTGTGTTATCCATTTACTTATCCATTTGTGTTATCCATTTTCTTATCAATTTTTGTTATCCATTTTCTTATCCATTTGTGTTATCCATTTACTTATCCATTTGTGTTATCCATTTTCTTATCCATTTGTGTTACTTATCCATTTGTGTTATCCATTTACTTATCCATTTGTGTTATCCATTTTCTTATCCATTTGTGCTACTTATCCATTTGTGTTATCCATTTTCTTATCCATTTGAGCTGCCATTTTTAACATTTCTTATCCATTTGTGGAATCATTTTTTTTTATCATTTGTGTTACCATTTTGGTATCTTTTGCCATCATTTTTCTATCACTTTGCCATCCTTTTGCACACAACTTGACACATTAATTAGAGCTTGATACACCATTCGGCCTACTCATCTTTTAGCTCTTAATTGAATTGTCTTGCATGCAATTTGCTTTATTTAGTTTAATTTGTCTTTTTATTGATTTCTTGCTTTGCTGGGTAGAATATCTAGGTTCTATATTTGGTTTACTTTGTAGTGAATCAGATTCATACATCTTGTCCAGAATTGTCATTTTTTTCTTAATTCTTGTTGCTTATTTCTTTGTTTTAAGCTTGCTTTTGTTCCTTTACACTGTTAGAGTATCTTTGCTTGTTCTAATACTCTAATTTGGATATAATCAAGTGGTGCACTACTCTTGACCGTGTATCACCTCCATTGTGTCTAGTTTCTTCTTTTTTAGTTTTGAGTTATCTTTTTATTGTTAGTGCTTACTTATTCTTTGCTTTCTTAAACGTGCTCGAGATTCTTGATCTGTGAATTGATTTCTGAAGTGCAATTTTAAAGTTGCAAGCCCGAGTGGTAAAAGGCAAGAGAGTGTGAGGACATTAAGAGGGTAAAAGCCTTGATTGTGTGAAACACGAGAGGAGTGACATTCTTTGAGTGTAAACACGTGAGGGAGTGCTTGTGAGGATTTTATCTAACAAATTTTACAGGTATTACACCATGACTGAAGAGACTAGTGGGAAAGGAATATCCCAAGCTGAAGATCATGTACCGGACAACAAGATGCTATATCAAGCCTTCATCAGTGAGATGCGAAAGTTGTCTCTTAGAATGGATGGAATGGAAGAGAGGCTTGAAGGAAGTATATCTAATGCACCTAGAAGGGCAGCAAGGAGAGGCCGAATTATTCAAGGGCATGGGGAGCATGATTTTGACGATGAAGAGGAGGAGGAGACTAGTGCAAGGATAGATGGGAACTTGGGGAACATCAAACTCAAGATTCCTCCATTCAAAGGCAGAAATAGTGCAGAAGAGTACTTGGAGTGGGAGAGAAAGGTGGAGATGATCTTTGAATGCAATAGATATTCAGAGGAAAAGAAGGTGAAGATTGCAGCTGTAGAGTTCACTGATTATGCAATGTTTTGGTGGGAGCAACTCAATTTGAGCAGAAGGAAAGTGGGGAGGCGTCCTATTAGTAATTGGGAGGACATGAAGGAAGCCATGAGAAAAAGGTTTGTTCCTTCACACTATTTTAGGGAATTACTCAAAAATTGCATAGACTTGTGCAGGGAGGAAAATCAGTGGAGGATTACTATAAAGACATGGAAATGTGCATGGTGAGAGCAAACATTGAGGAGGACGAGGAGGTCACCATGGCTCGGTTTTTAGGTGGTTTAAACAAGGAGGTTGCTGATGCCATTGAGATGTATAGATATGACACGATGGAAGAGATGTTGCACATGGCAATAAAGATTGAAAAGCAAAAGAGGAGTAAAAATTTCAGTAAGATCAACAACAACTCAAGCTATACTTTGGGGTCTAAATGGACCAAAAAGGAGGAGAAGAAGGATTTTAGGGTATCTAAACCCTATGGGGCAGATTCGAGTTCCAAAGAAGTAAAAGCAACCCAAGTCCCAAATAAAGGTGTTAAAGGTAACTCTAGTACTCCTACCCCTAGTAGAGAAATTAAATGTTTTAAATATTTGGGTAAGGGGCATGTAGCACGAGATTGTCCTAATAAGAGGGTAATAATTGCTAGGGATGATGGGGAAATTACTTCTGAATCAGAACAGAGTGATAATGAAATGCCTCCTTTAGAAGATTGTAGTGATTGCGATAGTGAGGGGGAGTTGTTAGTTGCTGAAAGTGGGAAGTCATTAGTTCCTAGGCGAGCTTTAAACTTGAATATTAGGGAAGATAGCCTAGAACAAAGAGAGAACATATTTCACACTAAGTGTTTAGTTAATGGGAGAGTGTGCACAATCATTATTGATGGGGGGAGTTGCACAAATGTAGCTAGTGTGAGTATGGTTGAGAAGTTGAACTTGGCATGTGAGAAGCATCCTAGACCTTATAGATTGCAATGGTTGAATGATAGTGGAGAGGTTAAGGTGACACGCCAGGTTAGAGTGCCATTTTCTATTGGATGGTACAAGGATGAAGTTTTATGTGATGTTGTACCTATGCAGGCAGGCCATTTGCTTTTGGGAAGGCCTTGGCAATTTGATAGACAGGCTATTCATAATGGGTACACTAACAGATTTTCTTTTTCTTATGAAGGTAAAAAGGTTGTTTTAGCCCCATTATCTCCTCAAGAGATTTATGAAGATCAAAAGAGAATGTTTGAAAAAGAGAAAGAGGTTTCAGCCAAAAGAGAAAAAGGGAGAGAGGTTTCGGCCCAAGGGGTGAGAGAGAGAGGAAAAGAAAAGAAAGGGGGAAAAGAGGCCCAAAAAGAAACAAAACAAATAAATGGCCCAGTGGTGAGTGAAAACAAGCAAGGGGGGAGACAAAAACAGAATTTCTATGTTAGAGTAAGGGAGGTCAAGAGTGCATTAGCCTTACGGCAACCTCTGGTTCTTGTTATCTACAAGGAAGTTTTGTTTACTGACACTGACCCTAACCTTGACTCTTTGCCTTCTAGTTTTGTTTCTTTGTTGCAGGAGTATTCTGATGTTTTTCCTGATGAGATGCCAGATGGTTTACCACCTTTGAGAGGGATAGAACATCAAATTGATTTTGTGCCTGGATCTACCATTCCCAATAGACCAGCCTATAGAAGCAATCCTATGGAAACTAAGGAGATGCAAAGGCAAGTGGAAGAACTCATGGAGAAGGGATTGGTGAGAGAAAGCATGAGTCCGTGCGCAGTACCTGTTCTTTTGGTGCCTAAGAAGGATGGAACATGGAGGATGTGTGTCGATTGTCGTGCAGTCAACAAAATCACTGTAAAGTATAGACATCCCATCCCTAGGCTAGATGATATGTTGGATGAATTATGTGGTGCTGTGTATTTTACTAAAATTGATTTAATGAGTGGATATCATCAAATTAGAATGAAATCGGGAGATGAGTGGAAAACAGCTTTCAAGACTAAGTATGGTTTGTATGAGTGGTTGGTTATGCCATTTGGGTTATCTAATGCCCCTAGCACTTTTATGAGGCTTATGAACCATGTATTGCGTGCATATTTAGGAAAGTTTGTTGTTGTGTACTTTGATGATATACTCATTTATAGCAAGTCTTATGAAGAGCATATTGAGCATGTTAGGCTAGTTTTACACGCTTTGAGATCTGAAAAGTTGTATGCTAAGCTTAAGAAATGCACATTTTGCATAGATAGACTTGTGTTTCTTGGTTTTGTGGTGAGTGCACAGGGAATTGAAGTGGATGAAGAGAAAGTAAAGGCAATTAAGGAATGGCCTACGCCTAAGACTACTTCAGATGTGAGAAGCTTCCATGGCTTGGCAAGCTTTTATAGGCGTTTTGTGCAGGACTTTTCTTCCATTGCTGCACCACTTACAGAAATTATCAAGAAGGAAGTTGGGTTCAAGTGGGGAGAAGCACAGCAAAAGGCATTTGAGACTCTGAAAGGGAAGTTGTGTTCTGCTCCTATTTTATCTTTGCCTAATTTTGATAAAACTTTTGAAATTGAGTGTGATGCTTCTGGTGTAGGTATTGGGGCTGTTCTAATGCAAGAAAAGAAACCAGTAGCATACTTTAGTGAGAAGCTTCATGGAGCCCAACTCAATTATTCAACCTATGACAAGGAGCTTTATGCATTAGTGCGAGCGTTGGATGTGTGGCAGCATTACCTCCTACCCAAGGAGTTTGTCATTCACACCGATCATGAGTCCCTCAAACACTTGAAGGGACAAGGTAAGTTGAATAAAAGGCATGCTAAATGGATTGAATTTATTGAAACATTTTCTTATGTTATTCAATACAAGCATGGAAAGGATAATATTGTTGCTGATGCATTATCAAGAAGATATGCCTTGATTTCTACACTTAGTTCTAAATTGTTAGGATTTGAGCATGTTAAGGAATTATATGTTGGAGATCTTGATTTTGGTAATGTGTATGCAGCATGTGAACATCAAGCTTTTGATAAATTTTATAGGCATGATGGGTTTTTGTTTAAGGGCAGCAAGCTTTGTTTGCCTAAGTGTTCTATGCGTGATTTGCTTGTATTAGAATCCCATTGTGGGGGATTGATGGGACATTTTGGGGTGCATAAGACTTATGATATGTTAAATGAGCATTTTTATTGGCCTCATATGCGCAGGGATGTGGAAAAGGTATGTAATTCATGTGTTGCATGTAGGCAAGCTAAGTCTAAAACTATGCCCCATGGTTTGTATATGCCTCTACCTGTACCTAGTTCTCCTTGGACTGATGTTTCTATGGATTTTGTGCTTGGATTGCCTAGAACTAAACGTGGTAGAGATAGCATTTTTGTTGTGGTGGATAGGTTTAGTAAAATGGCTCACTTTATTGCTTGTCATAAATGTGATGATGTTGTTCATGTTGCTGACCTATTCTTTAAAGAAGTTGTGCGTTTGCATGGTATACCACGCACCATTGTTTCTGACAGAGATACAAAGTTCCTTTCTCATTTTTGGCGTGTTCTATGGGGTAAGTTGGGTACAAAGTTGTTATTTTCTACTACTTGCCACCCGCAGACAGATGGTCAAACAGAGGTAGTGAATAGATCTTTGGGTACCTTACTTCGTGCTATAGTGGGTAAGAACCTCAAAACATGGGAAGATTGTTTACCTTTTATTGAATTTGCTTATAATAGAAGTATTCATTCTACTACTGGGTTTTCACCATTTGAGATTGTTTATGGTTTTAACCCACTGACTGTGCTTGATCTTTGTCCATTGCCTTTAAATGAGCTTTCAAGTTTAGATGGCAACAGGAAGGCAGAATTGGTAAAGACTTTGCATGAGAAAGCCAGGATTAATATTGAGAAGAGGAACCAGAAGTATGCTGAAAGAGCTAATAAAGGAAGGCGACAAGTGGTATTTGCTCCTGGAGATTGGGTTTGGGTGCATTTTCGCAAGGAAAGGTTCCCAAACCAACGGAAAGGAAAGTTGGATGCACGTGGTGATGGTCCATTCCAAGTCTTGGAGCGCATCAATGATAATGCTTACAAGATAGATTTACCAGGTGAGTATGGTGTTTCTGCAACATTTAATGTTTCTGACCTTTCTCCTTTTGATGTGGATGCAGATTTGAGGACAAATCTTTTTGAGGAGGGAGGGAATGATACGGATCCACCAACCATCAAAGATCATTTGAAGATGCCTAGTGGTCCAATAACGAGAGGACGTGCTCAGAAGCTAAAGATGGCTATGACATCTTTTGTTCAGGCTTTTGTCACTCAAGAAATTCATGAAGAGGCTATTGAGAAATGTTCTGGAGAGCTTGAAGGCCAAATGAAAGTACTTAGCCTTCTGGAAGCAAGTGAAGGAATTGGGTCAATTTAAGCCATCAAGGGCTTATACAACTTTGGGCTTTTAATTGTACATGTCATGTGCCTCATTTAAAAGTCACATGACTCACTTAAGTTGTATTTAAATGGGCTAGGCATGTGGTCTTCTTGTTGGGCTTGGTTTAGTTAGTTTGATTGTTTATTTTGTCTTGTTTTGGGCTTTCACATTCAGCATTTAACACTTACCTTTAAGTATGTTTATTTTTCTTTATTGTGGGCTTAATTTAGCTTGTAAAGCCCATGTCAATTTCGGCCTATGAATGATTAAGGCCTTAGTAGGGTTTGTTTTAGGTTTGTTTTAGGTTTTAAGAGTAATTAGGGTTAGCCACCATATAAATAGGCTAACATAAGTTGTAACCTGCAGATTTTGATCAATTAAACATTTGAGAGTATTCTCTTCTTGGCTTGGCCGAATTTCTTTAGGGAGATTAGTGAGATTGCTTGCTTTTCTTTTCTATTGCATGAGGAATTTGATAACTTATCAATTGTCTTGATTGTGGCGTTTTCATTTTCTTCGATTTCCCAATTATTTGCGTTTCCATTCACGTGTTGTTTGGGGGTTCAATAGGGAGGGTTTTTGTCTTCTTTGTCTTTGCAATCAAAGTGTATGTTCAAGGTGTTTCGGGTTCTTTAACCTTGGGGTTCCGCATCAATACGTGGCACATAAAGCATGGACCACACTTCCTTCAAATGGCCCTTCAACATTCGGCCTCAATGGCATGGCCTTGGCCTTGCTTTGCCCATCACGCCATTGCTCCTCCATGGCTTCCACCATTCGGCCCAAGTAGACTTCTAAGGCTCCCTTGAACTTCTTGGCCCTAGCTCTAGTAATTGGCCCACTTGGCAAAGCCAAGTCATCTCTTGATGGCTTCCTGGTCCATTTCGCATCACAAAATCACTCTCCACATGTCCTTGAATAATTCGGCCTCTCCTTGCTGCCCTTCTAGGTACATTAGATATACTTCTTTCAAGCCTCTCTTCCATTCCATCCATTCTAAGAGACAACTTTCGGATCTCACTAATGAAAGCTTGATATAGCATCTTGTTATCTGGTACATGATCTTCATCTTGGAATATTCCCTTCCCACTAGTTTCTTCAGTCATGGTGTATTACCTGCAAAATTGTTAGATAAAAACCTCACAAGCACTCCCTCATGTGTTTACACTCAAAGAATGTCACTCCTCTCGTGTTTCACACAATTAAGGCTTTTACCCTCTTAATGTCCTCACACTCTCTTGCCTTTTTTTCACTCGAGCTTGCAACTTTAAAATTGCACTCCAGAAATCAATCCACAAATCAACAATCTTGAGCACGTTTAAGAAAGCAAAGAAAACAAATACTAACAATAAAAAGAAAGCTCAAAACTAGAAAAGAAGACACTAGACACAATGGAAGTGATACACGGTCAAGAATGGTGTACCACTTGATTATATCCAAATTAGAGTATTAGACAAGCAAAGATACTCTAACAATGTAAAAGGAACAAAAGCAAGTTTAAAATAAAGAAATAAGCAACTAGAATCAAGAAAAATGACAATTTGGATAAAATATATGAATTTGATTCAGTACAAAGTAAACCAAATATAGAACCTAGATATTCTACCCAGCAAAGCAAGAAATCAACAAAAAAAACAAAATTAAACTAAATAAAGTAGTTTACATGCAAGATAATTCAATTTAGAGCCACAATAATGAATAGGCCGAATGGTGTATCATGCTCTAATTAATGTGTCAAGTTGTGTGCAAAATGTTGGCAAAATGATAGGAAATGATGGCAAAATGATACCAAAATGGTGACACAAATGATCAAAAATGATTCCAAAAATGGTGGAACAAATGGATAAGATATGATAAAATGACAGCTGAAATGGATAAGAAATGAAATAAAAATGGCAGCTCAAATGGATAGTAAATGATATCAAAAATGGCAACTCAAAAGGATAAGAAATGGATAACACAAATGGATAAGAAAATGGATAACACAAATGTTGGATCAATGATTGCAAAGTAAATCCTTGGTTAAGTAGGATTAGGATTATAATTCCAATTCTGATATGGATTAGGATTTTGAAAACCTAACCCCAAAGCGATAAGGATTAATTTTACTAGCCCCTAAAAGATTCCTAATTCCCCAAGCAATATGGATTAATTTTCTCCCACCTATTATAGGATTTGGATTTGCCCTTTGCTATATAAACCCTCCTTAGCCGAATTGATCCCTACTCTTTTCTCCTTCTATACTCTTTCTTTCATGTTTTTTTTCTTCTTTCTTTTTTTTTTTTTAATATGAAGGAAATAACAACTAAAGACAACTAGCGGGTTTCAAGCCAAAAGTGATCAAAGGTTCCAATTCGATTTTTTCTTCTCAAAAAGCAAAAACTTGAAGGTGAAAAACAGAGGTTTAAACGTCATTTTTGAGGTCCGAAAAAGGCAGTTACATAGGGTAGAGCATAGTAAAGATTGTAGAGCATGATATTCCCTTTCCAGAAACATATTATAATAGCAAATCAAACACCCGAGTCAAAAGTTATATCCTTTCGAAAATTTCTATTTTTTTTTCAAATCAGCAAACTAATCTCTAATCTTCTTCTACTAAGATTCGGATTCAAAGCAAAGGATGTTCAAGATTTCAGTTCAAGGCTATTTCGTGAATTCAAGGTAAAGGTAAAACAAGAAAAGGCTAATTTAAACACACAAAGAAACATAATTAACTAAGAAACTTAATGCAACCTAATTCGGCATAAACAAAAAGAATTCAAAGAAAAGAAAACACAAACCTAACACTAAGATAAATAGGAATTTACCTTACTTTGGCTCTGATACCAAATGATGCGGAACCCAATAGCTGACAAGCTACAAACCCACACATACGAATTCGGTTAACAAAACAAAAGAGATAAAAACCCTCCCTATTGAACCCCCAATCAACATGTGAATGGAAATGCAAATAATTGGGAAATAAAGAACCTGAAAAACGCCACAATCAAATAATTGATAAGTTAATCAAACAGGTTGATTGGGGGTTTAATAGGGAGGAATTTTGTCTCTTTGTTTCTTTGTTAACCATCTTGTATGTGTGGGTTTGTAGCTTGTTAGCTATTGGGTTCCACATCACCCTGAGGTGCCTTGCTTTCTGTTTTGAATTTTTGTTCATCTATCAGTGTTATGCATGGATATAACATATCAATTAACAAGTGTTTATCATTAGTCAATGAAAGTTAGGGCATGCTTAATGATATGTTTTTATATGAAAATCAATGTGATTAATTGGTTTAACTTATGTGATATTTTTATCTTGACTATGTATGTTTATGCATATGTCAGTTTATATATTTGCATTTTCTTATATTTTCATAAGTTACGTGATGATTTTCTTAACATGTACATGAGTGGTTTGGTTTGTATCCTTGATGGGATACTTCGTGAAATGTTGTGTGATATTGTGATTTGAATGTTGTCCAGCCTGATCGGTCAAGATAGTGGATAGATAAGCATGCTTATTAAGGGCTAGAGTTTTGTAGCTTCTCCTGTTGACCTGTATGGGTTTAAAGTTTTAGACTTCGGTCTTCTTAAAATTTAGACTTCGGTCTTCTTTATTTAAGCTTTTAGACTTTGGTCTTCTGAAAACCTAGACTTCGGTCTTCTGATACTGCTCGCCAGTATTCTGTTACCCGTATCCACCATCGTCATAATCTTAGGCTATCTTTATGAAGTATAGTTGTACATGAGTAATAAGTAGATTTGTATTGGTAATATGTTATGATACTTCTGAGTGTTGGCAATTGTTATTACTTTTGAATCTGCTTTGCCTCTGAGTATTGTACTTGCACTCTTGACTATGTATGTGATAAGCTTCTGAATATTTTTATGCAAGTATCTTTATTTGCTATGCGTGTGTTATGTTTTGCTGTGACTTCTTCGAAAGTCCTTTGCTTCTTTTCATCTCCACTAAGCGCTATCGCTTAGCACGGATCTTTGTTTCTGTGTAGGTTTGCAGGTTCCATTTTGAGCGAGAGTCCCCATCTTTGGCCACTAAGAGTTGTCTTTGAAGTTGTTCTTTTGTAATAGTTATAGTATTCTTTTGTATAGGACTCTTGTATAGCATTTTGTTCATGTATGAGGCATGATATTCTGATATATGGCCTATAATGATTTCGTATATGTTTACGTTGTAAGTTCAGCGATATAAGTATATGTTATTTTCTGAGTTGTTTCTGCTCCTGCTAGCTTGTGTATGATTTTATTGCTTTTGCTTCAGTTTGTTAGCTTGTATTGTGTGTGTGTGTGCGTGCGTGGCAACCCAATGTTCCTTTCGAGGGGCATCGGGGCACCACAAGTTGTGGTATCAGAGCCTAGGTTAGATGATTCTGGTTTATAAGATGTTTAGATGTGAAAGTGTCTATCTAGAGTCTTGGCCTAATGCAGATATTGTCTTGTGTAGAGAGTGTAGATGGACTCCGATCCGAGTGAGGAGATAGATGAGACGGCGGGTAGTGTTAATCTTACGAGGGTTAATCAGCCAGCACAAGAGAGACCTCGGGCTGAAGGTGTGGGTCCAGCTTATGGTGATCCGGTAATGATGCAAGGAATGATGCAATTGATTGAGAGGTTAGTTTCCCCTAAGGCCCCAACTAATTTGATTAGAAGGAGAGGGGCAGAGGAATTTAGTAGTACAACTTTGGATCAGTCAGAGATAGCCGAGTATTGGTTGGAAAAGACGGGCAGAATTCTGCAAGAGATAAACTACCCATTGGATTAGAGGGTTAATTGTATAGTGTCCCTTTTGCAAGGTCTGACTTATGATTAGTGGAAGCTGGTGCTAAGGAACCCCCAGCGACCTATAGAGATGACATGGGATTATTTTGTGTAAGAGTTTGAGAAGAGATATGTGACAAAAGCATATCAAGAGGCAAAGTGGAAGGAATTCATAAGTTTGAGGCAGAAGGGTTTGTCAGTAAGTGATTATGAGAAGGAATTCGGTAGGTTAAGCAAGTATGTGCCAGATTTGTTGCTAATCGAGGAATTCAAGTGTCATCAGTTTGAAGATGGGTTAAGAGAGAGTATTAGAGGTCCTCTTTCAGCTATGATTGTCATGCATTTGGTAGGTTACTACCAATTGGTTTCGGCAGCAATAAAATCGAAAGAGTCTGAAGTGATTAAGCAGCGTAAGGAACTTAAGAGAAAACCAAATGATAGTGGTGTGCCGAGTGTTAAGAAGTCGCGAGAGGCTGCTAGTAGGCAGGATACCCGAGGATCAGGTCGTAAGCCGATATTGAAGGATAGTGTTTTGGCACCATTAAGTAAGGGAAGTACAGTGCCCAAGTGTGAGCACTGTGAGAGGTTCCATTGGGGCACTTGTAGGAGGCTCTCTGGAGCATGTTTCCGATGTGGCAGCATGGAGCATATGCTGGCCAATTTCCCGGATTTGAGGGAAGGTTCAATTCAGCCGGAAAGTAAGGGTAACATGGGAGTGACTGGATCTGCTAGAGGAGGTAGATGAAGAGGGCAGGCAGTGCAAACACCATCGGAGTCGGTTGAGAAACCGATACCTTCAGGTTGTCTAGCTCGGTGTTTTGCCATGATCAGAGAAAAAGAAGATAAGCAAGCGGGTCCTTCTGGTAAGTTCCCAATTGATTAAAGTTTGATTATTTGAGTTCTGTTATGGTAAGTGTATTGTTATTTGTTTGGTATCGGGTGAAATTTTGAGGATAAAATTTCTTAAGGAGGAGAGAATTGTAACATCTCGATTGGCACCCTAGTAGAATTAGTGGTGTTAATTCTGAATTTGTATGAGTTTAGGTAATTGAGGACTTAATTGAATGGAATTATTAGTTAGTTGAAGGACAAATGGATTAGAGGGACTTAGAGAGACTTTTGCCATGCATTTAAGAGGAAATTTTTGCATGTGAGTGGGACTTAAGGCTGTGCTTGACAAGTGGCTTGTGGTGGTGATGCCATATGGACTTGGACAGGCAATATAAGGCTTGTTAGTGGGATTTTCTATCCTGAATGGTTTGGCAAGCAGATTTCCTTTCTCTTTCCCTCTTCCTTACGGTTTTCTGCCCTTCATTTCTTCTCTCTTTGATTATTTGGCTTGTGGTTTATTTCTGCTACTTAAAATGATTATTTGAAGAGTATAATCAAGGATTAAAGTTAAAAGGTAGGTGTTTTGGATTTGAATTTCTGCTTCTACCCCCTTTTTTGTGTCTGTTGGTTGAGTATATGGATTAAGAGTTTGTTTTGATTTGGGTATTGCGAGGAGCTAAGGCTAGAAGAAGAGAAAAGGGCAAGGATAAGGTCTGATTTTGGAAGGGTTTGACTGCTCCTAGAGGTTTGGGATCATGTGCTCTATAGTTGTGCTTGTGTAATTGATT
The DNA here is from genome assembly GCA_947683425.1 of Excoecaria cochinchinensis. Classification (NCBI taxonomy): domain Eukaryota; kingdom Viridiplantae; phylum Streptophyta; class Magnoliopsida; order Malpighiales; family Euphorbiaceae; genus Excoecaria; species Excoecaria cochinchinensis. Next base: position 5,511,021 of record CANTUQ010000035.1, read on the forward strand.
GTGTATATTTGATGCATGTTGTGTTATGAGTTAGAATTGTCTATATGCATGTGTTACTAGTTGATGGTTGTTAATCTTAGACCCTATTTTGAGCATGGTTGTCTTGTGGATGCGTAGTTAGGTTTTGGAATTTCTGCATATGTCACGGTGACAACCAAAGTGGTTGTGACCGTGAGGTATACAAGAAATACTTCTGCCTGGAAAGTGTGTGGTATGTCACGGTGACAACCAGAATGGTTATGACCATGAGATACCAAAGGTTGCTTTTTGCCTAGAAAGTGTGTGGTAAGTCACGGTGACAACCAGAATAGTTGTGACCGTGAGATACCCAAGGTTTCTTTTTGCCAGGAAAGTGTATTGTATGTCACGGTGACAACCCGAATGGTTGTGATTGTGAGATACCCATGTTTACTTTCTACCCCATTTAGTGTGAGGTACGTCACGGTGACAACCAAAGTGGTTGTGACCGTGAGGTACCCTAGTTGCATTCTGTTTTGCACTTTTGGTGTGTCACGGTGACAACCAATATAGTTGTGACCGTGAGGTACCCTGGTTTGTGCTTTGAATTTTTGTTTTATGCATGGATATAACATATCAATTAACCCATGTTTATCATTATTCAATGAAAGTTAGGACATGCTTAATGATATGTTTTTGTATGAAAATTAATGTGATTAATCGGTTTAACTTACGTGATATTTTTATCTTGACTATGTATGTTCATGCATATGTCAATTTATGTATTTGCATTTTCTTATATTTTCATAAGTTACATGATGATTTTCTTAACTTGTACATGAGTGGTTTGGTTTGTATCCTTGATGGGATACTTGGTGAAATGTTGAGTGTGTGATATTGTGATTTGAATGTTGTCTAGCCTGATCGGTCAAGGTAGTGGATAGATAAGCATGCTTATTAAGGGCTAGAGTTTTACAGCTGCTCCTGTCAACCTGTATGGGTTTAAAGTTTTAGACTTATGTCTTTTGAAAATTTAGACTTCGGTCTTTTGTATTTAAGCTTTTAGACTTTGGTCTTCTGAAAACCTCGCCAGTATTCTGTTACTTGTATCCACCATCGTCATGATCTCAGACTATCTTTGTGAAGTATACTTGTACATGAGTAATAAGTAGATTTTGTATCGGTTATATGTTCTGTTACTTCTGAGTGTTGGCAATTGTTATTGCTTTCGAATCTGCTTTGACTCTAAGTATTGTACTTGCACTCTTGACTATGTATGTGATAAGCTTCTGAATATTTTTATGCAAGTATCTTTATTTGCTATGCATGTGTTATGTTTTGCTATGACTTCTTCGAAAGTCCTTTGCTTCTGTTCATCCCCACTATGCACGGATCTTTGTTTCCGTGTAGGTTTGTAGGTTCCGTTTATGAACGAGAGTCCCCATCTGCTGGCTACTAGGAGTTGTCTTTGAACTTGTTCTTTTGTAATAGTTATAGTATTCTTTTGTATAGGACTCTTGTATAACGTTTTTTTCATGTATGAGGCATGATATTCTTATATATGGCCTGTAATGATTTCTTATATGTTTACGTTGTAAGTTCAGCAATATAAGTATATGTTATTTTTCTGAGTTGTTTCCGCTCCTTCTAGCTTGTGTATGATTTTATTGCTTCCGCTTCAGTTTGTTAGCTTGTATTGTGTGTGTGTTGGCACATGGCAACCCGATGTTCCTTCCAAGGGGCATTGGGGCGCCACAACTAAATTCATTGATTTCTATTGAAATTGACATGAATTTTTGATTATATGTAAGGTAAATTGTAGGTATTATACATGTTAAATTGAAATTAGTTGGGTAAAGATACTTTAGAATATTAGAGATGAATGTTAGAAAGTATAAATTGGAATAAATAAATTTATATAGGAAAACCATGAAGAGGCCGAATGGTTTTAAGATGGGTTTAATAGAATTATTTTATATTTAATGTTAATTAGTGATAATCATAGGTAAGTGAACTGGAAATTTATAATTCAAAGGATAGTATTGGGAATACATTGAAATGAATGAATTATGATATGTATTTTACTGTATTTTGTTAATTTGTGAAAAAGATTGAAATTGATTTAATGAATATGTTCTGAATAAAAGTGAATATAAGATATTTTGACTTTTCAATGGATTAACTGAGAAGAATTGAAATAGACCGACTGAAGACTATATTGACATGGATTTTTCTGCCCTTAGTTATGTCTGGTAGTGGGTCTAGTTCAGGATATAGTGGCTAGCCATAGGGATATTGTACTGTACTGTTGTAAAGCATGACGACTCCATTGGGTAGGCCAATGACGGACTAACATACTGATCGCTAATTGACTAATCTGTGACACTATTGAGTGGTCCTTCGGGGTCACTCTACACTATTGTGGACCGCGGAATCCACACCCCATTTATCCGGATCACAGACTTCTACTGGAGTGATACTAGGGGCAACATGATGGAAAATTAATTGAAATAGATTAATTGAAATTTTTATGAAATACTAATAATGAATTAAAAAGCTAAAATTGAACTGATATGTTAGTAAGAATTTATTTAGAAATGAAATAAATTAATGATAATACTCAAATTAAAGGATGAAATGGTCAGTTATGTTAGTAATGGAAATTAAGGGACATTAGTGACTATAAAATAAATTGTTATGCATGTGTGTGTGAATGAATATCTTGTGGGAAGTTTTGAATTGGTATTCACCATTGAGCATTTTTAATGCTCAGCATGTAGTTTTATTGTCTGCGTGCAGGTACCAAAATTTTTGCAAAGAGACAACATACCTCAAGTTTTGGAGCTGAAGGAGTATAGCTAATGATAATGAACCATTTTTACATAATATTTTGAGGACTGTATTTGAAATGATGGATATCATTTGATTATGTTTTGGCATGTATTTGAACAAAGATTTATGATGATATGTAATTAGATACGGATATTGCATTATTATGGATTGTCGGATGGGATTGTTATAATTGTGGTTATGCCTGGGAGGGGCTGTGTTTTTTTTGAATGTGTAGGAAAGGTAGTGCAAATATAGCCATTATGCTGCCAAATTTTCTGGATTAGTGATTTGTTTGGAGTCAATCAGGTCCTGAATGGAATGCTTCAGTGTCTTACAATTGTCTATATTATGCCCGGTGTGCTGATGGTAAGCACAATACTCGTCATCCTTATGCCCTAGTCGTCCTTGGCTTTAAGCAGGTCTAGGCCTTAAAGGCTGTAACTTCCCCTCCTTCATTAGCCTTTTTAACACCCATGAGAGACACCTTCCCAAGTTTGAAAAATGACTCTAACTAACTCTTGTCGCTGAAACCTTGGCCGTCTTAACTACTTTATTAGCACTGCTAGAGCCTGCTGATTTGCTAGTTCTTTGGTTGCTAATGCTTCTTTTGACATAGGCTTCGTTACTCGCTTTCTTCGCCAAGTACTCGATCTCAGCCTCTATAGCTATATCCTTTAAAGATTCCCAGTCTTTTAACCCTTTCATCTTCAGCCCATCCTTCAGATATGGGCTAGCATTTCTGATAAAAAGCTTGATCTGATCTGGAGTGTCCGGATTTCTCTTCATCTCCATTACACGGTTCCTCCATCGGGTCAAGTATTCATGGAATGACTCACCTGACTTTTTCAGAGTTATTTCCATCCTTGTACTATAGTCGTACTGCCTGAGGAATTCCTTTGTCAGCAAATCCCACTCCTCTTTCATTCTCCTAGCAAGCCCATGATACCAGTAAACCACGGGTCCTATCAATCTTAGGTAGAAATACTCTATCCTTTGCCTTTTTGTCAGGTTTGTACCCTTCATTCCTAGGGAGTATTGTTTCACATGTGCTGTGGGGTCCGATGTACCGTCAAACTTCGGGACAATAGGCATCTTGAAGCTCTAGGGAATTAAATCCTAACCCTCCAACTCCTTGTCTTCGGGATTCATCCCCTTCCCCATGGTCAACGTACGAGACATCGCCTCGAATTTCTCCTCCATTTTCCTCCACATAACCTCTTCTATTTGAGGGGCCTTTCCTCTCTCTACTACGGGTTCTTCACACTCATCTTTTACAAAATCGTTTTCTAGATTGAGGGCCCTACCTCTTCTCTGACCAGAAGGCATATTGGCTCTGAGATCAACTGGCAGTGGATGTACCTCCTCAGGAGGATCTTTCCTAACTGCCGCCTACTCATTTTGTTCTCTAGGAGGGACAACTAGGTTTGGCCTAGAAGGTGGTGCCATTACTGTTGTTAAATTCCCCATCATGGCCATCATCTGATTTTTAAATTCCTCCAGTCTTCTACCTACTTTCTCGGCAATGATGGTGCGAGTTGCATCTATTTCTCTTGGTGGGTTTGCCATATCGCTTTCTATTGAGAATTGGGAAGAGTAAGATTTGCTATTTTGTGAGAGTGACTCTGAGCCTGAGTATGCTACCTGTTTTGGTAGTTCAAAAAATGAATTTCTAACCAGTCATCCACCGGGACCTTTGGACCATCTGGATGGATCTATGATGGCTGCAAAACATAGTCTTTTAGGATAATGCATGAATGACATATGATGCATGGTCATGCTTCATGCAGCATCAACAACCACATGTAAGCAAGTAGATCCTTCCAACCTTATCACTCCCACAAACGAGGTCACGTTGTCTCTTTCCTAGGTGGGATCAGCCCATGGGTCATCAGGGAACCCAATGGACGCGTATGGCGAACGGTAAAAAATTGACAGCATAACATCTCTTAATTTAAAGCGTATGCACATGGCTTTTGATCGTTGTGTATTTAAATAGTCCAAATAGATCAAGATGGGCCTACTGGGGCATAAAAGCCTTTGATTAAGTGGCCATCCAATTTTTCTTGGTTTATTCAGTACATAATAATCCATATAGCAAGCATGTTATTAAGGTTCATACCACCTAGGGGAAGTATCTATTTTCATTACATGGGCTTTAGTTAAGGTAATGATACTTTTGGGCTACCCAAGTATGATCCCTGCCAATGGGTCTAGCTCGTTGTGAGCGTAGCGACGAGTTGGCTCATCATTTGATATACCAAATGGTACTAGACTTGGGCTGGTGATTATTCCTAACACTTCCCCACATTGAGTGAACATAGGATCGTGCTTTGAAAACGCACCGGGGCTAAAAGGGACCAACTATCATAGATCTAAGGCTCTAATGAAATGTTATTCAATTTGAAAAGGGATGAAATTTTTAAATTAAAACTCAATTATCCATTTTAACCAAGGTACTTTCGAAGTAAAGACTTGTGATCCCTAGTGGAGTCGCCACTGTGATGTGTGCTAAACCCCGGAGGCCCCAAAAACTCACTTTTAGCGAATTCGAGAGAGGTTCATAAGACCCGTAAAGATTACAAGAGCATCTATTTTAGGCAACAAGAGGTGTTTTGGAGTCGCCACCCAATAGAACATTAGGAAAGTTTATCTAGCCTTATTGAGCCTAAGACGATGCATATAAGTCTATTTTGGGCAATAAGAGATATTTTGGAATTCCCTTCCCAATAGAACATTGGAAAGGTTCATCTAACTTCATGAAGCCTGAGACCAGAGAGAGTTCAGGACTTTGCTCTTATTTATACCTTGGTCAAAGTTACAAGTGAGCTTTTGAAATTAAAATTCCATTCCTGTTCTCATACAGTTTAATGCAATTATTAAAGTGCAGTTCAAGCATACAACAAAAGCAGTAAATAACGCAAATTTAGAATAAAGTAAATAAGAGTACATTAATTTACAATAAAACTAGGGGCGAAATACAACCCTCAGTAAAAGGAAATATAAATCATGCATAAAATGAGGCATTTATTCGAGGTGAGGACATTGGTCCTCGCATGCCTGCTTAAAAGAAGGATTTCAAAGTGACAATTTTGTTTGGAGGGAAAACTAGGACATTGGCCTTCTAGCTCTCCATAGCATTTCTCAATAGCCTCTTCATGAATTTCTTGAGTGACAAAGTCTTGAACAAAAGATGACATAGCCATCTTTAGCTTCTGAGCACGTCCTCTTGTTATTGGACCACTAGGCATTTTCAAAGGATCTTTGGTGGTTGATGGCATTGTTATTGGATCCGTATCATTCCCTCCCTCCTCAAAAAGATTTGTCCTCAAATCTGCATCCACATCAAAAGGAGAAAGGTCAGAAACATTAAATGTAGCAGAAATACCATACACACCTGGTAAATCTATCTTATAAGCATTATCATTGATGCACTCCAAGACTTGAAATGGACCATCACCACGTGCATCCAACTTTCCTTTCCTTTGGTTTGGAAACCTTTCCTTCCGAAAATGCACCCAAACCCAATCTCCAGGGGCAAATACCACTTGTCTCCTTCCTTTATTAGCTCTTTCAGCATACTTCTGGTTCCTCTTCTCGATGTTAGCCCTTATTTTCTCATGCAAAGTCTTTACCAATTCTGCCTTCCTGTTGCCATCGAAACTTGAAAGCTCATTTAAAGGCAATGGACAAAGATCAAGCACAGTCAGTGGGGTCAAAGCCATAAACAATTTCAAATGGTAAAAAACTAGTAGAAGAATGAATACTTCTATTATACGCAAATTCAATGAAAGGTAGACAATCCTCCCATGTTTTGAGATTCTTACCCACTATAGCACAAAGTAAGGTACCCAAAGATCTATTCACTACCTCTGTTTGACCATCTATCTGCGGGTGGCAAGTAGTAGAAAATAACAACTTTGAACCCAACTTACCCCATAGAACATGCCAAAAATGTGAAAGGAACTTTGTATCCCTATCAGAAACAATGGTGCGTGGTATACCATGCAAACGCACAACTTCTTTAAAGAATATGTCAGCAACATGAACAACATCATCACATTTATGACAAGCAATAAAGTGAGCCATTTTGCTAAACCTATCTACCACAATAAAAATGCTATCTCTACCACATTTAGTTCTAGGCAATCCAAGCACAAAATCCATAGAAACATCAGTCCAAGGAGAACTAGGTACGGGTAGAGGCATATACAAACCATGGGGCATAGTTTTAGACTTAGCTTGCCTACATGTAACACATGAATTACATACTTTTTCCACATCCCTGCGCATATGAGGCCAATAAAAATGCTCATTTAACATGTCATAAGTCTTATGCACCCCAAAATGTCCCATCAATCCCCCACAATGAGATTCTAATACAAGCAAATCACGCATTGAACACTTAGGCAAACAAAGCTTGCTGCCCTTAAACAAAAAACCATCATGCCTATAAAATTTATCAAAAGCTTGATGCTCACATGCTGCATACACATTACCAAAATCGAGATCTCCAACATATAGTTCTTTAACATGCTCAAAACCAAGCAACTTAGAACTAAGTGTAGAAATTAAAGTATATCTTCTTGACAATGCATGCACAACAATGTTATGCTTGTATTGAATAACATAAGGAAATTGTTCAATAAATTCAACCCATTTAGCATGCCTCTTATTCAATTTACCTTGGCCCTTTCGGTGTTTGAGGGACTCATGATCGATGTGAATGACAAACTCCTTGGGAAGGAGATAGTATCGCCATACGTCCAAGGCTCTCACTAAGGCATATAACTCCTTATCATAGGTTGAATAGTTGAGTTAGGCTCCATTAAGCTTCTCACTGAAATAGGCAATTGGCTTCTTTTCTTGCATCAAAATCGCCCCAATACCTACACCAGAAGCATCACATTCTATTTCAAATGTTTTATCAAAGTTAGGCAAGGATAAAATAGGAGCAAAACACAACTTCCCTTTTAAAGTCTCAAATGCCTTTTGCTGTGCTTCTCCCGACTTGAACCCAACTTCCTTCTTGATAATTTCTATAAGTGGTGCAGCAATGGAAGAAAAATCCTGCACAAAACGCCTATAAAAACTTGCTAAGCCATGAAAACTTCTCACATTTGAAGTAGTCTTAGGCATAGGCCATTCCTTAATTGCCTTCATTTTCTCTTCATCCACTTCAATTCCCTATGCACTCACCACAAAACCAAGAAACACAAGTCTATCTATACAAAATGTGCACTTCTTAAGTTTAGCATACAACTTTTCATTCCTCAAAGTTTGCAAAACTAACTTAACATGCTCAATATGTTCCTCAAAAGACTTGCTGTAAATGAGTATATCATCAAAGTAAACAACAACAAACTTTCCTAAATATGCATGCAATACATGGTTTATAAGTCTCATAAATGTGCTAGGGGCATTAGATAGCCCAAATGGCATAACCAACCACTCATACAAACCATATTTAGTTTTGAAAGCTGTTTTCCACTCATCACCAGGTTTCATTCTAATTTGAAGATATCCACTCATTAAATCAATTTTAGTAAAATACAAAGCACCACATAATTCATCCAACATATCATCTAGCCTAGGAATGGGATGTCTATACTTTACAGTGATTTTGTTGACCGCACGACAATCAATACACATCCTTCATGTTCCATCCTTCTTAGGCGCCAAAAGGACAGGCACTGTGTACGGACTCATGCTTTCTCTCACCAATCCCTTCTCCATGAGTTCTTCCACTTGCCTTTGCATCTCCTTAGTTTCCAAATGATTGCTTCTATAGGCTGGTCTATTGGGAATGGTAGATCCTGGCACAAAATCAATCTGATGTTCTATCCCCCTCAAAGGTGGTAACCCATCTGGCATCTCATCAGGAAAAACATCAGAATACTCCTGCAACAAAGAAACGAAACTAGGAGGCAAAGAATCAAGATTAGGGTCAGTGTCAGAAAACAAAACTTCCTTGTAGATTACAAGGACCAAAGGTTGTCTTAAAGATACTGCACTCTTGACCTCTCTTGCCCTCACATAGAAATTCTGTTTTTGTCGCCCCCCTTGCTTGTTTTCACTCACCACTGGGCCATTTATTTTTTGTTTATTTTTGGGCCTCTTTTCCCCCTCCAAGTACTCTTCTGCACTATTTCGGCCTTTGAATGGGGGAACCTTGAGTTTGATGTTGCCCAAGTTCCCATCTATCTTTGCACTAGTTTCCTCTTCCTCTTCATCATCAAAATCATACACCACATGTTCTTGAATAATTCGGCCTCTCCTTACTGCCCTTCTAGGTACATTAGATATACTTCCTTCAAGCCTCTCTTCCATTCCATCCATTCTAAGAGACAACTTCCGGATCTCACTAATGAAAGCTTGATATAACATCTTGTTATTTGGTACGTGATCTTCATCTTGGGATATTCCCTTCCCACTAGTTTCTTCAGTTATGGTGTATTACCTACAAAATTGTTAGATAAAAACCTCACACACTCCCTCACATGTTTACACTCAAAGAATGTCACTCCTCTCGTGTTTCACACAATTAAGGCTTTTACCCTCTTAATGTCCTCACACTCTCTTGCCTTTTACCACTCAAGCTTGCAACTTTAAAATTGCACTTTAGAATTCAATCTACAAAGCAAGAATCTTGAGCACGTTTAAGAAAACAAAGAAAAAGTAAGCACTAATAATAAAAAGACAGCTCAAAACTAGAAAAAAAGACACTAGACACAATAGAGGTGATACACGGTCAAGAGTGGTGTACCACTTAATTATATCCAAATTAGAGTATTAGAACAAGCAAAGATACTCTAACAATGTAAAGGAACAAAAGCAAGCTTAAAACAAAGAAATAAGCAACAAGAATTAAGAAAAATGACAATTTTGGACAAAATGTATGAATTTGATTCACTACAAAGTAAACCAAATATAGAACCTAGATATTCTACCCAGCAAAGCAAGAAATCAACAAAATTAAACTAAATAAAGTAGTTTGCATGCAAGACAATTCAATTTAGAGCCAAAATAATGAATAGGCCGAATGGTGTATTAAGCTCTAATTAATGTGTCAAATTGTGTGCAAAATGATGGCAAAATGATAGCAAAATGATAGCAAAATGATGGTAAAATGATACCAAAATGGTAGAAAAATGATGGAAAAATGATACCAAATGATGCGGAACACCAAGGTTAAAGAACCTGAAACCCCTTGAACATACACTTTGATGGCAAAGAACAAAAGAGATAAAAACCCTCCCTATTAAACCCTAATCAACATGTGAATGGAAATACAAATAATTGGGAAATAAAGAACCTGAAAAATGCCACAATCAAATAATTGATAAGTTAATCAAATTCTTCATGCTATTAATAGAAAAGAAAAGCAAGCAAATCTCACAAATCTAATCTATTAGAATTTTGGCAAAGCCAAGAAAAGATGATAGCCTCCAATGTTTAATAATTCCAATCTCTCTCCACAAATCACGTTTTTGTGAAGTATATATACTCCTTTAAGCTAATAAAAACCCTAATTAATCAAATAGGCCTTAAAACATGGGCCTTACTCCAAGATAACTAAAGCCCACACTAATTAACTTAAAATACAACCCAAAAAGCTTAAAAAGAACTAATTAAATGAGTCCAAGCTAATTAAAGCCCATCTTACGTAAATAAACCCAAAAGAATAAGTTAAGACCTAACATATTACAAATAATCAAATAAAAATAATAAATAGAAGCCTAAACTAAAAGCCCAAACAAAACCGCCCATTAAGTCCATTAATTGACACATATAATGTGTCACATAATGTGCACATGCATATGGCACATGCATAGCACATGACATGGCACATGTCTAGGACATGTCAAAGCACATGGTTGACACATGCCTCTCTTCAAAGTTTCTTTTTTGATTCGGCTTCCTCATAATTCAGTAAACCACCTTCAAGCCTTCTTTAACTTCCATAAATTTAATCTCCATAAATCCGAACTTGCAAAGTTTATAATCTTGCAATGTTGACCCCCCTGTGCACGCATCAACAACGCTCAACCCGTGCCTCAGCTCCTCTATAACTCTCTCCTGTCCTTCTATGATGCTCTCCTATCGGTCCAGGCACTCAAGTAGGATCCTATCTCGATCTTCCATTCGGTGCTCCATGGCGGCAAGGTCCGTGGTCACCGTAAAAGTGATCTCCTGATGTGCCGGCTGAGGAGGTGGCAATGGACTGGGCCATGATATCTATGCCTGGGGCTCTGATGGTAGAGGAGCCGTAGATGTAAACGCTCCTAGATGCCCCAGTCGGCTCTATGGATGATATCTCCTAGTCTCGCGGGTCTCACGGCACTAGACTTGTGGTAGTGGTGGTGTAAGGCTCTAAACTCCCTATGACAGCAGGGTACTCAATAGCTCGTCCATGTCTATCTCTAGGTCCATGCCAAATGGATTGTGAGGCTGCTCCTCCTCCGGCTGGGGATACTGCGGAGGCTGCTCCTCCTCCATCTGCAGCAAGTTATATCTTTTAATCCTCTAAAAGAATTTCTCTAAAGCCTCGAAGTGACCTTCTCGAGTAGTCGACTTGATCATCATGCCGTCGACATATAATTCCACCTCTTTATAAATCAAGTTATTGAGGATCCTAGCAGCCATTCTTTAATAGGTTGCACTTGCATTTTTTAGACCAAAAGGCATTACCCTATAAGCAAATGTACCCTATTCAGTGATGAAGGTTGTCTTAATCTGATCAACTATCTTGTTGAGGATCTGATTGTACCCAGCGTATCCATCCACAAAGTTGTACATCATACAAGCAGCAACACTGTCCACTAAGATGTCAATGTGAGGCATAGGTAAATCATCTTTTGGACAAGCCTTGTTCAAATCCTGATAGTCCTCACATACACATACTTTTCTGTTCTTCTTGGCCACAGGACAACATTGGCCAACCAAGTCGGGTATTAAACTTCAATTAGAAACTTGGCCTCAATCTGTTTGTGAACCTCTTCCTTAACCTTTTTTGCCTATTCTGGCCGGAACCGTCTGAGTTTTTGTTTAATTGGTTTATGGTCTGGATATGTTGGTATGGCATGTTCAGCAATTTCATAGTTAATTTATGGCATGTCGTCGTAGGTCCAGGCAAAAAATTTTTCAAAAATTTTTAAGATTTTCTCAAATTTTACTCTCTTCAAGAGCTATGCTAGATGCTATCAAGATTTCTTTTGGCTTTTCCAAAGTTTCGAGATTAAATGGAGTGGCATCAATTGAATCAATGTCAAATATGAATGAGTCAGGATCAAGATTATGCATAGTGAAATCATTAGAAACATTGTACAAGTAACTAAAATTGTTTATCTTATTAATGGAATCAGAAACATCATAAACATCATTAAAAAGTTCTGGAACAAAAAGAAAATCTAATTCACTGTCTCCTTCTTTCTTTTTTGACACAGATGTTACAGCCGATGGTTAAATAACATCTTAACTTTTTGGGGGCTCTTCAGCAACCTCCAATGGGATCCCATCCTGTTTCCTCAAATCTGCAGTTTCATCTTTTTCTCTTTACCCTTCACTCGAGTAGCCAATAACTTATCAGTGATGATTTATTCTGGCGAATCTTGGTCCCAAGCAATCCCTTGGGTCATGATTTCTTCATTCCAAAGCCCTCTACTGGCTTGATAAATCCAATATTCCAGTCAAAGACGTCGTTGAAAACCTCAAATCATGGTACAATCCTCCTGTCTATCCATTGGGGTTCAGCTTCTCCAGTATAAGCACATACTGAGGTAGCTGGCACAAAACTCTCCGTAATGTGAGGCATCTCACATGTTGTTTTCTTACTCATCATTGTTGTGCCTTTATACTTGAGGTCCCTTCGATCTTTTTGCCCCCTAGTCGTGATAGCTTCTTGTGGCCCCTAGGAGTTCCTACCCAAACCAACTCCATGAAGGAAAGACATTTTCTTTAACATATTTACCACCTGAGGGCTTCTTGCAATATCATATTCCCCAATTATCATAGCCACATGAAAACCACTGAAGGGTTGTTTTGCAATCTCTAGGATGGACACCTAATTTTCATTGGCAGCTCTGATAATCACTACATGTCCCTCATGTGGAATCTTTATCACTGCTTTGATTTCTTTGCTCTCATCTTCTAAACCCCATAAAGCAGCAGGTTCTTCATCCTCATCTTCATTTTCACTCTCACTAGTGGACCAACAATCAATCGTTGCCACGAGAATCCTTTTTTCACTTGCCTTCTCAAGGCGCGTGATAGCAACCTCTTTATCACCAAATAAGTCTTTTAGAATGTACTACTCCACCAGACTAGACCCCATCATAAAAATAGGCGGGAGCACATTGTTGTAACCAGATTTCTTCTTATTTTTCCTCTATTCGAGATCAGTGATTTGTTTAGAATCAATGAGATCTTGAATTGCATTTCTCAGAGTCTTACAATTATCCGTAAGATATCCAGTGTGCTAATGGTATACACAATATTCATTGTCCTTATGCCCTGGTCATCCTTGACTATGCTGGTCCAAGTGTTAAAGGTTGTAACTTCCTCTCCTTCATTAGCCTTTTCAACACCCATGAGAGAGACCTTCCCAAGTTTGAAAAGTATCTCTGACCGACTCCTGTGGCTGAAACCTCGACTGTCTTGCTACTATTACCACTGCTAGAGCCCGTTGACCTGCTAGCTCCCTGGTTATTATTGCTCTTTTTGGTGTAGATGATATGAGCACAACCAAGCATAATGGCAACAAGAAGCTTAAAGAAGTCCTACAAGCATTCATGAGACCTTATGTGGAGAAGATGCAAGTTTAGGAGGGGAAAGAAGCTAAATTGGGCTATGAAGACAAGTTGTGGCTGAATGGTACAAACGGGCCTTCAAGCTATTTTGTTTAGCTTCTATTCTTGTAATGACATATAAATAAATGTATTTGGGCAGCCTAGTACCTTAGAAAACGTTTTGGGCTTATTTAATTAGGTTTGTTTTATTTTTGGGCTTATTTGAGTATTTTGGGTAGTTTAAGTGGGTAGGCTAAAGTTGGGCTTATTTCTTCTAAAGAGTTGGGCCTAAATAACTAATTGAGGCTTAGAAAACATGAGGGGGCCGGATTTTAAAGGGGAGAGCTGAATTTGGATGGGTTTGAGTCAAATTTAGCTTTATGCCTACATTAGTGAACTTGGGGTCCTAAATTTTAGGAATGACTTTTCTTTGATAAATACTTATTATTTTGGGATATTATTGAATAGAGTTTGATGGAGAAACAATAGGATGAATTTATCTTGAGTGAGTTAGCCAAATTCCACTTATAGCCAAAATTGAGTCTACATTCATTTTCCTTAGGATAATCACTAGCTTTTAGGATTATTTTCAGATTGTATTTATCTTTATTTATTCATGTACTTAGTCCATATTATGGCCAAATACATGTAGATAAAGGTTAGGAATTATCTTTGTTATTTATTTTATTAATTATCTCTTAGAGTTAGTGTTTGATTATAACTTCTCTAGGGAGGGGTGGCTGCCTAGCCTATATAAAGGGCTGAACTTCTTCATTTGTACTTTACATTTTGCATATCTTATGATTAATGAATTTTCATTGACTGAATTTGTGAGAGTTAATTCTATTGATTCTTGCTATTGTATGAAGAATTAGACTTAGGCAATTTGCATGGTTAATGTATGCTTGATTCTTATTCTTCTTACTTTCTAAATCAATCTATTATAAGCGTTTCCATTCAATCTTGTTTGGGGGTTCTTTAGATTGGGGATTTATTCACTTGTTTATGATCAATATTCATGGTATGTTGGCGTTCTAGTTTGCATATAGGCTGGGGTTCCGCATCAATTGGTATCAGAGCTTAGGCTAAGTGATAAATTCTTAACTATCCTTTAATTTTGTCTTCTTGAAATTCTTTCTTTTTTTTTTGGCCGAATAGGACTTTGCATCTAGGTCCTTATTTGGTTCTTGCTCAATTGTGTTAAATTACCTATCTCAGGTATTTAATCATTAGTTGTGTGATTTACGTTTGAAAAAAAAAAGAAAACTTGTATACATGTAAAAAAAAATCTAGAAATTATCTTGTGTTCAATTCGGGTCCTATTATCTTGTTAAGTTCAAATTTGATTAATTAAGCTAGAACTTCCATAATTGGTTTGATTTCTTCAAAGATCAAGTTAAGTACTCGTTGTTTTTAGATTTTGGGTTATATTATTGCATGCTTTATTTGATTTTCTTTTTGTTGAGTCTATATAAAATCTGTTTAAACTAATCACTAGGGTTAGTTAAACATCGCATTTAAGTGCATCCGTCTTGTCTATTCTTTTCATTCTAAGTTATCAATTTGTGTGTCTAAACTGTTTTTGGCTCCAAATACACTATTTTAACATATTGTACATTGTTGAACATCTTTATACACTAAAGCGCGCGAAATTTATCTCTTGTGTGCTAATTTTTAAGTTTGTTCAATTTTGGTCAATTTGCCTCTAGAACTAGTACTCATTTATGTTCTTGTTAAGTATTCATTATTTCCAAATCAAACTACTTAATTGTGCATATTTGTTTGAGTTTGTTTCTGAAGTACAATTGCGAGAAATTAATTCGTGAGTTGAGAGACAAACACGTGAGGTAGTGAATTGTGAGGTTTCTTTTTTTTCCTTCTAATGATTATTTGCAGCTTATAAATCATGTCAAGAAGGGAAAGAACAGAGACAATGCATGAGGAGGAGGATGGACGTGTGCTTGATGTGAAAATAATGTATAAAACATTCATGAGTGAGGTTAAGAAGTTGAATTCTAGGATGGATCGAGCAGAGGAGATAATTGATAAGTCTACTAGAATTCAAAACCGACGTAGATCAATTAACACTCATAGTAAAAATGAAGATTTTAAAGATATGGAATTGCAATTTAAACAACTTTCTAGACTATTAAGTACGTATATGAGACAAGAGAAAAGAAAGAAAGAGGAAGTTGTAGTAGTAGAAGAGATTATTTGTGAAGCTGAAAGAGATACCATAGATTTGTATGACAATGAGGTTGTGAGTGAGGAAGGAATAAGTGTAAGTGAAGATGTTATTGCCTTGAGTGAAAAGGAAGAAGATTGTGAAAGGGAAAAAGATTGTGTAATAGAGATGAAAGATCAACATGTTATGATTGATCATGTAATTCTTAAAGAGGTTGAATTGAACATGGAAAAAAAAAAGAGAATCATAATCAGAATGAAATGGTTGTACTGACTAACAATGTTTTTCCGAGTTTTCATGTTAACTTGCAGGATCATGATGAGTTCTTTCCTCAAGAAGCATTCATTTTATTTCCATCTGTTCACAAGATCATCTATGAAGATCAATTTATTCCACAAGTTTCCATTCCCAATTTGAACAAGACGAAGATTCGAGGACGAATCTTTTCTAAAGAGGGAGGGGATGATATGAGCACAACCAAGCATAATGGCAACAAGAAGCTTAAAGAAGTCCTACAAGCATTCATGAGACCTTATGTGGAGAAGATGCAAGTTCAGGAGGGGAAAGAAGCTAAATTGGGCTATGAAGACAAGTTGTGGCTGAATGGTACAAACGGGCCTTCAAGCTATTTTGTTTAGCTTCTATTCTTGTAATGACATATAAATAAATGTATTTGGGCAGCCTAGTACCTTAGAAAACGTTTTGGGCTTATTTAATTAGGTTTGTTTTATTTTTGGGCTTATTTGAGTATTTTGGGTAGTTTAAGTGGGTAGGCTAAAGTTGGGCTTATTTCTTCTAAAGAGTTGGGCCTAAATAACTAATTGAGGCTTAGAAAACATGAGGGGGCCGGATTTTAAAGGGGAGAGCTGAATTTGGATGGGTTTGAGTCAAATTTAGCTTTATGCCTACATTAGTGAACTTGGGGTCCTAAATTTTAGGAATGGCTTTTCTTTGATAAATACTTATTATTTTGGGATATTATTGAATAGAGTTTGATGGAGAAACAATAGGATGAATTTATCTTGAGTGAGTTAGCCAAATTCCACTTATAGCCAAAATTGAGTCTACATTCATTTTCCTTAGGATAATCACTAGCTTTTAGGATTATTTTCAGATTGTATTTATCTTTATTTATTCATGTACTTAGTCCATATTATGGCCAAATACATGTAGATAAAGGTTAGGAATTATCTTTGTTATTTATTTTATTAATTATCTCTTAGAGTTAGTGTTTGATTATAACTTCTCTAGGGAGGGGTGGCTGCCTAGCCTATATAAAGGGCTGAACTTCTTCATTTGTACTTTACATTTTGCATATCTTATGATTAATGAATTTTCATTGACTGAATTTGTGAGAGTTAATTCTATTGATTCTTGCTATTGTATGAAGAATTAGACTTAGGCAATTTGCATGGTTAATGTATGCTTGATTCTTATTCTTCTTACTTTCTAAATCAATCTATTATAAGCGTTTCCATTCAATCTTGTTTGGGGGTTCTTTAGATTGGGGATTTATTCACTTGTTTATGATCAATATTCATGGTATGTTGGCGTTCTAGTTTGCATATAGGCTGGGGTTCCGCATCAGTAGGCTTCGTTACTTGCTTTCTTTGCAAAGTGTTTGCTCTCAACCTCTATAGCAATGTCCTTCAGAGATTCCCATTCTTTCAATCCCTTCATCTTCAGTCCATCCTTCAAATACGGGCTGGCATTTCTGATAAAAAGCCTGATCTGATATGGAGTGTCTGGCTTCCTCTTCATCTCCATTACACGATTCCTCCATCGGGTCAAGTACTAGTGTAATGACTCTCCTGATTTTTGCTGCAACAGTTCTAAGTCTTTCAGAGTTATCTCCATCCTCGTATTGCGGTCGTACTACCTGAGGAATTCTTCTGTCAGCAGATCCCAGTCTTCTTTCGTCCTCCTATCAAGTCCATGATGCTAATTAACTGTGGGTCCCTTTAAGCTTAGGCAAAAATATTCTATCTTCTGCCTTTTTTTCAAGGTTGTACCCTTCATTTCCAGCAAATATTGTTTCACATGTGCTATTGGATCCAATATACCATTAAATATTGGGACATCAGGCATGTTGAAGTTCTAGGGAATTAATTCCTCACCCTCCAACTCTTTATCTTCATATTCATTCCTTTCCCGACTGTTAGCATACAGGACATTGCCTCGAATTTCTCTTCCATCTTTCTCCACATTACTTCTTTTGATTGAGGTACCTTTCCTCTTACCACTACGGATCTAAAAAATCATTTTCCAGTCTGTGGGCTTCGCCCTTTCTTTGGCCCGAAAGCATAGTGGCTCTGAATCAACCGGTGGTGGACGTACCACCTCAGGAGGATATTCCCTAACCGTCTCCTGCTCATTTTGTCCTACAGGGGGGCAAACGAATTTGGTCCAACTGGTAGTGTCATTACTGCGGTTAGATTGATGCAGAACTCCAGCCTATATACAAACTAGAACGCCAACATACCATGAATATTGATCATAAACAAGTGAATAAACCCCCAATCTAAAGAACCTCCAAACAAGATTGAATGGAAACTCTTATAATAGATTGATTGAGAAAGTAAGAAGAATTAAGAATCAAGCGTACATTAATCATGCAAATTGCCTAAGTCTAATTCTTTATATAATAGCAAGAATCAATAAAAATTAACTCTCACAAATTCAGCCAATTAAAATTCATTAATCATAAATATGCAAAATGTAAAGTACAAATGAAGAAGTTCAGCCCTTTATATAGACTAGGCAGCCACCCCTCCCTAGAGGAGTTATAATCAAACACTAACTCTAAGAGATAATTAATAAAATAAATAACAAAGATAATTCCTAACCTTTATCTACATATATTTATCCATAATATGAACTAAGTACATGAATAAATAAAGATAAATACAATCTAAAAATAATCCTAAAAGCTAGTGATAAATAGGCATCATTATCCTAAGAAAAGAAGAAATGAATGTAGACTTAAACTTGGCTAAAAGTGAATTTCGGCCAACCCCTAAAGGATAAGGTCAAGCTATTATTTCTCCTTCAAACTCTACTTAATAATATCCCAAAATAATAAGTATTTATCAAAGAAAACCCATTCCTAAAATTTAGGACCCCAAGTTCACCAATGTAGGCATAAAGCTAAATTTGACTCAAACCCATCCAAATTCAGCTCTCCCCTTTAAAATCCGGCCCCCTCATGTTTCCTAAGCCTTATTTAGTTATTTTGGCCCAACTCTTTAGAAGAGATAAGCCCAACTTTAGCCTAACCATTTAAACTACCCAAAACACTCAAATAAGCCCAAAAATAAAACAAACCTAATTAAATAAGCCCAAAATGTTTTCTAAGGTACTAGGCTGCCCAAATACATTTAATTATATGTCATTACAAGAATAGAAGCTAAACAAAATAGCTTGAAGGCCCATTTGACCATTCGGCCCTAACTTGTCTTTATAGCCCAATTCAGCTTCTTTCCCCTCTTGAACTTGTATATTCTCTACATAAGGCCTCATGAATGCTTGTAGAACTTCTTTAAGCTTCTTTGACCTTGCTCTTGTGATTGGTCCTTGTGGAAGTGCTACTTCATCTCTCTTGTTGCCATTATGCCTGGTTGTGCTCATATCATAATGATGCGTGCACAGGGGGGTCAACACTTCAAGATTATAAACAATGGAAGTTCATATTCATGGAGATCAAATTTGGAAAAGTTAAAGAAGAGTTTAAGGAAGTCCATGGGCCGAATCTATGAAGAAGCCAAATCGAAGATGGACATGTGCCATGTCATGTGCCAAACATGTACCATGCATGTGTCCTATGTCATGTGCAATTGATGCGGAACCCCAGCCTATATGCAAACTAGAACGCCAACATACCATGAATATTGATCATAAACAAGTGAATAAACCCCCAATCTAAAGAACCCCCAAACAAGATTGAATGGAAACGCTTATAATAGATTGATTTAGAAAGTAAGAAGAATAAGAATCAAGCATACATTAACCATGCAAATTGCCTAAGTCTAATTCTTCATACAATAGCAAGAATCAATAGAAATTAACTCTCACAAATTCAGTCAATGAAAATTCATTAATCATAAGATATGCAAAATGTAAAGTACAAATGAAGAAGTTCAGCCCTTTATATAGGCTAGGCAGCCACCCCTCCCTAGAGAAGTTATAATCAAACACTAACTCTAAGAGATAATTAATAAAATAAATAACAAAGATAATTCCTAACCTTTATCTACATGTATTTGGCCATAATATGGACTAAGTACATGAATAAATAAAGATAAATACAATCTGAAAATAATCCTAAAAGCTAGTGATTATCCTAAGGAAAATGAATGTAGACTCAATTTTGGCTATAAGTGGAATTTGGCTAACTCACTCAAGATAAATTCATCCTATTGTTTCTCCATCAAACTCTATTCAATAATATCCCAAAATAATAAGTATTTATCAAGGAAAACCCATTCCTCAAATTTAGGACCCCTAGTTCACCAATGTAGGCATAAAGCTAAATTTGACTCAAACACATCCAAATTCAGCACTCCCCTTAAAAATCCGGCCCCCTCATGTTTTCTAAGCCTCAATTAGTTATTTAGGCCCAACTCTTTAGAAGAGATAAGCCCAACTTTAGCCTACCCACTTAAACTACCCAAAATACTCAAATAAGCCCAAAAATAAAACAAACCTAATTAAATAAGCCCAAAACGTTTTCTAAGGTACTAGGCTGCCCAAATACATTTAATTATATGTCATTACAAGAATAGAAGCTAAACAAAATAGCTTGACGGCCCATTTGACCATTCGGCCCCAACTTGTCTTCATAGCCCAATTCAGCTTCTTTCCCCTCTTGAACTTGTATCTTCTCTACATAAGGCCTCATAAATGCTTGTAGGACTTCTTTAAGCTTCTTTGACCTTGCTCTTGTGATTGGTCCTTGAGTGTGATTGGTCCTTGAGGAAGTGCTAGTTCATCTCTCTTGTTGCCATTATGCTTGGTCGTGCTCATATCATCCCCTCCCCCTTCGAAAGGATTCGTCCTCGAATCTGAATCACAGTCAAATGGAGATAAGTCAGAAACATTAAAAGTTGCACTTACACCATACTCACCTGGCAAATCAATCTTGTATGCATTGCCATTGATTCGTTCCAGCACTTGAAATGGTCCATCTCCTCTTGCATCAAGTTTAGACTTCCTTTGGTTAGGAAACCTCTCTTTACGCATATGGATCCAAACCCAATCTCCTGGTTCGAATATCACTTGTCTACGGCCCTTGTTAGCCTGCTTTGCATACATCTTGTTCTTCTTCTCAATGTGCTCACGTGCTTTATTATGTATTGTCTTAACCAAATCAGCCTTAGCCTTTCCATCTAAATTAGAAAGTTCATTCAAAGGTAAAGGCATCAAATCCAACACAGTCAGTGGATTAAAACCATACACAATTTCAAAAGGTGAAAATCCTGTGGAAGTATGAATTGCACGATTATAAGCAAACTCAACAAATGGCAAACATTCTTCCCAAGTTTTAAGATTCTTACCAATTATAGCACGCAACATAGTTCCTAAAGTTCTATTAACAACCTCAGTTTGGCCATCAGTTTGTGGATGACAAGTAGTCGAAAACACAAGTTTAGTACCAAGTTTACCCCACAAAACACGCCAAAAGTGACTTAGGAACTTAGAATCTCTATCAGAGACAATAGTTCTAGGTATACCATGCAATCGAACTACTTCCCTAAAAAACAAATCAGCTATGTTTGTTGCATCATCAGTTTTATGACAAGCAATGAAATGCGCCATTTTACTAAATCGGTCCACTACAACAAACACACTATCCCTTCCCCTTTTTGTCCTAGGTAAACCTACAATGAAGTCCATGGAAATGTCAGTCCAAGGTTCAGTGGGAACAGGCAAAGGAGTATACAAACCTCGATTTAAAGACTTAGACTTAGCCTGTTTACATGCAAAACATTGGGCACACACTTTTTCAACATATTTTCGCATATTAGGCCAATAAAAATGTTCATTAAGCATGTCTAAAGTCTTTTGCACACCAAAGTGTCCCATCAATCCCCCGCTATGCGATTCTTTCACAAGCAACTCTCTAATAGAACATGCAGGTATACATAGTTGTTTTCCCCTAAAAAGAAACCCATCATGTCTATAGAACTTATTAAATGCATAATGTTCACATGCCTTATACACTTCACCAAAATCAGAATCATGCTCATACATTTCTTTCAAATGCTCAAAACCTAACAATTTGGAACTAAGCATAGAAATCAGTGCATATCTCCTAGAAAGCGCATCGGCAACAACATTCTCTTTACCTTGCTTGTATTTAATTACATATGGAAAAGTATCAAGGTACTCTACCCACTTACCATGCCTTCTATTCAACTTACCTTGTCCCTTTAGATATTTGAGAGACTGGTGATCTGTGTGTATCACGAATTCTTTAGGCAAAAGGTAGTGTTCCCAAACCTCAAGAGCTCTCACCAACGCATAGAACTCTTTATCATAGGTAGAGTAATTCAGCTGTGCTCCACTCAACTTCTCACTAAAGTATGCTATTGGGCGGTTTTCCTGCATCAAAACAGCACCTATACCAATCCCAGAAGCATCACATTCAATCTCAAAAGTCTTAGAAAAATCAGGTAATTTCAAAACAGGAGCAGTACACCATTTATCTTTCAAAGCATTAAAAGCATCTTCCTGTTCTTTACCCCATTTAAAACCAACAGACTTTTTAATGATTTCATTTAAAGGTGCAGCAATGGTGGAAAAATCTTTAACAAATCTCCTATAGAAACTTGCTAAACCATGAAAGCTCCTTACCTCACTTGCATTCTTAGGTGTTGGCCATTCTTGGATAGCCTTAACCTTTTCATTATCAACTTCAACACCACGTGCACTAACAATAAATCCTAGGAAAACAACACTATCAACATAAAAAGTGCATTTCTTCAAATTAGCATACAATTGTTGTTCTCTCAAAACAGCTAACACAAGTGCAACATGCCTTAAATGTTCTTCTAGGTTTTTGCTGTAAATTAAGATATCATCAAAGTATACAACAACAAATTTACCTAAAAATTCACGCAAAACATGGTTCATGAGTCTCATAAATGTGCTAGGCGCATTAGTTAAACCAAAAGGCATAACCAACCATTCATACAAACCATATTTTGTTTTAAAGGCAGTTTTCCATTCATCACCTAACTTCATCCTAATTTGATGATAACCACTTTTTAAGTCAATTTTAGTGAATATTACAGCACCATTTAACTCTTCAAGCATATCATCTAACCTAGGAATGGGATGGCGATACTTTACAGTGATTTTATTAACTGCTCGACAATCAACACACATGCGCATGGTTCCGTCCTTTTTAGGTACCAAAAGAACAGGTACGGCACAAGGACTTAGGCTTTCTCTCACGTGTCCCTTTGCTAAAAGTTCCTCCACTTGTCTTTGCAACTCCTTTGTTTCTTCCGGATTGCTTCGATAAGCTGGACGGTTTGGAATTTGTGCACCAGGAACAAAATCAATTTGATGTTCAATCCCTCTAATTGGTGGCAACCCAGGTGGTATCTCCTCAGGGAAGACATCTTTATAATCCTGCAATAAGTCAGAAAAAGAACTAGGCAAATTTGGGTTAAGGTTAGTTTCAGAAAAATAATTGTCCTTAAACCTCAAAAGTACTAAAGTTCTCATGCCTAAGTAAGCACTCTTCAACTCTCTCTCTTTTGCATAAAAGGAATATTTGCTGAATTTTTCACTCAACTCACTCTGCTCTCCTTTTACCTCAACACACATTAACTTCTTCTCTCCTGCACTTCTCTCATTCTTTCTCTCACTAGTGCAGTCACTCACCATTGGGCCTTTACTTTTATTCTTTTCACTACTGGCCTCTTCTCTCTCATTTTTCTTTTCTTTCTCACTTCCCTTTACCTCTTTTGCAGATTGATGTATCTTCACTTGATCTGCATATACATCTTTAGGTGCCAAAGGGGCAAGTGTGTGTTTACATCCTTTAAATTCAAAAGTGTACCTATTTCTAAATCCATCATGTAATACGCGCCTATCAAATTGCCAAGGCCTTCCTAGCAAAATATGACCAGCATGCATAGGTACAACATCACAAGTGACTTCATCTTCATATTTACCAATGGAAAATAATATAGTTACACGTTTGGTCACCTTAACTTCCCCACTATCATTCAACCACTGAAGTCTGTATGGGTTAGGGTGTTTCTTAGTTTTAAGTCCTAATTTATCAACTAAGACTGTACTAGCAACATTAACGCAACTACCCCCATCAATTATCATGCTACAGACTTTCCCACCTATTAGGCATCTAGTATGAAATATGTTTTCCCTCTGTTCTAGTCCTTCTTCTTTTACATTTACATTCAATGCACGTAACACCACTAAGGACTCTCCCTGAACAGGATACTCTATATTTTCATCTACATCAGAACAATCCTCCAAAGGTGGCATATCATCACAGTCATTATCAGATTCAGAATCAGAAACAATTTCATCCCCCCTTATTATCATGGTCTTTTTATTCCCACATTCATTAGCATAATGACCACGACCCTTACATTTGAAACACTGAATGTCCCTATGTCTATTAGGTTTAGGGGTTGTTTCAGAAGTACCTTTTTGTGCAGTAACCGTTTTCTCTTTGGAATTTGACTGGTACTTGGAAGTGGATTCTTTCTTTGAGTCACCCTTGTTCCACTTTGAATTCCATTTATTGTTATTGGAATTTGCATAGGACTTGGTTGTCCCACGTCTACTTCTTTGTCTCTCCACTTTAATTGCAATATTCACCAAATCATCCATATCCACATAATGCTGCAATTCAACAATATCAGCAAGTTCTCTATTCATGCCTCCCAAAAAGCGAGACATCGTTTGATATTCATCCTCCACAATGCTTGCTTTAATCATGAGCATCTCCATCTCCTTATAGTAATCCTCCACTGAACTAGATCCTTGTGTAAGTCTTTGTAACTGATTGTGGAGTTCCTTATGATAGTAACTAGGAACATACTTCTTTCTCATGATTCTTTTCATTTCCTCCCAAGAAGTGATAGGGAGTTCTCCATTTCTCCTCCTACTTTTCAATAACTCATCCCACCAAATTAGTGCATAATCAGAAAATTCAATGGCTGCGAGTTTTACCTTTTTCTCATCTGAATAGTGGTGGCATGAAAAGATCATCTCTACCTTTCTTTCCCAATCGAGATAGGCATCCACGTCATTTTTGCCTTTGAATGGGGGAATCTTCATCTTGATAGCACTCAAATTATTGTCTTTACTTTCCATTCGATTGTCATACCTCCTTGCTCTCATTGGGAAGGAATGAGCCTCCTCTTCTCCATCATCATTGTATAATTGGTCTACTTCTTCCTCCCTTGTATATTTGCCCTTGGAAGCTTTAAGGTCACTCTCCATGCTATCCATCCTGAGATTTAGCTTTTGCAAACTATCCATAAAAGCTTTAATCATAAGTTTAGTATCATGGGGAATCTCAGTCTCATCTTTACTATTGTTTCCAGACATCTTTAAACTTAAGTAAACAAGTAAAGAAAAGATCCACTCAACCTCACGTGTTTGTCTCTCAACTCACAAATTGATTTCTCACAATTGTACTTCAGAAACAAACTCAAACAAATATGCACAATTGAGTAGTTTGATTTGGAAACAATGAGTACTTAACAAGAACAGCAAAAAGTACCAATTCTAGAGGCAAATTGACCAAATTGAACAAACTTAGAAATTAGCACACAAGAGATAAATTTTGTGCGCTTTAGTGTATAAAGATGTTCAACAATGTGCAATATGTTAAACTAGTGTAGTTGGAACCAAAAACAGTTTAGACACACAAATTGATAACTTAGAATGAAAAGAATAGACAAGACGGATGCACTTAAATGCGATGTTTAACTAAACCTAATGATTAGTTTAAACAGATTTTATATAGACTCAACAAAAATAAAATCAAAGAAAGCATGCAAGAATATAACCCAAAATCTAAAAGCAACGAGTACTTAACCTGCCCTTTGAAGAAATCAAACAAATTATGGAAGTTCTAGCTTAATTGATCAAATTTGAACATAACAAGATAATAGGACCTGAATTGAACACAAGGTAATTTTTAGATTTTTTTTTTTCGATATGTATATAAGCTTTCTTTTTTTTCTTCTCTTTTTTTGTTTTTTCAAAACATAAATCACACAACTAATGATCAAATACTTGAGATAGGTGATTTAACACAATTGAGCAACAACCAAATAAGGAACTAGATGCAAAGTCCTATTCGGCCAAAACAAAGAAAGAATTTCAAGAAGACAAAATTAAAGGATAGTTAAGAATTTATCACTTAGCCTAAGCTCTGATACCAATTGATGCGGAACCCCAGCCTATATGCAAACTAGAACGCCAACATACCATGAATATTGATCATAAACAAGTGAATAAACCCCCAATCTAAAGAACCCCCAAACAAGATTGAATGGAAACGCTTATAATAGATTGATTTAGAAAGTAAGAAGAATAAGAATCAAGCATACATTAACCATGCAAATTGCCTAAGTCTAATTCTTCATACAATAGCAAGAATCAATAGAAATTAACTCTCACAAATTCAGTCAATGAAAATTCATTAATCATAAGATATGCAAAATGTAAAGTACAAATGAAGAAGTTCAGCCCTTTATATAGGCTAGGCAGCCACCCCTCCCTAGAGAAGTTATAATCAAACACTAACTCTAAGAGATAATTAATAAAATAAATAACAAAGATAATTCCTAACCTTTATCTACATGTATTTGGCCATAATATGGACTAAGTACATGAATAAATAAAGATAAATACAATCTGAAAATAATCCTAAAAGCTAGTGATTATCCTAAGGAAAATGAATGTAGACTCAATTTTGGCTATAAGTGGAATTTGGCTAACTCACTCAAGATAAATTCATCCTATTGTTTCTCCATCAAACTCTATTCAATAATATCCCAAAATAATAAGTATTTATCAAGGAAAACCCATTCCTAAAATTTAGGACCCCTAGTTCACCAATGTAGGCATAAAGCTAAATTTGACTCAAACACATCCAAATTCAGCACTCCCCTTAAAAATCCGGCCCCCTCATGTTTTCTAAGCCTCAATTAGTTATTTAGGCCCAACTCTTTAGAAGAGATAAGCCCAACTTTAGCCTACCCACTTAAACTACCCAAAATACTCAAATAAGCCCAAAAATAAAACAAACCTAATTAAATAAGCCCAAAACGTTTTCTAAGGTACTAGGCTGCCCAAATACATTTAATTATATGTCATTACAAGAATAGAAGCTAAACAAAATAGCTTGAAGGCCCATTTGACCATTCGGCCCCAACTTGTCTTCATAGCCCAATTCAGCTTCTTTCCCCTCTTGAACTTGTATCTTCTCTACATAAGGCCTCATAAATGCTTGTAGGACTTCTTTAAGCTTCTTTGACCTTGCTCTTGTGATTGGTCCTTGAGGAAGTGCTAGTTCATCTCTCTTGTTGCCATTATGCTTGGTCGTGCTCATATCAGCAATGCATGTGCTAATTAATGAACTTAATGGGCTGTTTTATTTGGGCTTTTACTTTAGGCTTTTATTTATTATTTTCATTTGATTATTTGTAATATGTTAGGCCTTAACTTATTCTTTTGGGCTTATTTAAGTGAGATGGGCTTTAATTAGCTTGGGCTCATTTAATTAGTTCTTTTTAGGCTTTTTGGGCTGTATTTTAAGTTAATTAGTGTGGGCTTTAGTTATCTTAGTGTAAGGCCCATGTTTTAAGGCCTATTTGATTAATTAGGGTTTTTATTAGCTTAAGTGAGTATAAATACTCCTCAAAAACGAATTTGTAATTCAGACTTGGAGATTATGACATTTTGAGACTTTTATTTGGCTTGGCCAAATTCTTCATTGGAGAGGATTATTTGTCTTCTTCTTTTGTATCAAGAACTTTAATTCTTATCAAGGTATTTACTTTGTGGCGAATTCTGTTCTTGTGTTTTAAATCAATCTATTATAAGCGTTTCCATTCACATAGTTGTTTGGGGGTTCTTTAGATTGGGGGTTTATTCTTGTTCATGTTCATGCCATATTGTATGTTCAAGGGGTTTCGGGTTCTTTAGCCTTGGGATTCCGCATCATTTGGTATCAGAGCTTGGATTTGGATTATATTCTTATTTATCCATGTTTTTTTTGCTGTTTTTATTCATTAATTTTCAATTTATTTGATTCCTAAAATTTAGGAACCCTTGTTCATCATAGTGGCCTAAATTATAGGGAGCTTTGTTTTAGGTGTTATTTCTTATTGTTTGATCTTGATTTCTAGGTTATTAGTTGTTCTAGTTGTTATCTAGCTAAAAATAAAAAAAAAGAATTTCATAGTACTGTTCATTGCACTATTCACACGCACTGTTCATCGCACTGTTCATCCGAATTTAGAAAAAGTATTTTAATTTGGGTTAACTTTGGTTGGTGTGAACAATTAGGATTGTATTTCTTTAGGATAGAATTGTTATTATCTAATTAGTTAGAGATAATTCAAAAAAAAGAAAAGAAATTAGGATTGGGACATTATTTAAATTAGGACATTAAATTAGATAAGTTTCATCTTGTCTTAAGTCTAGAAATTTGGGTTTCCATATCTTGAACTAATTAAGACATAGTGGATAAGTCATTTTGTCTTAGTTTAGACATTTGGGTTTCCTTATTTGATCTTATTAAGACATATTGGATTAATCTTTGTCTTATTTTGGACAAACATTTGGGTTTCCTAATCTTGTTTTAGTTTGGACATCTTGTGTCTCCTTTTCATTTTGTCTTAGTGTGATAATACATATTGTCTCAAATTGAATTTTCCATTAGGGAGATTTCAATTTCTGCATTATTGCATTAGTTTTATCATTTCTTTCATTCTTAAGTTTCATTTTTGGTGTCTTTGTGTTTTTGCTTCCAATTACACTATAATTAACAATTTGATTCTTGTTAGTTAAATTTACATAATTCGGACAGCATACATATCTTCACCTTGTATGCTCATTTCAACATTCTTCACTTTGGTCTTTTGCTTCTAGCTTTGTGCCTATCTTCTTTGTTAAGTATTTTCATTGCATTCTTTACCATAATTTGCTGCTTGTGAACTATTTTGACTTGAGTTTGAGTTCTGAAGTGCAACTGAAGATAACAAGCTTGAGTGGTAAAAGGCTTGAGTGTGTGAGCTTAAAAGAGGGTAAAAGCCTACTTGAGTGAAACACGAGTGGAGTGCCATCTTTTTGAGTGAAACACGTGAGGGAGTGAAATGTGAGTTTTTATTTCTCTTCTAACGTTTATTTGCAGTTTATAAATCATGTCAAGAAATGACATAAAGGAGACAATGGGTGAGAAAGAGGATGAAAACGTGCCTAATGTGAAGATGATGTATAAAACATTCATGAGTGAGTTTAAGAAGTTGAATACTAGGATGGATAGGATGGAGGAGAGAATAAATGAATCTACTAAAATCAAAAATCGAAGTAAATCAATTGACCACCATAGGAAAAATGAAGATTCTGAAGATATGGAATTGAGGTTTAAACAACTTTTTAGACAGTTAGATAAGTGTTTGAAAAAGGAGAAAAGAAAGAAAGAGGAAGCTACAATGGAAGAGATTATTTGTGAAGCTAAAAGAGATGCTATAAATTTGTATGACAATAAGGTTGTGAGTGAAGAAGAAATCAGTGGAAGTGAAGTAGTTGTTGTTTTGAGTGAGAAAGAAGATGTTTGTTTAGTTGAGATGGAAGATCAGCATGTTATAATTGATCCTGTAGTGCTTAAGGAGGCTGAGTTAAACATGGAGAAAGAAAAGGACCATGATCAGAACGAAATGGTTGTATTGAAAAATCATGTTTTTCTTAGTGTTTTTGTTAAATTGCAGGAACATGATGAGTCATCAGCTGAAGAAGCATTCATTTTATTTCCACCTATTCAAAAGATCTCATATGAAGATAAATTTATTTTACAAGTGCCAATTCCCAACTTGAACAAGACGAAGATTCGAGGATGAATCTTTTCTAAAGAGGGAGGGAACGATGCGTGCACAGGGGGGTCAACACTTCAAGATTATAAACAATGGAAGTTCATATTCATGGAGATCAAATTTGGAAAAGTTAAAGAAGAGTTTAAGGAAGTCCATGGGCCGAATCTATGAAGAAGCCAAATCGAAGATGGACATGTGCCATGTCATGTGCCAAACATGTGCCATGTCATGTGCCATGCATGTGCCCTATGTCATGTGCAATGCATGTACTAATTAATGAACTTAATGGGCTGTTTTATTTGGGCTTTTAGTTTAGGCTTTTATTTATTATTTTCATTTGATTATTTGTAATATGTTAGGCCTTAACTTATTCTTTTGGGCTTATTTAAGTGAGATGGGCTTTAATTAGCTTGGGCTCATTTAATTAGTTCTTTTTAGGCTTTTTGGGCTGTATTTTAAGTTAATTAGTGTGGGCTTTAGTTATCTTAGTGTAAGGCCCATATTTTAAGGCCTATTTGATTAATTAGGGTTTTTATTAGCTTAAGTGAGTATAAATACTCCTCAAAAACGAATTTGTAATTCAGACTTAGAGATTATGACATTTTGAGACTTTTATTTGGCTTGGCCTAATTCTTCATTGGAGAGGATTATTTGTCTTCTTCTTTTGCATCAAGAACTTTAATTCTTATCAAGGTATTTACTTTGTGGCGAATTCTGTTCTTGTGTTTTAAATCAATCTATTATAAGCGTTTCCATTCACATAGTTGTTTGGGGGTTCTTTAGATTGGGGGTTTATTCTTGTTCATGTTCATGCCATATTGTATGTTCAAGGGGTTTCGGGTTCTTTAGCCTTGGGGTTCCGCATCACATAGATTCCCCATCATAATCATCATTCTATTTTTAAATTCTTCTAGTCTCCTACCTACTTCCTCGAAAATCATGGCATGAGTTGCATCAGATTCTCTTGGTGGGTTAGCCATATTGACTTATGTTGAAGATTCTGAAGTGTAGGTCACGCTGCTATCTGAGAGCGACTCTGAACCCTAATGTGTCACCCTTTTAAGCTGATGCGTGCACATGGGGGTCAACATTGCAAGATTATAAACATTGCAAGTTCGGATTCATGGAGATCAAATTTGGGGAAGTTAAAGAAGGATTGCAGGAAGTCCATGGGCCGAATCTATGAAGAAGCCAAATCGAAGATGGACATGTGCTAGTCATGTGACGGTTTGACATGTGTCGGTTATGTGACGACTTGACATGTGCCGGTCATGTGACACCTGACATGTGCCGGACATGTGACCTTGACATGTGCCAAGCATGTGCCATGTCATGTGCCATGCATGTGCCCTATGTCATGCGCTATGCATGTGAGCTAGAGCATGTGTAATGCATGTGCTAATTGGTGGATTACGGGGTTGATTTGTTTGGGATTTTAATTAGGGCTTTATTTATTATTTTTATTTGATTATTTGTAATATATTAGGCCTTAACTTATTCTTTTGGGCTTATTTAAGTGAGATGGGCTTTAATTAGCTTGGGCCCATTTAATTAGTTCTTTTTAGGTTTTTTGGGCTGTGTTTTAAGTTAATTAGTGTGGGCTTTAGTTATCTTGGTGTAAGGCCCATGTTTAAAGGCCTATTTGATTAATTAGGGTTTTTATTAGCTTAAAGGAGTATATATACTCCACAAAAATGTGATTTGTATTCAGATTTTGATTAATTAAACATTGAGAGGTTTCTCTTTATAGGCTTGGCCAAATTCTTCATTGGAGAGGATTGTTTGTCTTCTTCTTTTACACCAAGAACTTTTAATTCTTATCAAGGTAATTTACTTTGTGGCGAATTCTGTTCTTGTATTTTTAAATCAATCTATTATAAGCATTTCCATTCACATAGTTGTTTGGGGGTTCTTTAGATTGGGGATTTATTCTTTGTTCATGTTCATGCCAAAGTGTGTGTTTTAGGGATTTCGGGTTCTTTAGCCTTGGGGTTCCGCATCATAAGCAATTCAAAAAAAGGATTTCTGACTAGCCGACCACTAGGAGCCCTAGACCACCTGGATGGATCTATGATGGCTGCAAAACATACCCTGTTAGGATGATTCATGAATGACATATAATGTATGGTTGTGTTTTATGCAGCATCCACAACCACATACAAGTAAGTATATCCTTCCAACCTTGTTACTCCCGCATAGGAGGTCATGTTGTCTCTTTTCGAGGTGGGATTAGCCCATGGGTCATCGGGAAATCCAATGAACACGTATGGTGCACTGCTGAAGACTAGCAGCATAAGTTCACTTTATATAAAGCGCATACACATGGGTCTTGATCATTATGTATTTAAATAATCCAAATGAATTAAAATGGGCATATCGGGGCATAAAAGCCCTTGATTAAGTGTCCATTTAATTTATCTGGGTCTATTCAATACATAATGATCCATATAGCAAGCTCAATATTAAGATTCATATCACCCTAGGGGAAGTATATATTTTCATTACATGGGCTTTGGTCAAGGTAATGATACTTTAAGGCTACCCAAGCATGATCCCTGCCAACGAGTCTAACTCGTCATGAGCATAGCGACCGGTTAGGTCATCATTTGACATACCATGATGGTACATGATTTGGGCTGGTGATTATCCTTAATACTTCCCCACATTGAGTGAATGTAGGGTCGTGCTAAGGAACACACTAAGGAAAAAAGAGATATTTTGGAATTCCCATCCCAATAGAACATTAGGAAGGCTCATCTAACCTTATGAAGCCTAAGACCAGAGAGAGTTCGGGACTTTACTTTTATTCGTACCTTGGTTAAGGTTACTAATTAGTTTTTAAGTTAAATTTTCAACCTTTTCTCATACGATTATACAATTTATTATGGAGGAAATCAAGCACATAACAAAAAGCAGTAAATAATATGATTAAAATAAAAGTATATTAACTTACAATCAAACAGGGGCGAAATACAACCCCAACATAAGGAAATACAATGTACCCGTAAATGATACGAATACCGGATGTTACAGCACTGCACTAACAGTCACTACAAAACACTCGATAATTCTGTAGGAATTTTTTTTCACCAAAAACATTCACAACATACATACACGAAACTATAACAATACACTAATCTACAACTACGTACTTATATCATATACCCTTACCTCTCTTTTCTGCGATCGTATATATGCCATGCAAAAATATCCATCCTTGCTGTCGATTACCTCGTCTGGTCGTCAATACATCTTCGGCCACCTCAAAACTACTATAACCTGGGCGCAGTAACACTCTACGCGCTGAGCATTAAAATGACTAGTGGTGGATACATATTTTTCACACTAATACTACATGCATGCACACTGATGCGGAACCCCAGCCTATATGCAAACTAGAACATCAATATACCATGAATATTGATCATAAACAAGTGAATAAACCCCCAATCTAAAGAACCCCCAAACAAGATTGAATGGAAACGCTTATAATAGATTGATTTAGAAAGTAAGAAGAATAAGAATCAAGCATACATTAATCATGAAAATTGCTTAAGTCTAATTTTTCATACAATAGCAAGAATCAATAAAAATCAACTCTCACAAATTCAGTCAATGAAAATTCATTAATCATAAATATGCAAAATGTAAAGTACAAATGAAGAAGTTCAGCCCTTTATATAGGCTAGGCAGCCACCCCTCCCTAGAGGAGTTATAATCAAACACTAACTCTAAGAGATAATTAATAAAATAAATAACAAAGATAATTCCTAACCTTTATCTACATGTATTTGGCCATAATATGGACTAAGTGATGCGGAACCCCAGCCTATATGCAAACTAGAACGCCAACATACCATGAATATTGATCATAAACAAGTGAATAAACCCCCAATCTAAAGAACCCCCAAACAAGATTGAATGGAAACGCTTATAATAGATTGATTTAGAAAGTAAGAAGAATAAGAATCAAGCATACATTAACCATGCAAATTGCCTAAGTCTAATTCTTCATACAATAGCAAGAATCAATAGAAATTAACTCTCACAAATTCAGTCAATGAAAATTCATTAATCATAAGATATGCAAAATGTAAAGTACAAATGAAGAAGTTCAGCCCTTTATATAGGCTAGGCAGCCACCCCTCCCTAGAGAAGTTATAATCAAACACTAACTCTAAGAGATAATTAATAAAATAAATAACAAAGATAATTCCTAACCTTTATCTACATGTATTTGGCCATAATATGGACTAAGTACATGAATAAATAAAGATAAATACAATCTGAAAATAATCCTAAAAGCTAGTGATTATCCTAAGGAAAATGAATGTAGACTCAATTTTGGCTATAAGTGGAATTTGGCTAACTCACTCAAGATAAATTCATCTTATTGTTTCTCCATCAAACTCTATTCAATAATATCCCAAAATAATAAGTATTTATCAAAGAAAAGCCATTCCTAAAATTTAGGACCCCAAGTTCACTAATGTAGGCATAAAGCTAAATTTGACTCAAACCCATCCAAATTCAGCTCTCCCCTTTAAAATCCGGCCCCCTCATGTTTTCTAAGCCTCAATTAGTTATTTAGGCCCAACTCTTTAGAAGAGATAAGCCCAACTTTAGCCTACCCACTTAAACTACCCAAAATACTCAAATAAACCCAAAAATAAAACAAACCTAATTAAATAAGCCCAAAACGTTTTCTAAGGTACTAGGCTGCCCAAATACATTTATTTATATGTCATTACAAGAATAGAAGCTAAACAAAATAGCTTGAAGGCCCATTTGACCATTCGGCCCCAACTTGTCTTCATAGCCCAATTCAGCTTCTTTCCCCTCTTGAACTTGTATCTTCTCTACATAAGGCCTCATGAATGCTTGTAGGACTTCTTTAAGCTTCTTTGACCTTGCTCTTGTGATTGGTCCTTGAGGAAGTGCTAGTTCATCTCTCTTGTTGCCATTATGCTTGGTTGTGCTCATATCATCCCCTCCCCCTTCGAAAGGATTCGTCCTCGAATCTGAATCACAGTCAAATGGAGATAAGTCAGAAACATTAAAAGTTGCACTTACACCATAGTCACCTGGCAAATCAATCTTGTATGCATTGTCATTGATTCGTTTTAGCACTTGAAATGGTTCATCTCCTCTTGCATCAAGTTTAGACTTCCTTTGGTTAGGAAACCTCTCTTTACGCATATGGATCCAAACCCAATCTCCTGGTTCGAATATCACTTGTCTACGGCCCTTGTTAGCCTGCTTTGCATACATCTTGTTCTTCTTCTCAATGTGCTCACGTGCTTTATTATGTATTGTCTTAACCAAATCAGCCTTAGCCTTACCATCTAAATTAGAAAGTTCATTCAAAGGTAAAGGCATCAAATCCAACACAGTCAATGGATTAAAACCATACACAATTTCAAAAGGTGAAAACCCTGTGGAAGTATGAATTGCACGATTATAAGCAAACTCAACAAATGGCAAACATTCTTCCCAAGTTTTAAGATTCTTACCAACTATAGCACGCAACATAGTTCCTAAAGTTCTATTAACAACCTCAGTTTGGCCATCAGCTTGTGGATGACAAGTAGTCGAAAACACAAGTTTAGTACCAAGTTTACACCACAAAACACGCCAAAAGTGACTTAGGAACTTAGAATCTCTATCAGAGACAATAGTTCTAGGTATACCATGCAATCGAACTACTTCCCTAAAAAACAAATCAGCTATGTTTGTTGCATCATCAGTTTTATGACAAGCAATGAAATGCGCCATTTTACTAAATCGGTCCACTACAACAAACACACTATCCCTTCCCCTTTTTGTCCTAGGTAAACCTACAATGAAGTCCATGGAAATGTCAGTCCAAGGTTCAGTGGGAACAAGCAAAGGAGTATACAAACCTTGATTTAAAGACTTAGACTTAGCCTGTTTACATGCAAAACATTGGGCACACACTTTTTCAACATATTTTCGCATATTAGGCCAATAAAAATGTTCATTAAGCATGTCTAAAGTCTTTTGCACACCAAAGTGTCCCATCAATCCCCCGCTATGCGATTCTTTCACAAGCAACTCTCTAATAGAACATGCAGGTATACACAGTTGTTTTCCCCTAAAAAGAAACCCATCATGTCTATAGAACTTATTAAATGCATAATGTTCACATGCTTTATACACTTCACCAAAATCAGAATCATGCTCATACATTTCTTTCAAATGCTCAAAACCTAACAATTTGGAACTAAGCATAGAAATCAGTGCATATCTCCTAGAAAGCGCATCAGCAACAACATTCTCTTTACCTTGCTTGTATTTAATTACATATGGAAAAGTATCAAGGTACTCTACCCACTTACCATGCCTTCTATTCAACTTACCTTGTCCCTTTAGATATTTGAGAGACTGGTGATCTGTGTGTATCACGAATTCTTTAGGCAAAAGGTAGTGTTCCCAAACCTCAAGAGCTCTCACCAATGCATAGAACTCTTTATCATAGGTAGAGTAATTCAGCTGTGCTCCACTCAACTTCTCACTAAAGTATGCTATTGGGCGGTTTTCCTGCATCAAAACAGCACCTATACCAATCCCAGAAGCATCACATTCAATCTCAAAAGTCTTAGAAAAATCAGGTAATTTCAAAACAGGAGCAGTACACAATTTATCTTTCAAAGCATTAAAAGCATCTTCCTGTTCTTTACCCCATTTAAAACCAACAGACTTTTTAATGATTTCATTTAAAGGTGCAGCAATGGTGGAAAAATCTTTAACAAATCTCCTATAGAAACTTGCTAAACCATGAAAGCTCCTTACCTCACTTGCATTCTTAGGTGTTGGCCATTCTTGGATAGCCTTAACCTTTTCATTATCAACTTCAACACCACGTGCACTAACAATAAATCCTAGGAAAACAACACTATCAACATAAAAAGTGCATTTCTTCAAATTAGCATACAATTGTTGTTCTCTCAAAACAGCTAACACAAGTGCAACATGCCTTAAATGTTCTTCTAGGTTTTTGCTGTAAATTAAGATATCATCAAAGTATACAACAACAAATTTACCTAAAAATTCACGCAAAACATGGTTCATGAGTCTCATAAATGTGCTAAGCGCATTAGTTAAACCAAAAGGCATAACCAACCATTCATACAAACCATATTTTGTTTTAAAGGCAGTTTTCCATTCATCACCTAACTTCATCCTGATTTGATGATAACCACTTTTTAAGTCAATTTTAGTGAATATTACAGCACCATTTAACTCTTCAAGCATATCATCTAACCTAGGAATGGGATGGCGATACTTTACAGTGATTTTGTTAACTGCTCGACAATCAACACACATGCGCATAGTTCCATCCTTTTTAGGTACCAAAAGAACAGGTACGGCACAAGGACTTAGGCTTTCTCTCACGTGTCCCTTTGCTAAAAGTTCCTCCACTTGTCTTTGCAACTCCTTTGTTTCTTCCGGATTGCTTCGATAAGCTGGACGGTTTGGAATTTGTGCACCAGGAACAAAATCAATTTGATGTTCAATCCCTCTAATTGGTGGCAACCCAGGTGGTATCTCCTCAGGGAAGACATCTTTATAATCCTGCAATAAGTCAGAAAAAGAACTAGGCAAATTTGGGTTAAGGTTAGTTTCAGAAAAATAATTGTCCTTAAACCTCAAAAGTACTAAAGTTCTCATGCCTAAGTAAGCACTCTTCAACTCTCTCTCTTTTGCATAAAAGGAATATTTGCTGAATTTTTCACTCAACTCACTCTGCTCTCCTTTTACCTCAACACACATTAACTTCTTCTCTCCTGCACTTCTCTCATTCTTTCTCTCACTAGTGCAGTCACTCACCATTGGGCCTTTACTTTTATTCTTTTCACTACTGGCCTCTTCTCTCTCATTTTTCTTTTCTTTCTCACTTCCCTTTACCTCTTTTGCAGATTGATGTATCTTCACTTGATCTGCATATACATCTTTAGGTGCCAAAGGGGCAAGTGTGTGTTTACATCCTTTAAATTCAAAAGTGTACCTATTTCTAAATCCATCATGTAATACGCGCCTATCAAATTGCCAAGGCCTTCCTAGCAAAATATGACCAGCATGCATAGGTACAACATCACAAGTGACTTCATCTTCATATTTACCAATGGAAAATAATATAGTTACACGTTTGGTCACCTTAACTTCCCCACTATCATTCAACCACTGAAGTCTGTATGGGTTAGGGTGTTTCTTAGTTTTAAGTCCTAATTTATCAACTAAGACTGTACTAGCAACATTAACGCAACTACCCCATCAATTATCATGCTACAGACTTTCCCACCTATTAGGCATCTAGTATGAAATATGTTTTCCCTCTGTTCTAGTCCTTCTTCTTTTACATTTACATTCAATGCACGCAACACCACTAAGGACTCTCCCTGAACAGGATACTCTAAATTTTCATCTACATCAGAACAATCCTCCAAAGGTGGCATATCATCACAGTCATTATCAGATTCAGAATCAGAAACAATTTCATCCCCCCTTATTATCATGGTCTTTTTATTCCCACATTCATTAGCGTAATGACCACGACCCTTACATTTGAAACACTGAATGTCCCTATGTCTATTAGGTTTAGGGGTTGTTTCAGAAGTACCTTTTTGTGCAGTAACCGTTTTCTCTTTGGAATTTGACTGGTACTTGGAAGTGGATTCTTTCTTTGTGTCACCCTTGTTCCACTTTGAATTCCATTTATTGTTATTGGAATTTGCATAGGATTTGGTTGTCCCACGTCTACTTCTTTGTCTCTCCACTTTAATTGCAATGTTCACCAAATCATCCATATCCACATAATGCTGCAATTCAACAATATCAGCAAGTTCTCTATTCATACCTCCCAAAAAGCGAGACATTGTTTGATATTCATCCTCCACAATGCTTGCTTTAATCATGAGCATCTCCATCTCCTTGTAGTAATCCTCCACTGAACTAGATCCTTGTGTAAGTCTTTGTAACTGATTGTGGAGTTCCTTATGATAATAACTAGGCACATACTTCTTTCTCATGATTCTTTTCATTTCCTCCCAAGAAGTGATAGGGAGTTCCCCATTTCTCCTCCTACTTTTCAATATCTCATCCCACCAAATTAGTGCATAATCAGAAAATTCAATGGCTGCGAGTTTTACCTTTTTCTCATCTGAATAGTGGTGGCATGAAAAGATCATCTCTACCTTTCTTTCCCAATCGAGATAGGCATCCACGTCATTTTTTCCTTTGAATGGGGGAATCTTCATCTTGATAGCACTCAAATTATTGTCTTTACTTTCCATTCGATTGTCATACCTCCTTGCTCTCATTGGGAAGGAATGAGCCTCCTCTTCTCCATCATCATTGTATAATTGGTCTACTTCTTCCTCCCTTGTATATTTGCCCTTGGAAGCTTTAAGGTCACTCTCCATGCTATCCATCCTGAGATTTAGCTTTTGCAAACTATCCATAAAAGCTTTAATCATAAGTTTAGTATCATGGGGAATCTCAGTCTCATCTTTACTATTGTTTCCAGACATCTTTAAACTTAAGTAAACAAGTAAAGAAAAGATCCACTCAACCTCACGTGTTTGTCTCTCAACTCACAAATTGATTTCTCACAATTGTACTTCAGAAACAAACTCAAACAAATATGCACAATTGAGTAGTTTGATTTGGAAACAATGAGTACTTAACAAGAACAACAAAAAGTACCAATTCTAGAGGCAAATTGACCAAATTGAACAAACTTAGAAATTAGCACACAAGAGATAAATTTCGTGCGCTTTAGTGTATAAAGATGTTCAACAATGTGCAATATGTTAAACTAGTGTAGTTGGAACCAAAAACAGTTTAGACACACAAATTGATAACTTAGAATGAAAAGAATAGACAAGACGGATGCACTTAAATGCGATGTTTAACTAAACCTAATGATTAGTTTAAACAGATTTTATATAGACTCAACAAAAATAAAATCAAAGAAAGCATGCAAGAATATAACCCAAAATCTAAAAGCAACGAGTACTTAACCTGCCCTTTGAAGAAATCAAACAAATTATGGAAGTTCTAGCTTAATTGATCAAATTTGAACTTAACAAGATAATAGGACCTGAATT
This sequence comes from Excoecaria cochinchinensis, assembly GCA_947683425.1. Lineage (NCBI taxonomy): Eukaryota > Viridiplantae > Streptophyta > Magnoliopsida > Malpighiales > Euphorbiaceae > Excoecaria > Excoecaria cochinchinensis. The sequence goes on from CANTUQ010000035.1 coordinate 5,551,000, forward strand.
GAACACAAGGTAATTTTCAGATTTTTTTTTTTCGATATGTATATAAGCTTTCTTTTTTTTCTTCTCTTTTTTTTTTTTTTTTCAAAACATAAATCACACAACTAATGATCAAATACTTGAGATAGGTGATTTAACACAATTGAGCAACAACCAAATAAGGAACTAGATGCAAAGTCCTATTCGGCCAAAACAAAGAAAGAATTTCAAGAAGACAAAATTAAAGGATAGTTAAGAATTTATCACTTAGCCTAAGCTCTGATTCCAATTGATGCGGAACCCCAGCCTATATGCAAACTAGAACGCCAACATACCATGAATATTGATCATAAACAAGTGAATAAACCCCCAATCTAAAGAACCCCCAAACAAGATTGAATGGAAACGCTTATAATAGATTGATTTAGAAAGTAAGAAGAATAAGAATCAAGCATACATTAACCATGCAAATTGCCTAAGTCTAATTCTTCATACAATAGCAAGAATCAATAGAAATTAACTCTCACAAATTCAGTCAATGAAAATTCATTAATCATAAGATATGCAAAATGTAAAGTACAAATGAAGAAGTTCAGCCCTTTATATAGGCTAGGCAGCCACCCCTCCCTAGAGAAGTTATAATCAAACACTAACTCTAAGAGATAATTAATAAAATAAATAACAAAGATAATTCCTAACCTTTATCTACATGTATTTGGCCATAATATGGACTAAGTACATGAATAAATAAAGATAAATACAATCTGAAAATAATCCTAAAAGCTAGTGATTATCCTAAGGAAAATGAATGTAGACTCAATTTTGGTTATAAGTGGAATTTGGCTAACTCACTCAAGATAAATTCATCTTATTATTTCTCCATCAAACTCTATTCAATAATATCCCAAAATAATAAGTATTTATCAAAGAAAAGCCATTCCTAAAATTTAGGACCCCAAGTTCACTAATGTAGGCATAAAGCTAAATTTGACTCAAACCCATCCAAATTCAGCTCTCCCCTTTAAAATCCGGCCCCCTCATGTTTTCTAAGCCTCAATTAGTTATTTAGGCCCAACTCTTTAGAAGAGATAAGCCCAACTTTAGCCTACCCACTTAAACTACCCAAAATACTCAAATAAACCCAAAAATAAAACAAACCTAATTAAATAAGCCCAAAACGTTTTCTAAGGTACTAGGCTGCCCAAATACATTTATTTATATGTCATTACAAGAATAGAAGCTAAACAAAATAGCTTGAAGGCCCATTTGACCATTCGGCCCCAACTTGTCTTCATAGCCCAATTCAGCTTCTTTCCCCTCTTGAACTTGTATCTTCTCTACATAAGGCCTCATGAATGCTTGTAGGACTTCTTTAAGCTTCTTTGACCTTGCTCTTGTGATTGGTCCTTGAGGAAGTGCTAGTTCATCTCTCTTGTTGCCATTATGCTTGGTTGTGCTCATATCACTAAGTACATGAATAAATAAAGATAAATACAATCTGAAAATAATCCTAAAAGCTAGTGATAAATAGGCATAATTATCCTAAGAAAAGAAGAAATGAATGTAGACTTAAACTTGGCTAAAATTGAATTTTGGTCAGCCCCTAAAGGATAAGGTCAAGCTATTATTTCTCCCTCAAACTCTACTTAATAATATCCCAAAATAAAAAGTATTTATCAAAGAAAACCCATTCCTAAAATTTAGGACCCTAAGTTCACTAATGTAAGCCTAAACCTAAATCTGACCCAAACCCATTAAAATTCAACTCTCCCATGTAAAATTCGGCCCCCTCATGTTCTCTAAGCCTCAAATAGTTATTTTGGCCCAACTCTTTAGAAGAGATAAGCCCAACTTTAGCCTACCCACTTAAACTACCCAAAATAGTCAAATAAGCCCAAAATAAAATAAACCTATTCTAATCAAGCCCAATTCGTTTTCCTAGGTTCTAGGCTGCCCAAATATACTTAATTACATGTTACATAAAGAATAGAAACTAAATAAAGTGGCTTGGAGGCCCATTGCACCATTTGGCCTAAACTTGTCTTCATAATCCAATTTAGCTTCTTTCTCTTCTTGAACTTGCATCTTCTTTATATAAGGTCTCATGAATGCTTGTAGGACTTCTTTAAGCTTGTAGGACTTCTTTAAGCTTCTTTGACCTTGCTCTTGTGATTGGTCCTTGCGGAAGTACTAGTTCATCTCTCTTGTTGCCATTATGCTTGGTTGTGCTCATATCATCCCCTCCTCCTTCGAAAGGATTCGTCCTCGAATCTGAATCACAGTCAAATGGAGATAAGTCAGAAACATTAAAAGTTGCACTTACACAATACTCACCTGGCAAATCAATCTTGTATGCATTCTTATCGATTCGTTCCAGCACTTGAAATGGTCCATCTCCTCTTGCATCAAGTTTAAACTTCCTTTGGTTAGGACACCTCTCTTTACACATATGGATCCAAACCCAATCTCCTGGTTCAAATATCACTTGTCTACGGCCCTTGTTAGCCTACTTTGCATACATCTTGTTCTTCTTCTCAATGTGCTCACTTGCTTTATTATGTATTGTCTTAACCAAATCAGTCTTAGCCTTGCCATCTAAATTAGAAAGTTCACTCAAAGGTAAAGGCATCAAATCCAACACAGTCAATGGATTAAAACCATACACAATTTCAAAAGTTGAAAACCCTGTGGAAGTATGAATTACATGATTATAAGCAAACTCCACAAATGGCAAACATTCTTCCCAAGTTTTAAGATTCTTACCAATTATAGCACGCAACATAGTCCCTAAAGTTCTATTAACAACCTCAGTTTGGCCATCAGTTTATGGATGACAAGTAGTAGAAAACAAAAGTTTAGTACCAAGTTTACCCCACAAAACATGCCAAAAGTGACTTAGTGATGCGTGCACAGGAGGGTCAACATTGCAAGATTATAAACATTGCAGGTTCGAATTCATAGAGATCAAATTTGGGGAAGTTCAAGAAGGCTTGAAGGTGGTTTACTGTAGCTATGAAGAAGCCGAATCAAAAAGAGACTTTGAAGAGAGGCTTGTGCAAGTCATGTGACCTTAACATGTGCCATCCATGTGCTTTGACATGTGCTAGACATGTGCCATGTCATGTACTATGCATGTGCCATATGCATGTGCACATCATGTGACACATTACATGTGCAATGCATGTGCCAATTAATGGACTTAAGGGGCTTTTTTGTTTGGGCTTTTAGTTTAGGCTTTTATTTATTATTTTTATTTGATTATTTGTAATATGTTAGGCCTTAACTTATTCTTTTGGGCTTATTTAAGTGAGATGGGCTTTAATTAGCTTGGGCTCATTTAATTAGTTCTTTTTAGGCTTTTTGGGCTGTATTTTAAGTTAATTAGTGTGGGCTTTAGTTATCTTGGTGTAAGGCCCATGTTTAAAGGCCTATTTGATTAATTAGGGTTTTTATTAGCTTAAAGGAATATAAATACTCCTAAAAAACGAATTTGTGGAGAGAGATTGGAATTATTAAACAATGGAGGCTATCCTCTTTTCTTGGCTTTGCCAAAATTCTAATAGATTAGATTTGTGAGATTTGCTTGCTTTTCTTTTCTATTGCATAAAGAATTTGATTAACTTATCAATTGTTTGATTGTGGCATTTTTCAGTTCTTTGTTTCCCGATTATTTGCATTTTCAGTCACAGGTTGATTGGGGGTTCAATAGGGAGGGTGTTTATCTGATTTTGCTTTGCTATTCGAATCATATGTGTGGGTTTGTAGCTCGTTAGCTATTGGGTTCCGCATCATTTGGTATCAGAGCTATAATAGATGGGAGAAAATTAATCCAAATCCTATAATAGATGGGAGAAAATTAATCCATATTTCTTGGGGAATTAGGAATCCTTTAAGGGTTAGTAAAATTAATCCTTATCCTTTTGGGTTTAGGTTTTTTTTTTTCAAAATCCTAATCCATAACAGAATTGGAATTGTTATCCTAATCCTACTTAATCAAGGATTTACTTTGCAATCATTGATCCACCATTTGTGTTATCCATTTCTTATCCATTCGTGTTATCCATTTCCTATCCATTTGAGTTGCCATTTTTGATATCATTTATTATCCACCATTTGTGTTATCCATTTCTTATCCATTTGCGTTATCCATTTGAGTTGCCATTTTTGATATAATTTATTATCCATTTGAGCTGCCATTTTTGTTTCTTTTCTTATCCATTTGAGTTGCCATTTTTGATATCATTTATTATCCATTTGAGCTGCCATTTTTGTTTCATTTTTTATCTAGTTGAGCTGCCATTTTATCATATCTTATCCATTTGTTCCACCATTTTGGTATCATTTTGCCATCATTTTTCTACCATTTTGGTATCATTTTCCTATGATTTTGCACACAACTTGACACATTAATTAGAGCTTGATACACCATTCGGCCTAATCATCATTTTGGCTCTAAATTGAATTGTATTGCGTGCATTGTGTCTTTCTTAGTATAATTAGGTTTCTTTATTATTTTTCTTGCTTTGTTGGGTAGAATAACTAGGTTCTACATTTGGTTTACTTTGTAGTGAATCAAATTCATACATTTTGTCCAAATTGTCATTTTTCTTAATTCTTGTTGCTTGTTTCTTTGTTTTAAGCTTGCTTTTGTTCCATTTTCATTGTTAGAGTATCTTTGCTTGTTCTAATACTCTAATTTGGATATAATCAAGTGGTATAACAGTCTTGTCCGTGTACCACCTCCATTGTGTCTAGTGTCTTCTTTTCTAGTTTTGAGCTATCTTTTTATTGTTAGTGCTTATTTTCTTTGCCTTCTTAAACGTGCTTAAGATTCTTGATTTGTGGATTGAATTCTGAAGTGCAATTTTAAAGTTGCAAACTTGAGTGGTAAAAGGCAAGAGAGTGTGAGGACATTAAGAGGGGTAAAAGCCTTATTGAGTGAAACACGAGAGGAGTGGCATCTCTGAGTGTAAACACGTGAGGGAGTGTGTGAGGTTATTGTCTAACATCTGTTTTGTAGAAGTCAAATCATGTCAAGAAGAGAAGAAAAGGAAACAATGTATGAGGAGGAGGAAGCCATGCCCGATATGAAAGTGATGTACAAAGCCTTCATTAATGAGTTCAAGAAGTTAAATACTAGGATGGATAGGATGGAGGAGAGAATAAATGAATCTACTAAAATCAAAAATCGAAGTAAATCAATTGACTGTTATAGGAAAAATAAAGATTCTGAAGATATGGAATTGAGGTTTAAACAACTCTTTAGACAACTAGATAAGTGTTTGAAAAAGGAGAAAAGAAAGAAAGAGGAAGTTGCAATGGAAGAGATTATGTGTGAAGCTGAAAGAGATGCTATAGATTTGTATGACAATGAGGTTATGAGCGAAGAAGAAATCAGTCGAAGTGAAGTACTTGTTGTTTTGAGTGAGAAGGAAGATGTTTGTTTAGTTGAGATGGAAGATCAGCCTATTATGATTGATCCTGTAATGCTTAAGGAGGCTGAGTTGAACATGGAGAAAGGAGAGAACCATGATCAGAATGAAATGGTTGTATTGAATAATCATGTTTTTCCTAGTGTTTTTTTTTAAATTGCAGGAACATGATGAGTCCTCAGCTGAAAAAGCATTCATTTTATTTCCACCTGTTCAAAAGATCGTATATGAAGATGAATTCATTCTACAAGTTTCCATTCCCAACTTGAACAAGACGAAGATTCGAGGATGAATATTTTCTAAAGAGGGAGGGAATGATGTGTGCATAGGGGGGTCAACATTGCAAGATTATAAACATTGCAGGTTCGAATTCATGGAGATCAAATTTGGGGAAGTTCAAGAAGGCTTGAAGGTGGTTTACTGTAGCTATGAAGAAGCCGAATCAAAAAGAGACTTTAAAGAGAGGCATGTGCAAGTCATATGACCTTGACATGTGCCATCATGTGCTTTGACATATGCTAGACATGTGCCATGTCATGTACTATGCATGTGCCATATGCATGTGCACATCATGTGACACATTACATGTGCAATGCATGTGCCAATTAATGTACTTAAGGGGCTGTTTTGTTTGGGCTTTTAGTTTAGGCTTTTATTTATTATTTTTATTTGATTATTTGTAATATGTTAGGCCTTAACTTATTCTTTTGGGCTTATTTAAGTGAGATGGGCTTTAATTAGATTGGGCGCATTTAATTAGTTCTTTTTAGGCTTTTTGGGCTGTATTTTAAGTTAATTAGTGTGGGCTTTAGGTATCTTGGTGTAAGGCCCATGTTTAAAGGCCTATTTGATTAATTAGGGTTTTTATTAGCTTAAAGGAGTATAAATACTCCTCAAAAACGAATTTGTGTAGAGAGAGATTGGAATTATTAAACATTGGAGGCTATCCTCTTTTCTTGGCTTTGCCAAAATTCTTTAGAGAAATTAGTGAGGAATGCTTGCTTATCTTTTCTATTGCATGAAGAATTTTATTACTTATCAATTGTCTTGATTGTGGCGTTTTCATCTTCTTCGATTTCCCAATTATTTGCGTTTCCATTCACGTGTTGTTTGGGGGTTCAATAGGGAGGGTTTTTGTCTTCTTTGTCTTTGCAATCAAAGTGTATGTTCAAGGGGTTTCGGGTTCTTTAACCTTCGAGTTCCGCATCATTTGTATCAAGCTCTAATTAATGTGTCAAGTTGTGTGCAAAGTGATGGCAAAATGATAGGAAAATGATGTCAAAATGGTGTAAAAAAAATGATGGCAAAATGGTGGCAAATGATGGCAAAATGGTAGGAAAAGGATGGCAAAAATGATACCAAAATGGTGCAAAAATGACAGCAAAAATGGTACCAAAATGTTACCAAAAATGGATAGCAAATGATAGGAAAATGTTACCAAAAATGGTTAGCAAATGATGGGAAAATGATATCAAAATTGATAAGCAAATGGTAGCACAAATGAATCCTTATCCGAATTGGATAATAATAATAATCAAAGGTGGTTTAGGATTAAGTTTTCCTATTCCCAAAACAGATAGGATTAATTTTTCCTATTACTCAAAGGATTCCTATCTCTATTTAGAAAAGGATTAATTGCTGCTCCTAATCTTCAAGCACTTAGGATTAAGTTTTCCCACCTATTAATGGATTTGGATTTGCCCTTTGCTATATAAACCCTCCTTGGCCGAATTGCTCCCTACCCTTTTCTCCTCCTATATTCCTTTCTTTCACGTTTTTTTTTCTTCTTTTCTCTATTTCTTCTATTCTTTTCTTTTGTATGTTTTTCTTTCTTTTCTTCTTACTGTTTATTTTTTTTAATAAATTTCAGCAATCAAATCAAAACAAACCACTACAAGGTTCGGATTTCTAAACCCAAAGATGTTCTACTTCTTTTTTTTTCTTCTCATTTTTTTTTTATAATTTCAGCAAACAAACTATAACTTCTACTCCCAAAATTCAGATTTCAAGCCAAGGATAATCAATGTTTCGGTTCAAGGCAAAAATCAGAATCTCAAGGCAAAAAAAAGTAAATAAAACAAAGGCTAAGAAAAGGCTAATTTAACACACAAAAAGAAAAACACAAAAATCAGAAACTTGATGAAACCAAATTCGGCAAAAACATAAAAGAATCAAGAAAAAGAAAACACAACCCTAACACTAAGATAAATAGGAATTTACCTTACTTTGGCTTTGATACCAAATGATGCGGAACCCCAAGGTTAAAGAACCCGAAACCCCTTGAACATACACTTTGATTGCAAAGACAAAGAAGACAAAAACCCTCCCTATTGAACCCCCAAACAACACGTGAATGGAAACGCAAATAATTGGGAAATCGAAGAAGATGAAAACGCCACAATCAAGACAATTGATAAGTAATCAAATTCTTCATGTAATAGAAAAGAAAAGTAAGCAAATCTCACAAATCTAGTCTATTAGAATTTTGGCAAAGCCAAGAAAAGAGGATAGTCTCCAATGTTTAATAATTCCAATCTCCCCATACAAATTCGTTTTTGAAGAGTATTTATACTCCTTTAATCTAATAAAAACCCTAATTAATCAAATAGGCCTTTAAACATGGGCCTTACACCAAGATAACTAAAGCCCACACTAATTAACTTAAAATACAGCCCAAAAAGCCTAAAAAGAACTAATTAAATGAGCCCAAGCTAATTAAAGCCCATCTCACTTAAATAAGCCCAAAAGAATAAGTTAAGCCCTAACATATTACAAATAATCAAATAAAAATAATAAATAAAAGCCTAAACTAAAAGCCCAAACAAAACAGCCCCTTAAGTCCATTAATTGGCACATGCATTGCACATGTAATGTGTCACATGATGTGCACATGCATATGGCACATGCATAGTACATGACATGGCACATGTCTAGTACATGACATGGCACATGGATGGCACATGTCAAGGTCACATGACTTGCACATGCCTCTCTTCAAAGTCTCTTTTTGATTCGGCTTCTTTATAGCTACAGTAAACCACCTTCAAGCCTTCTTGAACTTCCCCAAATTTGATCTCCATGAATTCGAACCTGCAATATTTATAATCTTGCAATGTTGATCCCCCTGTGCACGCATCACTTAGGAACTTAGAATCTCTATCAGAGACAATAGTTCTAGGTATACCATGCAATCGAACTACTTCCGTGAAAAACAAATCAGTTATGTTTGTTGCATCATCAGTTTTATGACAAGCAATTAAATGCGCCATTTTACTAAATTGGTCCACTACAACAAACACACTATCCCTTCCCCTTTTTGTCCTAGGTAGACCTACAATGAAGTCCATAGAAATGTCAGTCCAAGGTTCAGTAGGAACAGGCAAAAGAATATACAAACCTTGATTTAAAGACTTAGACTTAGCCTGTTTACATGTAAAATTTTGGGCACACACTTTTTTAACATATTTTCGCATATTAGGCCAATAAAAATGTTCATTAAGCATGTCTAAAGTCTTTTGCACACCAAAGTGTCCCATCAATCCCCCGCTATGCAATTCTTTCATAAGCAACTCTCTAATAGAACATGCAGGTATACACAATTGTTTTCCCCTAAAAAGAAACCCATCATGTCTATAGAACTTATTAAATGCATAATGTTCACATGCCTTATACACTTCACAAAAATTAGAATCATGCTCATACATTTCTTTCAAATGCTCAAAACCTAACAATTTGGAACTAAGCATAGAAATCAATGCATATCTCCTAGAAAGTGCATTGGCAACAACATTCTCTTTACCTTGCTTGTATTTAATAACATATGGAAAAGTATCAAGGTACTCTACCCACTTACCATGCTTCTATTCAACTTACCTTGTCCCTTTAGATATTTAAGAGACTGGTGATCTGTGTGTATCACGAATTTTTTAGGCAAAAGGTAGTGTTCCCAAACCTCAAGAGCTCTCACCAACGCATAGAACTCTTTATCATAGGTAGAGTAATTCAGCTGTGCTCCACTCAAATTCTCACTAAAGTAGGCTATTGGCCGGTTTTCCTGCATCAAAACAGCACCTATACCAATCCCAGAAGCATCGCATTCAATCTCAAAAGTCTTAGAAAAATCAGGTAATTTCAAAACAGGAGCAGTACACAATTTATTTTTCAAAGCATTAAAAGCATTTTCCTGTTCTTTACCCCATTTAAAACCAACAGACTTTTTAATGATTTCATTTAAAGGTGCAGCAATGGTGGAAAAATCTTTAACAAATCTCCTATAGAAACTTGCTAAACCATGAAAGCTCCTTACCTCACTTGCATTCTTAGGTGTTGGCCATTCTTGGATAGGCTTAACCTTTTCATTATCAACTTCAACACCACGTGCACTAACAATAAATCCTAGGAAACCAACACTATCAACACAAAAAGTGCATTTCTTCAAATTAGCATACAATTGTTGTTCTCTTAAAACAGCTAACACAAGTGCAACATGCCTTAAATGTTCTTCTAGGTTTTTGCTGTAAATTAAGATATCATCAAAGTATACAACAATAAATTTACCTAAAAATTCACGCAAAATATGGTTCATGAGTCTCATAAATGTGCTAGGTGCATTAGTTAAACCAAAAGGCATAACCAACCATTCATACAAACCATATTTTGTTTTAAAGGCAGTTTTCCATTCATCACCTAACTTTATCCTAATTTGATGATAACCACTTTTTAAGTCAATTTTAGTGAATATTACAGCACCATTTAACTCTTCAAGCATATAATCTAACCCAGGAATGGGATGGCGATACTTTACAGTGATTTTGTTAACTGCTCGACAATCAACACACATGCGCATGGTTCCATCCTTTTTAGGTACCAAAAGAACAGATACGGCACAAGGACTTAGGCTTTCTCTCACATGTCCCTTTACTAAAAGTTCCTCCACTTGTCTTTGCAACTCCTTTGTTTCTTCCGGATTGCTTCAATAAGCTGGACGGTTTGGAATTTGTGCATCAGGAACAAAATCAATTTGATGTTCAATCCCTCTAATTGGTGGCAACCCAGGTGGTATCTCCTCAGGGAAGACATCTTTATAATCCGGCAATAACTTAGAAAAAGAACTAGGCAAATTTGGGTTAAGGTTAGTTTCAGAAAAATAATTATCCTTAAACCTCAAAAGTACTAAAGTTCTCATGCCTAAGTAAGCACTCCTCAACTCTCTCTCTCTTTTGCGTAAAAGGAATATTTGCTGAATTTTTCACTCAACTCACTCTGCTCTCCTTTTACCTCAACACACAATAATTTCTTCTCTCTTGCACTTCTCTCATTCTTTCTCTCACTAGTGCAGTCACTCACCATTGGGCCTTTACTTTTATTCTTTTCACTACTGGCCTCTTTTCTCTCATTTTTCTTTTCTTTCTCACTTCCCTTTACCTCTTTTACAGATTGATGTATCTTCACTTGATCTGCATATACATCTTTAAGTGCTAAAGGGGAAAGTGTGTGTTTACATCTTTTAAATTCAAAAGTGTACCTATTTCTAAATCCATCATGTAATACACGCCTATCAAATTGCCAAGGCCTTTCTAGCAAAATATGACCAGCATGCATAGGTACAACATCACAAGTGACTTCATCTTCATATTTACCAATGGAAAATAATATAGTTACACGTTTGGTCACCTTAACTTCCCCATTATCATTCAACCACTGAAGTTTGTATGGGTTAGGGTATTTCTTAGTTTTAAGTCCTAATTTATCAACTAAGACTGTACTAGCAACATTAACAAAACTAGCCCCATCAATTATCATGCTACAGACTTTCCCACCTATTAGGCATCTAGTATGAAATATGATTTCCCTCTGTTCTAGTCCTTATTCTTTTATATTTACATTCAATGCATGCAACACCACTAAGGACTCTCCCTGAACAGGATACTCTACATTTTCATCTACATCAGAACAATCCTCCAAAGGTGGTATATCATCACAGTCATTATCATATTCAGAATCAGAAACAATTTCATCCCCCCTTATTATCATGGTCTTTTTATTCCCACATTCATTAGCGTAATGACCACGACCCTTACATTTGAAACATTGAATGTCCCTATGTTTATTAGGCTTAGGGGTTGTTTCAGAAGTACCTTTTTGTGCAGTAACCGTTTTTTCTTTTGAATTTGATTGGTACTTAGAAGTGGATTCTTTCTTTGAGTCATCCTTGTTCCACTTTGAATTCCATTTATTGTTATTGGAATTTAAATAGGACTTGGTTATCTCACATCTACTTCTTTGTCTCTCCACTTTAATTGCAATGTTCACCAAATCATCCATATCCATATAATGCTGCAATTCAACAATATCAGCAAGTTCTCTATTCATACCTCCCAAAAAGCGAGACATTGTTTGATATTCATCCTCCACAATGCTTTCTTTAATCATGAACATCTCCATCTCCTTGTAGTAATCCTCCACTGAACTAGATCCTTGTGTAAGTCTTTGTAACTGATTGTGGAGTTGCTTATGATAGTCACTAGGCACATACTTCTTTCTCATGATTCTTTTCATTTCCTCCCAAGAAGTGATAGGGAGTTCCCCATTTCTCCTCCTACTTTTCAATAACTCATCCCACCAAATTAGTGCATAATCAGAAAATTCAATGGCTGCGAGTTTTACCTTTTTCTCATCTGAATAGTGGTGGCATGAAAAGATCATCTCTACCTTTCTTTCCCAATCGAGATAGGCATCCATATCATTTTTGCCTTTGAATGGTGGAATCTTCATCTTGATAGCACTCAAATTATTGTCTTTACTTTCCATTCGATTGTCATACCTCCTTGCTCTCATTGGGAAGGAATGAGCCTCCTCTTCTCCATCATCATTGTATAATTGGTCTACTTCTTCCTCCCTTGTATATTTGCCCTTGGAAGCTTTAAGGTCACTCTCCATGCTATCCATCCTGAGATTTAGCTTTTGCAAACTATCCATAAAAGCTTTAATCATAAGTTTAGTATCATGGGGAATCTCAGTCTCATCTTTACTATTGTTTCCAGACATCTTTAAACTTAAGTAAACAAGTAAAGAAAAGATCCACTCAACCTCACGTGTTTGTCTCTCAACTCACAAATTGATTTCTCACAATTGTACTTCAGAAACAAACTCAAACAAATATGCACAATTAAGTAGTTTGATTTGGAAACAATGAGTACTTAACAAGAACAGCAAAAAGTACCAATTCTAGAGGCAAATTGACCAAATTGAACAAACTTATAAATTAGCACACAAGAGATAAATTTTATCTGTTTTAGTGTATAAAGAGGTTCAACAATGTGCAATATGTTAAACTAGCATAGTTGGAACCAAAAATAGTTTAGACACACAAATTGATAACTTAGAATGAAAAGAATAGACAAGACGGATGTACATAAATGAGATGTTTAACTAAACTTAATGATTAGTTTAAATAGATTTTATATAAACTCAACAAAAAGAAAATCAAAGAAAGCATGCAATAATATAACCCAAAATCCAAAAACAACGAATACTTAACCTGATCTTTGAAGAAATCAAACCAATTATGGAAGTTCTAGCTTAATTGATCAAATTTGAACTTAACAAGATAATAGAACCCGAATTGAAAATAAGATAATTTCTAGATTTTTTTTATATGTATATAGGTTTTTTTTCTTTTTTTTTTAATCGTAAATCACACAACTAATGATCAAATACTTGAGATAGGTAATTTGACACAAATGAGCAAGAACCAAATAAGGAACTAGATACAAAGTCCTATTCAGCCAAAACAAAGAAATATTTTCAAGAAGACAAAATTAAAGTATAGTTAAGAATTTATCACTTAGCCTAAGCTCTGATACCAATTAATGCGGAACCCCAGCCTATATGAAAACTAGAACGCCAACATACCATGAATATTGATCATAAACAAGTGAATAAACCCCCAATCTAAAGAACCCCCAAACAAGATTGAATGGAAACGCTTATAATAGATTGATTTAGAAAGTAAGAAGAATAAGAATCATGCATACATTAATCATGCAAATTGCCTAAGTCTAATTCTTCAAACAATAGCAAGAATCAATAAAAATCAACTCTCACAAATTCAGTCAATGAAAATTCATTAATCATAAATATGCAAAATGTAAAGTACAAATGAAGAAGTTTAGCCCTTTATATAGGCTAGGCAGCCACCCCTCCTAGAGGAGTTATAATCAAACACTAACTCTAAGAGATAATTAATAAAATAAATAACAAAGATAATTCCTAACTTTTATCTACATGTATTTGGCCATAATATGGACTAAGTAAATGAATAAATAAAGATAAATACAATATGAAAATAATCCTAAGAAAAGAAGAAATGAATGTAGACTTAAACTCGGCTAAAATTTAATTTCGGCCAGCCCCTAAAGGATAAGGTCAAGCTATTATTTCTCCCTCAAACTCTTCTTAATAATATCCCAAAATAATAAGTATTTATCAAAGAAAACCCATTCCTTAAATTTAGGACCCTAATTTCACTAATGTAGGCCTAAACCTAAATCTAACCCAAACCCATTAAAATTGAACTCTCCCATGTAAAATTCGGCCCCTTCATGTTCTCTAAGCCTCAAATAGTTATTTTGGCCCAACTCTTTAGAAGAGATAAGCCCAACTTTAGCCTACCCACTTAAACTACCCAAAATAGTCAAATAAGCCAAAAATAAAATAAACCTATTCTAATCAAGCCCAATTCGTTTTCCTAGGTTCTAGGCTGCCCAAATATACTTAATTACATGTTACGTAAAGAATAGAAACTAAATAAAGTGTTGATACGGATCCAATAACAGTGCCATCAACCACCAAAGATCCTTTGAAGGTGCCTAGTGGTCCTATAACAAGAGGACGTGCTCAGAAGCTAAAGATGGCTATGTCATCTTTTGTTCAAGACTTTGTCACTCAAGAAATTTATGAAAAGGCTATTGAGAAATGCTATGGAGAGTTTGAAGGCCAAATTAAAGTACTTAGCCTTTTGAAAGCAAGTGAAGGAATTGGGCCAATTTAAGCCATCAAGGGCTTATATGACTTTGGGCTTTAATTGTACAAGTCATGTGCTTCATTTAAAAGTCACATGACTCACTTAAATTATATTGTAAAAGGGCTAGGCGTGTGGACTTCTTATTTGGGCTTAGTTTAGTAAGTTTGGTTATTTATTTAGTCTTTCTTTTGGGCTTTCATATTCAGCTTGTAAGACTTAACTTTAAGTGTGTTTATTTCTTTAGTTTGGTCTTACTTTATCTTGTAAAGCCCATGGTAATTTCGGCCTATGTGTGTTTAAGGCCTTATTAGGGTTTATTTTTAGGTTTTAAGGGTAAGTGTTAGCTACCATATATATAGGCTAATATGAGTTGTAAACTTGAGATTTGATCAATTAAACTTTTGAGAGTCTTCTCTTATTGGCTTGGCCGAATTCTAGATTAGAATTATTAAACATTGGAGGCTATCCTCTTTTCTTGGCTTTGCCAAAATTCTAATAGATTAGATTTGTGAGATTTGCTTGCTTTTCTTTTCTATTGCATGAAGAATTTGATTAACTTATCAATTATTTGATTGTGGTGTTTTTTAGGATCTTTATTTTCCAATTATTTGCATTTCCATTCACATGTTGATTGGGGGTTCAATAGGGAGGGTTTTTATCTCTTTTGTTCTTTGCCATCAAAGTGTATGTTCAAGGGGTTTCGGGTTCTTTAACCTTGGGGTTCCTCATCATTTGGTATCAGAGCCAAAAGTAAGATAAATTCCTATTTATCTTAGTGTTAGGTTTATTTTTTCTTTTCTTTGAATTTTTTATGTTTATGCCGAATTAGGTTGCATTAAGTTTCTTAGTTATTATGCTTTTTGTGTGTTTAAATTAGCCTTTTCTTTTCTTACCTTTTTCCTTAAATTCGTGAAATTGCCTCGAACTGAATCTTGAACATCCTTAGCTTGAATTCGAATCCTAGTAGAAGAAGTTCATAGATTAGTTTGCTGATTGTTGTTTTTTTTAAAAAGAAAAAGTATTGTTCACAGCACTATTCACCAACTATTCACGGTACTGTTCACAAAAAAGGAGAAAAATGAAAAAAATAGATGAAAGGAGAGAAGAAGAGAAAATAAGGAATAATTTGCGTGTGAAGTAAATAAAAATTGCATGTGGATTTGATTATGGAGCATATATATATAGTAAAAGGGAAAATCCAAATCCTTTAATAGGTGGGAAATTTAATCCTAATTGCTTGAGGATTAGGGGCAGCAATTAATCCTTTTCTAAACACAAGTAGGAATCCTTTAAGTGGTAGGAAAAATTAATCCTATTTGTTTTGGGAAATAATTTTTCAAATCCTAATCCATATCAGAATTGAAATTATAATCCTAATCCTACTTAACCAAGGATTTACTTTGCAATCATTGAACCATCATTTGTGCTATCCATTTCTTATCCGTTTGAGCTGCCATTTTGATATCATTTCTTATCCATTTAAGCTGCCATTTTGATATCATTTCTTATCCGTTTGAATTGCCATTTATCATTTCTTATCCATTTGTTCCACCATTTTTGGAATCATTTTGATCATTTGTGTTACCATTTTGCTAACCATCTTGTATGTGTGGGTTTGTAGATTCTTATCAATGATGCGGAACCCCAAGGTTAAAGAACCCGAAATCCCTTGAACATACACTTTGATGGCAAAGAAAAAAAGAGATAAAAACCCTCCCTATTGAACCCCCAATCAACATGTGAATGGAAACACAAATAATTGGGAAACAAAGAACCTGAAAAACGCCACAATCAAATAATTGATAAGTTAATGAAATTCTTCATGCAATAGAAAAGGAAAGCAAGCAAATCTCACAAATCTAATCTATTAGAATTTTGGCAAAGCCAAGAAAAGAGGATAGCCTCCAATGTTTAATAATTCCAATCTCTCTCCATAAATCACGTTTTTGTGAAGTATATATACTCCTTTAAGCTAATAAAAACCCTAATTAATTAAATAGGCCTTAAAACATGGGCCTTACTCCAAGATAACTAAAGCACACTAATTAACTTAAAATACAGCCCAAAAAGCTTAAAAAGAACTAATTAAATGAGCCCAAGCTAATTAAAGCCCATCTCACTTAAATAAACCCAAAAGAATAAGTTAAGGCCTAACATATTACAAATAATCAAATAAAAATAATAAGTAAAAGCCTAAACTAAAAGCCCAAACAAAACAGCCCATTAAGTCCATTAATTGGCACACATGCATTGCACATGTAATGTGTCACATGATGTGCACATACATATGGCACATGCATAGCACATGACATGGCACATATCTAGCACATGTCAAAGTACATGGATGGCACATGCCTCTCTTCAAAGTCTCTTTTTTTATTCGGCTTCCTCATAATTCAGTAAACCACCTTCAAGCCTTCTTTAACTTCCATAAATTTAATCTCCATAAATCCGAACTTGCAAAGTTTATAATCTTGCAATGTTGACCCCTCTGTGCACGCATCATTCCCGCCCTCTTTAGAAAAGATTCTTCCACGAATCTTCGCCTTGTTCAAGTTGGGAATTGACGCTTCTAGAATAAATTCATCTTTATATAACATCTTCTGAACAGGTGGAAATAAAATGAATGCTTCTTCAACAAAGAACTGATCATATTCTTGCAAGTTAACATAAACATTAGGAAAAACATGGTTATTCAATGCATCATTTTTGTTCTGATTATGGTTCTTTTCTTCCTCCATGTTCAATTCCACCTCCTTAGGCACTACAAGATCTATCATAACATGCTTATCTTCCATCTCAACTACACAAGCATCTTCCTTTTTACAATCTTTTTCCTTTTCACTCAAGGAAATAACATCTTCACTTACACTTATTCCTTCCTCACTCAGAACCTCATTGTCATATAAATCTATAGTATCCCCTTCAGCTTCACAAACAATTTCTTTGACAATAACTTGATCTTCTTTCTTTATTTCCTCTTATTTCATATATGTACTCAGTAGTCCAGAAAGTTGATTAAACTGCAATTCCATAATTTTAAAATCTTCATTTTTGCTCCAGTTTGGACAACTTTTGTTGTTGGAATTTGAGAATGACCTTGCTACCCTCCTTTGTTTCTGTTGCCTCTCCACCTTAATGGCAATGTTCACTAAGTCCTCCATTTTTCCATAATGTTGCAATTCAACTACATCCACAATTTCTTTATTCAAACCTCCTAGAAACCAAGCCATTATTACCTCTTCCTCCTTTTCTATGTTAGCTTTGATCAATAGCATCTCCATCTCCTTGTGATAATCTTCTTCTGATCTAGCTCCTTGCACTAGCCTATGCAATCTCTGATGTAACTCCCTAAAGTAGTGTGAAGGCACAAATCTTTTCCTCATGGCCTCCTTCATATCCTCCCAACTACTAATAGGACGTCTTCTCATCTTCCTTCTGCCCATATTCAATTGATCCCACCAAAACAAATAGTCAGTGAATCTACAGCTGCAATCTTCACTTTCTTTTCCTCTGAGTATCTGTTACAATCAAAAATTATCTCAACCTTTCTTTTCCACTCCAAGTACTCTTTTGCACTATTTCGACCTTTGAATAGGGGAATCTTGAGTTTGATGTTGCCCAAGTTCCCATCTATCTTTGCACTAGTTTCCTCTTCCTCTTCATTATCAAAATCACTCTCCACATGTCCTTGAATAATTCGGCCTCTCCTTGCTGCCCTTCTAGGTACATTAGATATACTTCCTTCAAGCCTCTCTTCCATTCCATCCATTCTAAGAGACAACTTTCGGATCTCACTAATGAATGCTTGATATAGCATCTTGTTATTTGGTACATGATCTTCATCTTGGGATATTCCCTTCCCACTAGTTTCTTCAGTTATGGTGTATTACCTGCAAAATTATTAGATAAAAACCTCAAAAGCACTCCCTCACGTGTTTACACTCAAAGAATGTCACTCCTCTCGTGTTTCACACAATTAAGGCTTTTACCCTCTTAATGTGGATCCAACCATGCCATCAACCACCAAAGATCCTTTGAAGATGCCTAGTGGTCCAATAACAAGAGGACGTGCTCAGAAGCTAAAGATGGCTATGTCATCTTTTGTTCAAGACTTTGTCACTCAAGAAATTCATGAAGAGGCTATTGAGAAATGCTATGGAGAGCTTGAAGGCCAAAACAAAGTACTTAGCCTTTTGGAAGCAAGAGAAGGAATTGGGCCAATTTAAGCCATCAAGGGCTTATATGACTTTGGGCTTTAATTGTACAAGTCATGTGCTTCATTTAAAAGTCACATGACTCACTTAAGTTATAATCTAAAAGGGCTAGGCATGTGGGCTTCTTATTTAGGCTTAGTTTAGTAAGTTTGTTATTTATTTAGTCTTTCTTTTGGGCTTTCATATTTAGCCTATTAGACTTAACTTTAAGTGTGTTTAATTTTTTAGTTTGGGCTTAATTTATCTTATAAAGCCCATGGTAATTTCGGCCTATGTGTGTTTAAGGCCTTATTAGGGTTTGTTTTTAGGTTTTAAGGGTAATTAGGGTTAGCCACCATATATATAGGCTAATATGAGTTGTAAACTTCAGATTTTGATGAATTAAACATTTTGAGAGTGTTCTCTTATTGGCTTGGCCGAATTTCATAGAGAGATTAGTGAGGATTGCTTGCTCATCTTTTCTATTGCATGAAGAATTTGATTACTTATCAATTGTCTTGATTGTGGCATTTTCATCTTCTTCGTTTTTCTCGATTATTTGCGTTTTCAATCACAGGTTGATTGGGGGTTCAATAGGGAGGCATTTTATCTCTTTGTTTCTTTGCTAACCATCTTATATGTGTGGGTTTATAGCTTGTTAGCTATTGGGTTCCGCATCATTTGGTGTCAGAGCCAAAGTTATGGTAAATTCCTATTTATCTTAGTGTTAGGTTTGCGTTTTCTATTTTCTTTGATTTTTTTATGTTTATGCCGAATTAGTAGTTATAAGTTCTGATTTGTGTGCCTTTTGTGTGTTTAATTTAACTTTTCCTTACCTTTTTGCCGTTGAATCTTATTTCTGTCATAACTTTTGACTAAAGTGTCGGATTTGCTATTATAATGTTTCCGAAAAGGGAATTTCGTGCTCTATAATCATTACATGGACGTTGCCTTATGTAACTGCAATTTTTGGCCCTTGAAAATGACGTTTAAGTATCCGTTTTTCACTTTAAAGTTTTTGCGTTTTAAAAAGAGGCTTTAGGAAAATCTAATTTGGATTCTGATCACATTGGGCTTGAGGCATTTGGTAGTTGTAGTCTAGTTGTTACTACTTTAAAAAAAAAGCAAAGAAAAAAAAAAGAAAGAAAAAAAAAGTGAAAGAAAAGGAAAGAATAGAAGAAATAGAGAAAAGAAGAGATATAAGGAAGGAATTGTGTGTGGTTTCATTGCGTAGTTTATATAGAGCAAAGGGGAAATCCAAATCCTATAATAGGTGGGAGAAAATTAATCCATACTGCTTTGGGAATTAGGAATCCTTTAAGGGCTAGTAAAACTAATCCCTATCCTTTTGGGTTTAGGTTTTTTTCAAAATCCTAATCCATAACAGAATTGGAATTATTATCTTAATCCTACTTAATCAAGGATTTACTTTGTAATCATTGATCCACCATTTGTGTTATCCATTTCCTTATCCATTTATGTTATCCATTTACTTATCCATTTGTGTTATCGATTGTCTTATACATTTGTGTTATCTATTTATTTATTCATTTGTGTTATCCATTTTTCTTATCCATTTGAGTTGCCATTTTTTATATCATTTCTTATCCATTTAAGCTGCCATTTTTGCTTCATTTCTTATCCATTTGACCTGCCATTTTAACATTTCTTATCCCTTTATTCCATCATTTTTGGAAACATTTTTGATCATTTGTGTTACCATTTTCCTATCTTTTTGCCATCATCTTCCTATCATTTTGCCATCATTTTCCTATCTTTTTGCCATCATTTTGCACACAACTTGACACATTAATTAGAGCTTGATACACCATTCGGCCTATTTATTATTTTGGCTCTAAATTGAATTGTCTTGCATGCAAACTACTTTATTTATTTTAATTTTGTCTTTTTGTTGATTTCTTGCTTTGCTGGGTAGAATATCTAGGTTCTATATTTGGTTTACTTTGTAGTGAATCAAATTCATACATTTTGTCCAAATTGTCATTTTTCTTAATTCTTGTTGCTTATTTCTTTGTTTAAGCTTACTTTTGTTCCTTTATATTGTTAGAGTATCTTTGCTTGTTTTAATACTCTAATTTGGATATAATCAAGTGGTACACCACTCTTGACTGTGTATCACCTCCATTGTGTCTAATGTCTTCTGTTCTAGCTTTGGGCTACCTTTTTATTGTTAGTGCTTATTTTCTTTGCCTTCTTAAACATGCTCAAGATTCTTGATTTGTGGATTGAATTCTGAAGTGCAATTTTAAAGTTGCAAGCTTGAGTGGTAAAAGGCAAGAGAGCGTGAGGACATTAAGAGGGTAAAAGCCTTAATTGTGTGAAACACGTGAGGGAGTGCTTGTGAGGTTTTTATCTAACAATTTTTGCAGGTAATACATTATGACTGAAGAAACTAGTGGGAAGGGAATATCCCAAGGTGAAGATCATGTACTAAATAACAAGATGCTATATCAAGCTTTCATTAGTGAGATCCGGAAGTTGTCTCTTAGAATGGATGGAATGGAAGAGAGACTTGAAGGAAGTATATCTAATGCACCTAGAAGGGCAGCAAGGAGAGGAAGAATTATTCAAGGACATGTGGAGCATGATTTTGATGATGAAGAAGAAGAGGAAACTAGTGCAAGGATAGATGGGAACTTGGGCAACATCAAACTCAAGATTCCTCCATTCAAAGGCAGAAATAGTGTAGAAAGAGTACTTGGAGTGGGAGAGAAAGGTGGAGATGATATTTGAATGCAATAGATATTCAGAGGAAAAGAAGGTGAATATTGCAGCCGTGGAGTTCACTAATTATGCAATGTTTTGGTGGGAGTAACTCATTTTGAGTAGAAGGAAAGTGGGAAGGCATCCTATTAGTAATTGGGAGGACATGAAGGAAGCAATGAGAAAAAGGTTTGTTCCTTCACACTACTTTAGAGAATTACATCAAAAATTGCATAAACTTGTGCAGGGAGGAAAATCTGTGGAGGATTACTATAAGGATATGGAAATGTGCATGGTGAGAGCAAACATTGAGGAGGATGAGGAGATCACCATGGATCGGTTCTTAGGTGGTCTAAACAAGGAGATTACTGATGCCATTGAGCTGTATAAATATGACACTATAGAAGAGATGTTGCACATGGCAATAAAGATTGAAAAGTAAAAGAGGAGTAAAAGCTTTAATAAGATCAGCAACAACTCAAGCTATACTTTGGGGTCTAAATGGAACAAAAAGGAGGAGAAGAAGGACTTTAGGGTATCTAAACCCTATGGGGCAGATTCGGGTCCAAAAGAAGTAAAGGCAACCTAAATTCCAAACAAAGATGTTAAAGGTAACTCTAGTACTCCTACCCCTAGTAGAGAAATTAAATGTTTTAAATGTTTGGGTAAGGGACATGTAGCACGTGATTGTCCTAATAGGAGTGTAATAATTTCTAGGGATGATGGGGAAATTACTTCTGAATCAGAACATAGTGATAATGAAATGCCTCCTTTTTAAGATTGTAGTGATTGTGATAGTGAGGGGGAGTTGTTAGTTGCTGAAAGTGGGAAATCATTAGTGGCTAGGCGAGCTTTAAACTTGAATGTTAAGGAAGATAGCCTAGAACAAAGAGAAAACATATTTCACACTAAGTGTTTAGTTAATTGGAGAGTGTGCACAATCATTATTGATGGAGGGAGTTGCACAAATGTAACTAGTGTGAATATGGTTGAGAAGTTGAACTTGGCATGTGAGAAGCATCCTAGACCTTATAGATTGCAATGGTTAAATGATAGTGGAGAGGTTAAGGTGACATGTTAGGTTAGAGTGCCATTTTCTATTGGATGGTATAAGGATGAAGTTTTATGTGATGTTGTACCTATGCAGGTAGGCCATTTGCTTTTGGGAAGGCCTTGGCAATTTGATAGACAAGCTGTTCATAATGGGTACACTAACAGATTTTCTTTCTCTTATAAAGGTAAAAAGGTTGTTTTAGCCCCATTATCTCCTCAAGAGATTTATGAAGATCAAAAGAAAATGTTTGAGAAAGAGAAAGAGGCTTCGACCAAAAGAGAAAAGGGGAGAGAGGTTTCAGCCCAAGGGGTGAGAGAAAGAGAAAAAGAAAGGAAAGGGGGAAAAGAGGCCCAAAAAGAAACAAAACAAATAAATGGCCCAATGGTGAGTGAAAGCAAGCAAGGGGGGCGGCAAAAATAGAATTTCTATGTGAGGGCAAGAAAGGTCAAGAGTGCATTAGCTTTGAGACAACATTTGGTCCTTATAATCTACAAGGAAGTTTTATTTTCTGACACTGACCCTAATCTTGATTCTTTACCTCTTAGTTTTGTTTCTTTGTTGCAGGAGTATTCTGATGTTTTTCCTGATGAGATGCTAGATGGATTACCACCTTTGAGGGGGATAGAGCATCAGATTGATTTTATGCCAGGATCTACCATTCCTAATAGACCAGCCTATAGAAGCAATCATATGGAAACTAAGGAAATGCAAAGGCAAGTGGAAGAACTCATGAAGAAGGGATTGGTGAGGGAGAGCATGAGTCCATGTGCAGTGCCTGTTCTTTTGGTGCTTAAGAAGGATGGAACATGGAGGATGTGTGTTGATTGCCGTGCGGTCAATAAAATCACTATAAAGTATAGACATCCCATTCCTAGGCTATATGATATGTTGGATGAATTATATGGTGCTGTGTATTTTACTAAAATTGATTTAATGAGTGGATATCATCAAATTAGAATGAAACCTGGTGATGAGTGGAAAATAACTTTCAAAACTAAATATGTTTGTATGAGTGGTTGGTTATGCCATTTGGACTACCTAATGCCCCTAGCACTTTCATGAGGCTTATGAAACATGTATTGTGTACATATTTAGGAAAGTTTGTTGTTGTTTACTTTGATGATATACTCATTTACAACAAGTCTTTTGAGGAACATATTGAGCATGTTAAGTTAGTTTTACAAACTTTGAGGAATGAAAAGTTGTATGCTAAACTTAAGAAGTGCACATTTTGTATAGATAGACTTGTTTTCCTTGGTTTTGTGGTGAGTGCACAGTGTATTGAAGTAGATGAAGAGAAAGTGAAGGCAATTAGAGATTGGCCCACGCCTAAGTCCATTTCGAATGTGAGGAGCTTTCATGGCTTAGCAAGTTTTTATAGGCGTTTTGTGCAAGATTTCTCTTCTGTTGCTGCACCACTTACATAAATTATCAAGAAGGAAGTTGGGTTCAAGTAGGGAGAAGCACAGCAAAAGGCATTTGAGACTTTGAAAGGTATTGGGGCGGTTTTGATGCAAGAAAAGAAGCCAATTGCCTACTTCAGTGAGAAGCTTCATGGAGCCCAACTCAATTATTCAACCTATGACAAGGAGCTTTATGCCTTGGTGAGAGCATTGGATGTGTGGCAACATTACCTCCGACCCAAGGAGTTTGTCATTCACACCGATCATGAGTCCCTCAAACACTTGAAAGGACAAGGTAAGTTGAATAAAAGGCATGCTAAATGGGTTGAATTTATTGAAACATTTCCCTATGTTATTCAATACAAGCATGGAAAGGATAATATTGTTGCTGATGCATTATCAAGAAGATATGCCTTGATTTCTACACTTAGTTCTAAGTTGTTAGGATTTGAGCATGTTAAGGAATTATATGTAGGATATCTTGATTTTGGTAATGTGTATGCAGCATGTGAGCATCAAGCTTTTGATAAATTTTATAGGCATGATGGTTTTCTGTTTAAAGGCAGCAAACTTTATTTGCCTAAATGTTCTATGCGTGATTTGCTTGTGTTAGAATCTCATTGTGGGGGATTGATGGGACATTTTGGGGTGTATAAGACTTATGACATGTTAAATGAGGATTTTTATTGGCCTCATATGTGCAGGGATGTGGAAAAAGTATGTAATTCATGTGTTGTATGTAGGCAAGGTAAGTCTAAAACTATGCCCCATGGTTTGTACATGCCTCTACCCGTACCTAGTTCACCTTGGACTGATGTTTCTATGGATTTTGTGCTTGGATTGCCTAGAACTAAACATGGTAGAGATAGCTTTTTTGTTGTGGTAGATAGGTTTAGCAAAATAGCTCACTTTATTATTTGTCATAAATGTGATGATGATGTTCATGTTGCTGACCTATTCTTTAAAGAAATTGTGCGTTTGCATGGTATACCACGCACCATTATTTCTGACAAGGATACAAAGTTCCTTTCACATTTTTGGCGTGTTCTATGGGGTAAGTTGGGTACAAAGTTGTTATTTTCTACTACTTGCCACCCGCAGACAGATGGTCAAACAGAGGTAGTGAATAGATCTTTGGGTACCTTACTTCGTGCTATAGTGGGTAAGAATCTCAAAACATGGGAGGATTGTCTACCTTTCATTGAATTTGCTTATAATAGAACTACTCATTCTTCTACTGGTTTTTCACCATTTAAAATTGTTTATGGTTTTAACCCACTGACTGTGCTTAATCTTTATCCATTGCCTTTAAATGAGCTTTCAAGTTTAGATGGCAACAGGAAGGCAGAATTGGTAAAGACTTTGCATGAGAAAGCCAAGACTAACATCGAGAGAGGAACCAGAAGTATGCTGAAAGAGCTACTAAAGGAAGGAGACAAGTGGTATTTGCCCCTAGAGATTGGGTTTGGGTGCATTTTCGGAAGGAAAGGTTTCCAAACCAAAAGAAAGGAAAGTTGGATGCACGTGGTGATGGTCCATTTCAAGTCTTGGAACGCATCAATGATAATGCTTACAAGATAGATTTACCAGGTGAGTATGGTGTTTCTGCTACATTTAATATTTCTTACCTTTCTCCTTTTGATGTGGATGCAGATATGAGGACAAATATTTTTGAGGAGGGAGGGAATGATACAGATCCAACCATGCCATCAACCACCAAAGATCCTTTGAAGATGCCTAGTGGTCCAATAACAAGAGGACATGCTCAGAAGCTAAAGATGGCTATGTCATCTTTTGTTCAAGACTTTGTCACTCAAGAAATTCATAAAGAGGCTATTGAGAAATGCTATGGAGAGCTTGAAGGCCAAAGTAAAGTACTTAGCCTTTTGGAAGCAAGAGAAAGAATTGGGCCAATTTAAGCCATCAAGGGCTTATATGACTTTGGGCTTTAATTGTACAAGTCGTGTGCTTCATTTAAAAGTCATGACTCACTTAAGTTATAATCTAAAAGGGCTAGGCGTGTGGGCTTCTTATTTGGGCTTAGTTTAGTAAGTTTGGTTATTTATTTAGTCTATCTTTTGGGCTTTCATATTCAGCCTATTAGCCTTAACTTTAGGTATGTTTAATTTTTTAGTTTGGGCTTAATTTATCTTGTAAAGCCCATGGTAATTTTGGCCTGTGTGTTAAGGCCTTATTAGGATTTATTTTTAGGTTTTAAGGGTAATTAGGGTTAGCCACCATATATATAGGCTAATATGAGTTGTAAACTTCAGATTTTGATGAATTAAACATTTTGAGAGTGTTCTCTTATTGGCTTGGCCGAATTTCATAGAGAGATTAATGAGGATTGCTTGCTCATCTTTTCTATTGCATGAAGAATTTGATTACTTATCAATTGTCTTGATTGTGGCATTTTCATCTTCTTTGTTTTTCCCGATTATTTGCGTTTTCAATCACAGGTTGATTGGGAGTTCAATAGTGAGGGATTTTATCTCTTTGTTTCTTTGCTAACCATCTTGTATGTGTAGGTTTGTAGCTTGTTAGCTATTGGGTTCCGCATCATAATGTCCTCACACTCTCTTGCCTTTTACCACTCAAGCTTGCAACTTTAAAATTGCACTTTAGAATTCAATCCACAAAGCAAGAATCTTGAGCACGTTTAAGAAAACAAAAAAAAAGTAAGCACTAACAATAAAAAGATAGCTCAAAACTAGAAAAGAAGACACTAGACACAATGGAGGTGATACACGGTTAAGAGTGGTGTACCACTTGATTATATCCAAATTAGAGTATTAGAACAAGCAAAGATACTTTAACAATGCAAAGGAACAAAAGCAAGCTTAAAACAAAGAAATAAGCAACAAGAATTAAGAAAAATGACAATGTTGGACAAAATGTATGAATTTGATTCACTACAAAGTAAACCAAATATAGAACCTAGATATTCTACCCAGCAAAGCAAGAAATCAACAAAAAAAAACAAAATTAAACTAAATAAAGTAGTTTGCATGCAAGACAATTCAATTTAGAGCCAAAATAATGAATAGGCCGAATGGTGTATCAAGCTCTAATTAATGTGTTAATTGTGTGCAAAATGATGGCAAAATGATAGCAAAATGATAGCAAAATGGTAGAAAAATGATGGCAAAATGATACCAAAATGGTAGAAAAATGATGGAAAAATGATACAAAATGGTGGAACAAATGGATAAGATATGATAAAATGGCAGCTCAAATGGATAAGAAATGAAACAAAAATGGCAGCTCAAATGGATAATACATGATATCAAAAATGGCAAGTCAAATGGATAAGAAATGGATAACACAAATGGTGGATCAATGATTGCAAAGTAAATCCTTGGTTAAGTAGGATTAGGATTATAATTCCAATTCTGATATGGATTAGGATTTTGAAAACCTAAACCCAAAACAAATAGGATTAATTTTTCCTACCACTTAAAGGATTCCTACTTGTGTTTAGAAAATGATTAATTGCTGCCCCTAATCCTCAAGCAATTAGGATTAAATTTCCCACCTATTAAAGGATTTGGATTTTCCCTTTTGCTATATGCATATGCTCCACAATCAAATCCACACGCAATTTTTATTTACTTCACATGCAAATTGTTCCTTATTTTCTCTTCTTCTCTCTTTTCTTCTATTTTTTTGTTTTTCTCCTTTTTTGTGAACAGTGCGTGAACAGTATTGTGAACAGTGCTATGAACAGTACTTTTTCTTGTTTTTTAAAAAAAAACAATTAGCAAACTAAACTATAAACTTCTTCTACTAGGATTCGGATTGAAGTTAAGGATGTTCAAGATTCGGTTCAAGGCAATTCAAGGTAAAAGGTAAGAAAAGAAAAGGCTAATTTAAACACACAAAAGCACAATAACTAAGAAACTTAATTGAAACTAATTCAGCATAAACATAAAGAATTCAAAGAAAAGAAAACACAAACCTAACAATGAGATAAATAGGAATTTACCTTACTTTTGGCTCTGATACCAAATGATGCGGAACCCCAAGGTTAAAGAACCCGAAACCCCTTGAATATACACTTTGATGGCAAAGAACAAAAGAGATAAAAACCCTCCCTATTAAACCCCCAATCAACATGTGAATGGAAACGCAAATAATTGGGAAATAAAGAACCTGAAAAATGCCACAATCAAATAATTGATAAGTTAATCAAATTCTTCATGCAATAGAAAAGAAAAGCAAGTAAATCTCACAAATCTAATCTATTAGAATTTTGGCAAAGCCAAGAAAAGAGGATAGCCTCCAATGTTTAATAATTCTAATCTCTCTAAAAAAATCACGTTTTTGTGAAGTATATATACTCCTCTAAGCTAATAAAAACCCTAATTAATCAAATAGGCCTTAAAACATGGGCCTTACTCCAAGATAACTAAAGCCCGCACTAATTAACTTAAAATACAACCCAAAAAGCTTTTAAAAAAACTAATTAAATGAGCCCAAGCTAATTAAAGCCCATCTCACTTAAATAAACCCAAAAGAATAAGTTAAGGCCTAATATATTACAAATAATCAAATAAAAATAATAAATAAAAGCCTAAACTAAAAGCCCAAACAAAACAACCCATTAAGTCCATTAATTGGCACATGCAATGTGTCACATGATGTGCACATGCATATGGCACATGCATAGCACATGACATAGCACATGTCTAGCACATGTCAAGGCACATGGATGGCACATGCCTCTCTTCAAGGTCTCTTTTTTGATTCGGCTTCCTCATAATTTAGTAAACCACCTTCAAGCCTTATTTAACTTCCATAAATTTAATCTACATAAATTCGAACTTGCAAAGTTTATATTGACCCCCCTGTGCACGCATCATCTGTGACAAGTGAGAACCCCAACTAGGCATCCGGGCCATTCTCGAAAGTCCGCTTTTAGGACTCGAGACCAGATGGAGGTTCCTTAGAACTCGTTAAAGCTAGTCGCTTCACAATGGACTGGGAATCACCCCTATTCCATCGTTGGCAATCAACCTACGAGGGGGTCTGTTGGGAATCATAAGGTAGGTATCATGGAGTCGCCACCCAATAAAATATTGAGAAATGAATTCTAAGCTTAGAAGCTAAAACCAGAGAGAGTTTGGGACCTCAGTCTTATTTATACATTTGGTTAAAATTATATGATTAAGTTTTAGAGTTAATTATTTTAACTCTACTCTCACGCGATCATACGATAAAATTAAAATGCATTTAAAGTATTGTTGGAAAGCAGTAAAGAAAGCAATAAAGAAAGCACTAAATAAATTACAAGTGAAAAATTGGGATAGAATAATCCCCCAAAATAAAGAGCATAAATAAAAAAATAAATAAAATTACCCCAAAATTAATTACAAGGGCCCAAAATAAATAATACGCAAAAAGGAATAAAAAAATGCACAATGCATAATACATAAATCGGGACATTTATTAAATTTTAGTAACACTGGTTCCTTTGTATTCAATTAAAAATTGGAGAATTATTTTGGGCATTTATCGGGAAAACCGGGATGAGTGATCCCATTTTATGAAAATTAATTCTTTTTTTGAAAAAGGTGACATTTTATTGGCTGAAATCAAGACATTGATCCTATTTTATTAACAAAAATCCCAATTTTATTATTGTAAAAAAAATGAATTTCTTTATAACGAGCGCACTAAAAAAACATTTTTGCACAAAACATACAAAATAATAAAGCAAGGAAATAAAGAAATTAAATGCAAACCAAACTTGAAGGCTCCTATTCCCTTGATTCTGCAGCTCACGCAGGAACATTACTCGAAGTGAAACAAACAAATTTTGTGGACAATAAAAAACAAGAATAAAAACGGAGTTAGCAAATTAAATCAAATGAACAAAATACAATATAATAGAAATAAACAATGAAATGAAGCAAATGCAGTTAATAATCCTAATTGAGAAAAAAGTTTACAATTATTAGAAGAAATAATGTTTGATGAAAGTTATGCGGGAAATTAACAGGAGGAAATAATGATCAAAAATAGAATTAAATGACAAGAAGAGTTATTGCAGGATATTCTAAAGGATTAAATTATATTGCATGCATCATGTAAATAAGTTAATCAAATTAATCTAAGTTTCATGTTAATTATAAACAAACAACAATAGAATACTCAAATTATAATTTACAACAATTTACAATTGGAAAAACAAATGAACGACGAAAATAAAGAAAAGAAAAAGGAATTGGCTTAAGTCTAGAAATTTACCCTCAGAGTTTGATATTTGCAGTAAAAGAAGAACAAAAGATTTCCTACGATTGCTTGAAAATAGAAGTTGAGAAAGCTTAGATCAAAGCTTTCTGTTACCAAAAGATTGAAGTTAAAAACTATGATTTTTTGAAAAACAGATAATGGAAATTAAAACTTAAACTTGAAGAATTAATTTCCTTGGTTCAAGAACAATTCGAATTAATAGAAGAAATTTTAGCTCTCAAAAATCCTATTTTCAGAATCTTTTTCTTTCGCCGTTGAAAAATGCTCTCGAAAATCTTTTCCTTTTAGAATTTTTTGTGTTCTGCCGTTCTCATCTTCCTCCCCTTTCAAGATTTTTAACTTTTCTTTTTATATCATTCTTCTAAAAATTAAGTTTTTAGGAGTTTTAATCCTATTTAAAGTCCTAATTATCCTTTTAGAAATCTAGTTTTACCCGTTAGGAAAAATTAGGAAAGAATTTGATGCGAGCATTATCAAGGAACAACAAAAGGATGAGCCAGCATTACCAAATGGTCCAATGACGAGATTGCATGCCAAGAAGTTCAAAGAGGCACTAAATGGTTACATGGGTCGAATTGTGGAAGCTTTGGATAGCAAAGAGGAGCTTGGGCCGAATGACATCAATACCAACTCAATGGGGCAGAATTGTGAAGGCCAAATGTGATAAATTTGACATGTGCAAGTCATATGCCACTTGACATGTGCAATGCATGTAACACTTGACATGTGCACAACATGTGACATAATACATGTGCAATGCATGTGTTACTTAATGAACTTATGGGCTGAATTGTTTGGGCTATTAGTTAGGACTTTTGTTTGTTATTTTTATTTGATTAAGTGTATTAGTTAGGCCTTTGGACTTGGGCTCACGCCACCCTTGTTGGGTAGCCCATTCATTTGGTTTGTTTTACCTTTTCTAAGTAGGAAAATGGACTTAATTTCTAATCCTAATGGGCTTTGGAAATTCGGCCTCCTTTTACTTAATTAGGGTTAGGTTTTGTTTTAGGAGGATATAAATACCTCATTAAACTCATTTGTATTGAGATTTGACTATTTTGATAAAAACTTATTTAGCTTGGCCGAATTCATCTTTTTGGAGAGGATAGTTTGTCTTCTTCTTTTCCATCAAGAACATTAATTCTTATCAAGGTATTTACTTGTGGTGAATTCTGTTCTTGTGTTTAAATCAACCTAATTATTTGCATTTCCTTTCACTTTATTGATTGGGGGTTCAATAGGGTTGGGGATTTACTCTTATTCATGTTCAAGCCATATTGTATGTTCAAGGGGTTTCGGTTTCTTTAGCCTTAGGGTTCCGCATCAGAATTTGAGTTTAATTTTAACTGAAAAACGGTGAAAAAACCAGGAAAAACATAGTCCGTGTGAGGTAGGGTGATGCGTGCTCAGGGGGGTCAACATTGCAAGATTATAAACATTGCAAATTCGGATTCATGAAAATCAATTTTGGGAAGTTCAAGAAGGCTTGAAGGTGGTTTACTGTAGCTATGAAGAAGCCGAATCAAAAAGAGACTTTAAAGAGAGGCATGTGCAAGTCATGTGACCTTGACATGTGCCAACCATGTGCTTTGACATGTGCTAGACATGTTCTATGCATGTGCACATCACGTGACACATTACATGTGCATTGCATGTGCTTATTAATGGACTTAAGGGGCTATTTTGGTTTGGGCTTTTAATTAGGGCTTTATTTATTATTTTTATTTGATTATTTGCAATATGTTAGGCCTTACCTTATTCTTTTGGGCTTATTTAAGTGAATTGGGCTTTAATTAGCTTGGGCTCATTTAATTAGTTCTTTTTAGGCTTTTTGGGCTGTATTTTAAGTTAATTAGTGTGGGCTTTAGTTATCTTGGTGTAAGGCCCATGTTTAGAGGCCTATTTGATTAATTAGGGTTTTTATTAGCTTAAAGGAGTATAAATACTCCTTAAAAACGAATTTGTAGAGAGAGATTGGAATTATTAAACATTAGAGGCTATCCTCTTTTTCTTGGCTTTGCCAAAATTCTAATAGATTAGATTTGTGAGATTTACTTGCTTTTCTTTTCTATTGCATGAAGAATTTGATTAACTTATCAATTGTTTGATTGTGGCATTTTTCAGGTTCTTTAATTCCCGATTATTTGCGTTTCCATTCACAAGTTGTTCGGGGGTTTAATAGGGAGGGTGTTTATCTGATTTGGTTTGCTATTCGAATTGTATGTGTGGGTTTGTAGCTCGCTGGCTATTGGGTTCCACATCATTTGGTATCAGAGTCAAAGTAAGGTAAATTCCTATTATCTTAGTGTTAGGGTTGTGTTTTCTTTTTCTTGATTTTTTTATGTTTTTGCCGAATTTGGTTTCATCAAGTTTCTGATTTTTGTGTTTTTTTTGTGTGTTAAATTAGCCTTTTATTTGCCTTTGTTTTATTTATTTTTTTTGCCTTGAGATTCTGATTTTTGCCTTGAACCGAAACGTTGATTATCCTTGGCTTGAAATCTGAATTTTGGGAGTAGAAGTTATAGTTTGTTTGCTGAAATTATAAAAAAAAGAAAAAAAAAGAAGTAGAACATCTTTGGGTTTAGAAATCCGAACCTTGTAGGAGTTTGTTTTGATTTGATTGCTGAAATTTATTAAAAAAAAATAAACAACAAGAAGAAAAGAAAGAAAAACATACAAAAGAAAAGAATAGAAGAAACAGAGAAAAGAAGAAAAAAAAACGTGAAAGAAAGGAATATAGGAGGAGAAAAGGGTAGGGAGCAATTCGGCCAAGGAGGGTTTATATAGCAAAGGGCAAATCTAAATCCTATAATAGGTGGAAGAAAATTAATCCATATTGCTTGGGGAATTAGGAATCCTTTAAGAGCTAGTAAAATTAATCCTTATCCCTTCGGGTTTAGGTTTTCAAAAATCCTAATCCATATTAGAATTCGAATTGTAATCCTAATCCTACTTAACCAAGGATTTACTTTGCAATCATTGACCCACCATTTGTGTTATCCATTTCTTATCCATTTCTTAACCATTTGAGTTATCCTTTTCTTATCCATTCGTGTTATCCATTTTTTATCCATTTGAGTTGCCATTTTTGATATCATTTATTATCCATTTGAGTTGCCATTTTTTTTCATTTCTTATCCATTTGAGCTGCCATTTTTGTTTCATTTCTTATCCATTTGAGCTGCCATTTTATCATATCTTATCCATTTGTTCCACCATTTTTGGAATCATTTTTGATCATTTGTGCCATCATTTTTCTACCATTTTGCCATCATTTTTCTACCATTTTGCTATCATTTTGCGCACAACTTGACACATTAATTAGAGCTTGATACACCATTCGGCCTATTCATTATTGTTGCTCTAAATTGAATTGTCTTGCATGCAAACTACTTTATTTAGTTCAGTTTTGTCTTTTTGTTGATTTCTTGCTTTGCTAGGTAGAATATCTAGGTTCTATATTTGGTTTATTTTGTAGTGAATCAAATTCATACATTTTGTCCAAATTGTCATTTTTCTTAATTCTTGTTGCTTATTTCTTTGTTTTAAGTTTGCTTTTGTTCCTTTACATTGTTAGAGTATATTTGCTTGTTCTAATACTCTAATTTGGATATAATCAAGTGGTACACCACTCTTGACCGTGTATCACCTCCATTATGTCTAGTGTCTTCTTTTTTAGTTTTTGAGCTTTCTTTTTATTGTCAGTATTTATTTTCTTTGCTTTCTTAAATGCGCTCAAGATTGTTGATTTGTGGATTGATTTCTGAAGTGCAATTTTAAAGTTGCAAGCTTGAGTGAAAAAAAGGCAAGAGAGTGTGAGGACATTAAGAGGGTAAAAGCCTTAATTATGTGAAACACGAGAGGAGTGACATTCTTTGAGTGTAAACACGTGAGGGAGTGCTTGTAAGGTTTTTATCTAACAATTTTTGCAGGTAATACATCATGACTGAAGAAACTAGTGGGAAGGGAATATCCCAAGGTGAAGATCATGTGCCACATAACAAGATGCTATATCAAGCGTTCATTAGTGAGATCCGGAAGTTGTCTCTTAGAATGGATGGAATGGAAGAGAGACTTGAAGGAAGTATATCTAATGCACCTAGAAGGGCAGCAAGGAGAGGAAGAATTATTCAAGGACATGTGGAGCATGATTTTGATGATGAAGAGGAGGAGGAAACTAGTGCAAGGATAGATGGGAACTTGGGCAACATCAAACTTAAGATTCCTCCGTTCAAAGGCAAAAATAGTGCAGAAGAGTACTTGGAGTGGGAGAGAAAGGTAGAGATAATCTTTGAATGCAATAGATATTCAGAGAAAAAGAAGGTGAAGATTGCAGCTGTAGAATTCACTGACTATGCTTTGTTTTGGTGGGATCAATTGAATATGGGCAGAAGGAAGATGAGGAGATGTCCTATTAGTAGTTGGGAGGATATGAAGGAGGCCATGAGGAAAAGATTTGTGCCTTCAAACTACTTTAGGGAGCTACATCAGAGGTTGCATAGGCTAGTGCAAGGAGCTAGATCAGGAGAAGATTATCACAAGGAGATGGAGATGCTATTGATCAAAGCTAACATAGAAGAGGAGGAAGAGGTAATAATGGCTTGGTTTTTAGGAGGTTTAAATAGAGAAATTATGGATGTAGTTGAATTGTAACATTATGGAAAAATGGAGGACTTAGTAAACATTGCCATTAAGGTGGAGAGGCAACAGAAACAAAGGAGGGTAGCAAGGTCATTCTCAAATTCCAACAACAAGAGTTGTCCAAATTGGAGCAAAACTGAAGATTTTTAAAGATATGGAATTGCAGTTTAAACAACTTTTTGGACTAATAAGTACGTATAGGAGGCAAGATGAAAGAAAGAAAGAAGAGGAAGTTATTGTCAAAGAAATTATTTGTGAAGCTGAAAGAGATGCTTTAGATTTATATGCTGATGAGGTTGTAAATGAGGAGAATATGAGTGAAAGTAAGGATGTTGTCGACTATTTGAGTAAAAAGGAAGAAGATTGTAAAAAGGAAGAAGATAGTGTAATTGAGATTGGAGATCAATATGTTATGGCTGATCCTGTAGTGCTTGAGGAGGCTGAATTGAACAAGGAGCAAGAAAAGAACAATGATCAGAACGAAAATGATGCATTGAATAACTATATTTTTCCTAATGTTTATATTAACTTGCAGGAACATGATGAGTTCTTTGCTGAAAAAGCATTCATTTTATTTCCACCTGTTCAGAAGATGTTATATGAAGATGAATTTATTCTAGAAGTGCCAATTCCCAACTTGAACAAGACGAAGATTCGAGGACGAATCTTTTCTAAAGAGGGAGGGAATGATGCGTGCTCAGGGGGGTCAACATTGCAAGATTATAAACATTGCAAGTTCGGATTCACGAAAATCAAATTTGGGAAGTTCAAGAAGGCTTGAAGGTTGTTTACTATAGCTATGAAGAAGCTGAATCAAAAAGAGACTTTGAAGAGAGGCATGTGCAAGTCATGTGACCTTGACATGTGCCAACCATGTGCTTTGACATGTGTTAGACATGTGCCATGACATGTTCTATGCATATGCACATCATGTGACACATTACATGTGCATTGCATGTGCTTATTAATGGACTTAAGGGGCTATTTTGGTTTTGGGCTTTTAATTAGGGCTTTATTTATTATTTTTATTTGATTATTTGTAATATGTTAGGCCTTACCTTATTCTTTTGGGCTTATTTAAGTGAATTGGGCTTTAATTAGCTTGGGCTCATTTAATTAGTTCTTTTTAGACTTTTTGGGCTGTATTTTAAGTTAATTAGTGTGGGCTTTAGTTATCTTGGTGTAAGGCCCATGTTTAAAGGCCTATTTGATTAATTAGGGTTTTTATTAGCTTAAAGGAGTATAAATACTCCTTAAAAACGAATTTGTAGAGAGAGATTGGAATTATTAAACATTGGAGGCTATCCTCTTTTTCTTGGCTTTGCCAAAATTCTAATAGATTAGATTTGTGAGATTTACTTGCTTTTCTTTTCTATTGCATGAAGAATTTGATTAACTTATCAATTGTTTGATTGTGGCGTTTTTCAGGTTCTTTAATTCCCGATTATTTGCGTTTCCATTCACAAGTTGTTTGGGGGTTCAATAGGGAGGGTGTTTATCTGATTTGGTTTGCTATTTGAATTGTATGTGTGGGTTTGTAGCTCGCTAGCTATTGGGTTCCACATCATAGGGGATGCACGAGATGCGGCCTCGCGCGAAGCCACACCTCGCAGACCTCGCGGGCTTGCACGCGGCCGCTGCCTTGGACACGCGGCCTGCAGGCGCAGGCCGAACATGACAGACCACCAAAAACGCTCAAAACCCCAAGCAAGAATAAATTATTTATTTATTTATTTTAAAAAAAGAGGTTTCGACAGGGAAATCATCACTTCTAACCTTTTACCTAGGAACAAGCATCATTTTTATCATTGGGTAACCTTGGTCTAGGCTGCCTCAGGACCCGGTGTCTACAAGTGCCTCATAGGCAGTAGTAGCTCAGAGAGTTGACGAGGCTATCCAGATGGTGGACGAGTCAGTCACAGCCCTTAAGTTCCTGGTGGAGGCGCTCAAGACCTCTATACCTACCATATCCGGATCCATCAGGGAGCTGAGGGAGCAGACAGATATCGGGTTGACTAGGATCGGAGATGCATCCAGGTGTCAGACCTCGGACTTGGTACATGCTTTCACGCAACTGGGCAGAGTAATTAGTGAGGCCCTCGGGATCTTTAGGACTTGTGCTCAGCCTTTCTTGGATGGGTGGGCTCGGATCCAATTTCGGTAGGCCTCACAAGCACCGCCATCAATAGCACCATGGTCTCCACCGTCGATTATATTTCCTTCGCAGCCAGCAGCCGGGGCTGGGCCATCAGCTCCTAGTAGTTAGCCTCCTATCTCTAGAGCCAGACCGTCCACCTTTGGGGCAGGACCATCCTCATCTGGCACTCAGCCTATCCATGTATCAGATGATGAGGAGGATCCAGTGGAGCCCTCAGATTATTCACCTCTTTAGCTTGTATTCAGGGAGTTTTGTATATTTGTTTATTGATATACAAAAATTTACATTTTTATTAGTGAAATGTTTATTTTGTTAAAGTGTAAATTCATTTTAACGGTTTGCATACTTTGGTTAATATTTCATTCTTGCTTTAAAGAAGGCTGGGTGTATCAAAATAACAAAATGCAAGAAAATAAGCAAAATAAAGAATAGAAAAGGACAAGATAAATTGCGATAAATGAAAATAAAGGACATAAAGTTCACGCTTTAAAGGGATCTAACTAACAAAGTTGGTTAACAAGGTCTTTTGAAATTACAGGAGGAAAAATACCAACAGCTCATGACACAAAGGTCAAGTTCATCATCAGAAAATAATCTTCTATCAAATGAGTCGCAGAAGAGCACACTGCAACTCAAAGATAATCATATTTCTTGCAGACCGGATAGGGGTTTAGCAAGGGTATGTTGTGCAGGCCGGATGGTGGCCAGCAAGATAAATGCGGTATATCATATGAGTCGCATTAAAATACATTGCAACTCAACAACAACAATCTCATCCCTTGCAGACCGGATGGGGGTTAGCAAGGGTATGTCGTGCAGGCTGGATGGTGGCTAGTAAGACAAATGCAGTATATCAAATCAGATGCCTTGTAGATCGGATGGGGGTTAGCAAGGGTATGCCATGCAGGCTGGATGGTAGCCAACAAGATAAATGCGGTATATCAAATGAGTCATAGTAGAATACACTACAGCTCGACGGCGATCATATGTCATGCAAATCGGATGGTGGTTAGCAAGGACATGACGTGCAGACTGGATGGGGGTCAGCAAAATGATTGCAAAGGTGTCATAGTAGAATACACTACAGCTCAACGGCAGCGATCATATGCCATGCAAACCGGATGGTGATTAGCAAGGACATGTCATGCAGGCCGAATTGTGGTCAGCAAAATGATTGCAAAAGGATCATGGTAGAATACACTACAACTCAGCAGCGACAAGCCACAAATCTTCAACATAGCAAAAAAGGTAAGAACTGCCTTAAGTACGCACTTATTTCCTTCTTCTCTGAATTTTGGCTCATCTAAACACTAGTGTACTAGTTTCCCCAAAATTGGGGGCAACTGTAGACATCGAGTCCTAAGGTAGTCAAGATCAGAGTTACCCGATGAAGATATCAGCACCCGTCTTGCGGGCAAACGAGCGAAGGTTGTAGATTTTCGCCCTTAGAATTCATAAGTTTAAAGGATTTTGGTGATAAGAAGTTTTTGTGCATTGCAAGGAGCTTTTTATTGAAGAGATTTAGTTTTGGGGGTTGACCGATGGCCATCCATCAAGGGGCACCCGTCGCTCACTCTGGAGCGACGGCTAGCCCTCGCGTGAGCGGTGCCTGTTGCTCATGCTTGAGGGATGCCTATACCTCTCGAAAGCAATGCATGTCGCTCGTGTTTGTGGCACTCGTCTCTTGCGCGATCGATGCCTGCCCCTCTCGCGAGCGGTTCCCATCGCTCGTGCCTATCCCTTGCGTGATTGTCCGTCGCTCAAAAGACCAAGGCTGCCCCATGACCGACGCCCGTCAATACGCCGAGCGACGCCTGTCGGTCAGTGAAATCTAGCAGCAATTCTCAGGGATTTTCAAAGCGGATTTTGTTGGATTTTCTAAATATCTTCCAAAATCAAATGACAAAATCTTTTCCAAAATCAAATGATTTTGATTTGATTTCCCAAAATCTTCTACAAAATCAAGTGATTTTGATTTGATTTTCCAAATATTTTCCAAAATCAAATGATTTAGATTTTATTTTGATTTAATTTTCTAAATCAAATTTGATTTTCAAAAATATTTGAATTCTTGATTTTAGCCTGGAAATAGTAGGCTGAGATTCAGATAAAAGGGTTAGAAAAATTTTCAAAAGATTGGAAAATTCTTGAAAGATTTTCTAAAAGATTTTCTTCTTTACTTTATCAAAATTTCATCAAAACCGTTTTGAAAAAAAAAAGAAGAACTCGAGATAGCAAAATTAATTCATTTTTGCTCAATATATCCTTTTTAACATTCATGATTGCTACGAAAAATCAAGCAAGAAAAATCAATTTTCTTCTCTTGATTGGACCTTTTGAAAGAATTTTGAAATATTCTGAAAAAGGAATAATTTTGTAGTAGAAAGTGCTCTCAAAATTGTACATCGTCAATTGATCCTTATGGAATTCAAGGGAAAAAAATCACACAACTTTTACCTTCAAAAGAGAATATTCCGAGGGTAAACATCCCGGATTGACCTTTAATTTATCTTTATTGTTTTATATTGATTTATTATCATTTAATTGCACAAAAAGGGTTTTAAATTGTGAAATTTTGGACATTTGTTTGATGACCAATGGGCTAAAGGTCCACCGACGGTCGTCTCTCAAGTGAGCGACGGGCCGTCGCGAAAATTTCCTTTTTCCCATCGGTCGGCCCAGAGACGGCCATCGCTCGTGCGGTTTGGCCGTCTCTAGGCCTTCTTTCTCCCGTTCTTTGTTATTTCTTTTCTTCTTTTCTTTCAAACCTTATTTTTACTCGCTTTAGGGTAATTTATGTCCACTTTCTTCATTATTTAGATTGCCTGTTCCTTGTTATTCCATTAATTCTTTTCATCGTTATTTAATTTTGTTATTTTACAAATATGTTATTTGTCCTTTGTGAGTTCCTTTATTTTGTCAAACATTGAGTGTTAAAAAGGAAGACTAGTTAAGAGCGATGCAGAAACGTCAACGCGGTTCATTTCTTATACCCTCATTCTCTCTTATATATTTCTCTTGGTCTTTATTCGTCGTAAACATTATTTCTGAGCCCGTTAATATAAAAAATAGCAAAAGATTTCTACAAATAAATGAGATTTTTCTTAAATAAAATAGGACCAATGTCTTAATTTTCCCTCCAAGCCAAATGATCACTTTGATACTATTTTTTTTGAGTATGCATGCGAGGACCAATGTCCTCACTCCAAAACGAATATTCCCGTGTTATGTATGTTTATTTATTTTCTGTTCATTTATAGTGGGGGTTGTAGTCCGCCCCTAGTTTTATTATAAATTATTGTTTTTTTCTCTATTTTATTTTGAAATTAATTTATTCGATGCTTTCATTATGTGATTGATATGAGCATTAATTATTGCATTGAATTGAATGAGAAAATGAATGAAATTTTAAGTGTAAAACTGAATTGTAACTTAACCAAGGTATAAATAAGAGTGAAATCCCAAACTCTCTCTAGTCTTAGGCTTCACAAGATTAGATAAACCTTCTTAATGTTCTATTAGGGAAGGAATTCTAAAATATCTCCTGTTGCCCAAATTAGACTTATATGCATCGTTTTAGGTTTTGTAAGATTAGATGAACCATTTCCAATATTCTATTGGAATGAGAATTTCAAAATATCTCTCGTTTCCCAAAATAGATATATACGCATTGTCTTAGGCTCAGTGAGGCTAGATGAACTTTTCCAATGTTTTATTGGATTGCGACTCCAAAACACCTCTTATTGCCCAAAATAAATACCCTTGTAATCTCTTACAAGTTCCATGAACCTCTCTCAAACTCCCTAAAAGTGGGTTTTCAGGGCCTCTGGGGTTTAGCACGCGTCACAAGTGCATAGTAGCAGAATTCTTGGTAGAGCACACCATCAAAGGAGATTTGATTGAGTTTAATTTCCTAGACGAGGATGTTATGGCCATTGTAGTACAGGGTTGGTAGTTGCATTTTAATGGAGCAGTTAACAATAAAGGGGAAGGAGTAGGGATCATTTTCATAACTCTAGATGGTGAAAAACTTTCATTAGCCAAGAAGTTGAGGTATAGTACAACTAATAGTGAAGCTGAGTATGAAGCTTGCATTTTTAGATTGGAGGCATTATTGGCCTTAGGGGCAAAGAGTGCGGACTTTTTTGCGGATTCGTCACCAGTAATCCATCAGATTTAAGGAGAGTGGTCTATTAAGAAAGAGTGACTGATGCCATACATGAAACACTCGAAGATGTTGAGCAGTCAATTCAAAACATGTACGTTTTGGTTGTCCCTAGGTAGGAAAACAAGCTGGCGGATGCCCTCGCCACGTTGGTATCCATGTGGCATAACCCTGACGGGTCGTAATGAAGCTAGTGTTAATCTGAAGTTTAGAAAAGCCCGGCTTTGAATCTGAACAAATAGTGGAAATTGAGGTTGTTTGTAACACCCCTTACCCATACTCAGGCGATCCCATCCGATAAGGAGTGAGATGCCGTAGGAGTAAAGGTGCCACCACACAGATACATAATAAACATACATACATACATACCTAAAATTAAGGATAAATTAAAACTTTGCAACACCAATCATGGAAAAGCTGATCATGCATTAATATAACGAAAGCATTACATTACTGTTCTGATCAACTGAGAGATACAAAAGATAATTACAAAACCTTAGGTACATATACATAAGCGGAAGCTATTACATAACCAAAATAAGAGAGTTCTATACAAAAGAATCATAAAGCTACAAAAATAAGCCCTACACTAAGACCCTGCTGTGTTGGCTTCGATGGCGGCGACTCTCCCAAGACAAACTCCTTCCGCACCTGCACGGGTAAACACACCATGCTAAGCGATAAACGATTAGTGGGGAAACAAACATATAGCATAAGGACAACCATTCACAATGGTCGTCAAGGCAAATCACATGCGTACTTCATGTACAAACGATAATCATGGCATGACAATAATAATAACTCATGCTCACATACATAAGGCC
This sequence comes from Excoecaria cochinchinensis, assembly GCA_947683425.1. NCBI lineage: Eukaryota > Viridiplantae > Streptophyta > Magnoliopsida > Malpighiales > Euphorbiaceae > Excoecaria > Excoecaria cochinchinensis. The sequence goes on from CANTUQ010000035.1 coordinate 5,592,853, forward strand.
ATCCATCAGAAGATTCATAACAATAATCATATTCTCATAACAGATTACACTTTTCACCATTGAATCCATAAGAATATAACATATGTTTTTCCCATATTATAATTCATACAAGGCACTTTAAACATTGAAACACCTGCTGACCCAAGGTAGTGGATAACGAGTGAACAGAAAGTACTTTACGGGTACCAACCGAATACGAAAAATCATTTTAACTTTTCATTCACAAACATTTCCAGAAGGACCTTAAACAAGATCCAAACACATTACAGAAGTTCGCGAGGAACCAAACGGGGACCTGATCAGGGTCCAAACGGAAACAGAAGCTGCAGCAAAGACTCTATTAGGCATGCCTAACTATCCACTTACTAGACTCTAGCAGGTCATACGTAAGCCAATCAATCCATTTCATAACTTCCAACATCATCATCATAAAATGAACATAATCATATCATAGTTACACTTGCATATTATTTATAGAATACCAAGCATAAATCTCATAACTGCTAAAGAAAACTGAAGTCCAAGTCACACGCAATGAAGGAAAACTCATTCCGCATACGAGGGACTGTCGCGATCGCGACAGAGACCAAAGTCTCTTCGCTGTGCGCACGCGACGGATTTCGCGACCGCGAGGAGGACGAAAGGGCCAGGCTCTGTGACAGAAGACAATTGGTGCTGTCGCGGGCTCGCGACAGATCGCGTGCTCGCGACAGCACTTGGCCAACGATACGCTCTATCGCGATCGCGACAGAGGGTACAGAACACTTCGGCTGTCGCGGGCTCGCGACGGCGTCGCATGCTCGCGACATCGAAGCTCGCAACACCGCTCTCTGTCGCGATCGCGACAGCGTCGGGACTTCAAAAATCTGCAGAAATTCTTCAGATTTTCCTCTTCCAAATCCTCAACCAACCACACAAATCTCAATCAAAGATTACTTACCTCAAATCCAGCCATTCATTAACATTAACAACCATAATACAACATTTATTAACATTAAACTTCATACAAACCATTAATTTAAACATTCAATTTCAAGAATCAATCAAAAACCCAATTTATGCATCAAACCACCTCAATTCCAAAATTTGCCATAGTCACTCATGATTTTGCAAGATTCACACTTCAAAGCAAATACCCATATCATATACATCAAAATAAAGAACATCTAACAACCTAATTCCAAGAAACCATCAAGAACACATACATGAACATATTCACATGCAAAAGCAAGAAATTCCCAAACCTTCAAAATCCTTAGCTCCTAGTGCTTAGTTCCACTGGATCCAACAACTTCCTTGCCTTTAGGATCCCGGGGAGGCTCAACTAGGAAACCCAACCAAAACATACAAACCAAACAAAATCCAAATCAACCCTAACTCCAAATCCAAAACTAGAAAATAGAAGATGGGAAAAATTGAAACAAAAGCAAAATGAATGCATAAAACTTACCGATGAACACTAAGAGATGATCAAACCCCACTAGTAACCCTTGAATCTCAACTAAGGTTCAAAAGAGAAGAAGAATGAGAAGCAGAGAAGGAAGGGGTGGTGATGAACGGGAAACACAAAGTGAAAATCTGAATTCCCCCTTTTCCTTTCTTTTCCTTTTTCTTTTCTTAACCTAAGATAAGTGTCAATCTCCAATTAGTGGGATTTGACCACTCACACCCTAGATGCTTAGATTACACACACACAAGATTCTCTCAACTAAAGCATACCCTACAATCATGTGCATGACCACATGATACAATAGCCCACTAGTGCATATCCTACTATGGTACACTCAACCACACATGATGCAACTCTCATGAACACACACTACACACTACAACGGTGCATTCATGCACACACAATTCCTACCCAACTAATCCACACCATAGCACCATGCATGCACCCACATGCTAGCAAAACTCTTAAAACATGTAAAATTACCAAAATGCCCTTATTATACAAAACTCATGCAAATGCACACGCATACATATATGGCTCATTCAACTTGGGGGCAAACGGGGTGTGACATTGTTGACGAGAAGCAATGGTTTTATGACATTAAGAATTACCTATAAAAGAAGGTATTCCCTGAAGAGGCCACCAAAAAGGATCAAAGATTGATTCGCAAGCTTTCCACTCAGTTTATCTATGTAGATAATGTTCTATACAAATGATAACTTAGTGGTATTCAATTAAGATGCTTAGGTGAGAAAGAAGCCAAGAAGATCATAGAAGAAACTCATGCTGGGGTATGTGGAGCTCACATGAATGGTCTAACATTAGCAAAGAAGGTTATGCGATAGGGGTTTTATTGGCTCACAATGGATACTGACTATTCAAAATATGTTAAATAGTGTCAATTATGCTAACACTATGCGAACTTGAGGCATCTACCAGTTTTAGAATTGCACAACCTAACATCACCTTGGCCATTTTCAGCTTAGGGAATAGATATCATGGGAGAGATACACCCTACAGCCTCCAATGGACATAGGTTCATCAGATTCTCCATCGATTACTTCACCAAGTGGGTAGAGGCTGAATCTTTCAAGAAAATTGATGCTTGGGGCATGGCCAAATTCATTGAAAAAAATTTGATATGTAGATATGGTCTCTCCCAGCATGTTGTGTTTGATATTGGGGTATAATTTATGACTGAAACTAAGAGGTTACTCCAGAAGTATGGCATTGAGGATTATAAGTACCGTCCATATCTCCCACACGCCAATGGGGCAGTTGAAGCTGCTAATAAAAATGTAAAAAAGGTTTTATCCAAAATGGTTCAGAACTACAAGGATAGGGCAGAGAAGTTGCCTTTTGCACTTTGGGCTATAGAACCACCATCAGAATCTCCACAGGAACCACACCTTATTCTTTGGTACACGGGACAAAAGCAATATTGCCAGTTGAAATAGAGCTAAGATCTTTAAGGGTGGTTATGGAAGCTTGGATTCCAAAAACTGATTGGGCACAATAACGATTGCTATAATTGAATATCTAGATGAGAACAGGTTATAGGCTTATTATCACAACCAAATCTATCAGAAAAGACTTGCTCGGTCATTCGGGAAAATGGTCAGAAGGCATCCACTAAAAGAGGGAGATTTAGTCTTCAAGTAGATGAGACCAGGTGTTCCAGACATACGCGGCAAATTCAGATCAACATGGGAAGGTCTATTTGTTCTTAAGAAATTGTTATCTAAGGGAGCAATGATTCTAACAGATAGCAATGTAAACGAGTTCAAAGAACGAGTCAACATTGACAGACATAAAAGGTTCCATGGCTAAAGACTGAAAAATCAAAAGAAGAGAATAGATGCACCGCGGGTCGAAAACTGAAAAAAGATGACCTTGCTAAAACTGGGCGCCTTGTTAGGGTGAAAACAAAAAAAAGGCACCCTGGGCAAAAATTAGAGGCTTGAGAGAAAATGTCCAATTAAGAAAACCCGAGAGGGCTAATTGGAAACAGGAGTTCGATGCTTTCAAGATCTATTTTGAGATTAAGTGCAGTTTTGCATTTTTATTTATGTTAAATAGTGATCATACATGATGAAATCATATTGAAATGTTGACATTCAGGTAATAATATGTAAAATAGAAACAATGCAACTTATGTGTTCATTATCATCTAGTTCTTTTATAAAAGGAAAAATATTATTCTTTACTGAATTTATGTAATCTAATAACTATTCTCTTCGACTCTCATCAGCCATATGTTTAAGTTGATGGGTCCTATTATCAACTGCAGGACTAATCACCCATCTCTTATACATACTAGTAGAAGTAAAGGTGTAGTCCCCAATCTATGGCATAACGGTCTTTATAGGTAGCTGTGCCCATACGCTATGGTACTTGGAAGTGAAAGCTGAGGCCAAGATGCCACCTTGGAAAGATAAGAGATGCCTCCGAGCTGTCGAACATAGCGGGCGATAATATAAAAGTTAGATTTATGAAGCCTGCACAAAGGAATGCATCCTGAAGAACCATCCAGCATTGCAGAAGAAAGGGGTAGCCAGAGGCATATGAAGTTGATGTCGTCATCTGCCACTTTACCCAATTGAGCGAAGCCTTCATCGGGAGATTCAAAAGAATACAACCGCTGCCTAGGAAGGAAGTGCCTCAACGAATAGTTGTTGATTACCCTAGGAGGAGGCTCTAATAGTAGTTTTGGTTTCTCTTATAATCATACTTGAAAGATAAGGAAAAGTAGAGAAATTAGAAATATAGAATACCAAGTTTATTCTTGGGAATGTCATGTAGAGCACTTATTGATTTTTAGCAATAATAATACGCTAAAGCACTTAATATTCTATACCTTGCGCTTTGTATTCAAATTTCATGTTAAAAAAAAGCCACTGGAATGGGTGGGGTCCACTCCAGGCAAAAATGAGGCACAGGGTTATGTGAAGATCTGAAAAGATGCATTTCCCGCTTAAGAAAAGCTAGTGTGAAAATCTACAAGGGATGCACTACCTTTTAAAAAAATGACAAAAGCTTACCTGGAGTAATAAGGGGCTTCCTGTGAAGAAAGCAAAAGGGTCAGTACAGACAGTGTCCAAGCCTAGGATCATCTCAGAAAGAATTAGGGGAAATGGGGTCAACCTACGATGTACGCCATCCACAATCTTGAATAACTGGTAATCACCAATTAACTCCGTAGAAACCACCATTAAATATCTGGAAAAAGCAAAATAGTAGAACAACACTGGCTTGGTATGTGGGTACATCAAAGAAGCCTTCTAGTGCCTCGATCAAAGGTTCCAAAACAAAAGTGACATCCCGAGGAACCAATCCAGCCCCAGCTAAAGGTGAAATACCTAAGGTCAGTGTTGTATCCCTTGCATGAATCAATATGCAGCTCAGGATGCAAGGTAGTGTGCCAGGAGAAAAGCTCATTCCGATAATTACAGCAAATTCTTCGGGCAGGGGCATAATTCTTGATAGGTAAATCTGAAAACATGGAACCGAGGGTCCCAAAAGAGGAACATGGAAAACAAAAGGTTCTTGTCCACTTTAACCCTCCTCAGAAAGTTCAAGCTAGAATAGGGGGTCAAAATGGTATTTTTCCATGTTCGGGGGTCATCCAAAAAATGTTACATTTTGCTAAGGGCTGATGTTGACATTTTCAAGACTACGGGGAAAAAATTAAATACAAGCAAAGAAAGGAAAAGAAACGAAAAGGAAAAAGGAAGAGAAGAGGGGAAAATACCTAGAGGAAGAGCTTTGACCAAAAACCAAAAGGATGAATGCACAAAATCCATGGAAAAGGTGACTATTTATAGATAGTGGCGACCGACGGGTGTGGCCTGAGCGAGTCACGGCCAGCCCGTCAGTCAACCTTGGACTGCCTGGATGGATTCAACCGCAACATTTTTTTTGCATGACTCAAGCATTTTACATGCATAAATCATTTACGTGTATTTTTGCGCGAACCAATGAGCTATTGCCCGCCTCTTCACTTTCTTCTTCTTCTTCTTCTTTTTCTTCTTCTTCTTCTTCTTTCCTTCTTTCTTTCCTCTGCGCGAACCGATGCTTCTATTCAATTTTTCTACACTTTCTCCATCATTTTTCGTCCATTTTGCGTGCCGTTTGCGCCAAAAAGTTCATATTTCATGTATTTTTTCAGTATAGTTCGACGACTCATAGGTTGATTTTCGGTAACTCATCCCTCTCTTTTTTGAATTTTTTTCTTCAATTTTGCATTCTAAATGCACTGTAGATATGCATGCTAAGAAATGTACATGAAAGTATGCCTTTTTTTCAGTTTAAGCTTTGCACACTGCTAATTAAATAAAAATATATAAAATAGTAATAAAAAAATTATTATTAGTTATAATTAATTAAGTATTTTTGTTGAATTATTTTATTTCTGCAACTGCAAATTGAAGTTATTAGGAGTAGAAATAGTAAAGTAGAATTTTCCATTTATGTATTTATTTTTTGGACAAAATAATTATGCCTGTAAAATTGTGGTTGGGGCTTGAGGACTGTTGGTTTGCATTTTTTATGCAGGGGGTTAGGCACATCCCTACCGGGATACTGCCGAAATTTTTTCGATTATGCACATCCTAGCCGGAATGCTGCCGAAATTTCAACAAAAATCTCAAAATGAAAATATTTTACAATTAACATATTTTCAAGTTCCTAACTAACTCTTACTTTTATTTTAGGATGCCTTAGAGACGAAAAGTCCCTCAAGACCAGCTTGAGCATCAGGTTCCAGCATGGATGACCCCGATCTGAGGGAGAGACTTCAGGTCCTACCCTGCTTCCAGTTTCGTGCTAGTCGATACATCTATAGGCCCATCCTCCAGTGCATGGGGATATTAGATGAGGTTGATGCACTTCTAGAGGTAGTAGGGTGGACCGAGTTTCTCTTATTGTGATTCTAGACTTACCCAGAGATTGCGAGGGAGTTCTTGGCCACCCTTCATTACAAAGGGTTTTAGAGACCGAACACCGAGGAGGGTGTTATATAGTTTCAGGTCTAAGGAGACTTCTTTAGCATCACTCGTAGGATCTTTGCCCAGGCAATGGGACTTCCATTTGAAGTAAATGTGATGACGCTACAGAGGGCGATCAGGAGGCAACATTCAGAGGCTATTACACTATCAGGAGCCTCATATGACCATGACACGATGAAGAGCACCATGCTTTGGTCACAAGCCTTGAGGTACATACATCAAGTGTTATCCAATTATTATCCTAGCCGAGCAGGAAACCCTAGGTCAGTTAACAGCGCCGAGATTTGGATTCTGTGGGCGATGGTGATGGGCCGGTGACTTAATATTAGCCATGAGATTTTGGCTAATTTGGCTAGATTGGCACATGGAACGGCTCTTTTTATATGTGTTAGGGGTGTGATCACCAAGTTGCTGACATACCTGAGGGTTCCTCTAATTGACTTTAGGCCTCTATTGGACGAGGATGTTTATGTTGACTTGGATGCAGCCCAGATTATGGGGATGATAGGTCAAATACCTTGTCATCCCGACGAGTACAGATTGCTTATAGTAGCATAGTCCAGGTGCCTCTTCCATCTAACTACACTCCAGCCGGACCCAGAGGTCTCAGAGGAGGGGGTTCATCCAGAGGGAGATCACCTGTAACACCTCGTTTCCCACCCTAGTAATTTTGAGCTATCTTGGGAGACCACCAATGGTTGAGTGGCACATGGCAAGGGAGAGAAAAAGAAGGGGGTATAAAAGCAAGAGAGAGAAAATGAGAGAGAGCAGCTATTTGCCCACTCCCGTTTCCTCCTCTCCCTATCCCCATTTCTTTTTCTTCGTTTGCCCTCTTCTTGCCTTATTCTCCTTTAGTTGCTCTTTGGTGGAATTCGAAAACACAAGTGGTTAATTGGTAAGTTTTGCTAATATTCTTCTTCTTCTTCTTCTTCTTCTTCTTCCTTTTCTTTTTCTGTGTTTCTTGTTGGTTGTGATGGATGTGGTATTTTGGTGTGTTTTGGGTTTTTAGTTTAGAGGTTCCTCCTAGAGATCCCAAGAGCAAAGAAGTGGTTGGAGGGAGTTTAGCCCCTTGACTTGAGGAGTTAAGGAGATTAAGGTTTGGGAATTTTTGTTTTTGTGTATTTTTTTTGATTTGTGATAGCATGATTATTTATTGGTAATTGAGTGTATAAATGAAATTGAGCATATGTATTTAGGGGTTTTATAAGTTTAGTTGTTGAAGTGTTTTGTTGTTTGGTTAGGAAGGTGAAGTTTGGGTGTGAATTGGGTATGTTCTTTACTGAATTTCTGGGTTTTGTAGGATCTACACGGCGGTATAAAAAGGGCATACCATCGTGTGATCGTATTCTGTGTGTGTGTTTTCTTGTCCGTGATTTTACACAGCGGCAAGAGATCACCATACTGCCATGTAAAGTCATTCTGTTTTGAGCGAGTTTCACTGTGCATTTTACACGGCGGTAAGGTTTAGTCATACCGTCGTGTAAATGCATTCTGTTTTTTGAAGGGGTTTTGGCTCGGCAGGCCACATGGTGGTAAGGTTTTTCCTTACCACTGTGTAGAATGTCTTACACAGCGGTAAGGATTTACCATACCGCCGTGTAACCTCTTTCTATCCTGAAAGTTTTGGGTTTCTGAATTCTTTCTCTTTTGTCTCTTTTAGTTATCATTAACATGTATTTATATCTTTGGGGCTATTACATATCGAATAGGGTTATATATATAGAGAATATGGGCATATTCCTTGAAAAATGTTAGCTCTTATGCGATAATTATGAGAATTATTTTTTATTGTTGCCTAGCCTGCAAGAGTCAAGTAAGTGGATAGATAGGCATGCCTATAGAGTTTTGTAAGCTGCAGCCTAGTGTTCTAGACCCTGATTAGCTCACCATTTTGGTCCTCGTGATCCTGAGTGTTTGGATCTTGTTTAAGATCCCCAGTGAAAATTTTTTTATGTGAAAATGAAATATGTTGCTTTTGCTCGTACCTCCGGGTACCTAGTGTTCACTCATTATCCGCTACTCTGAGTTTGCAGGCTTTTATGTTTGATTCTCTTATGAATGTAACCTTATTATTAACTCACGAACATGATTATCTTATATTAAGTTATGTTTGTGAATAAGTATAAGATGCGTGTTATGTTATATATATGAATAATTATGTATTTTTGTATGTGCCATATGTATGTGTTTGCCTTGACGGTCACTGTGAGTGGTCGTCCATCTCTTCTTTTCCCCACTAAGCATTTATCGCTTAGCACAGGTGTTTAATCCGTGCAAGTATGGAAGCTATCCGAGTTTTTGAGGAGTGCGATCCGCAGCATTCAGAGCCAACACTTTAGAGAGATTCTTTTTGTAGCTTTTCTATTGTATTTTGGGTTTTATGATGTAATCTTTTTGTAATGTATTAGATTTTGCATATGTTTCTAGTGTACCTCTATACCTATGTAAGCTTATTGTACTCCTTTTGTAAAGAATATTATGATATATGAAATGAATTTTTAGTTGGCCCATTTTGATTATTATAAGTTTTAATTTAGCATTTATGAATGTTTCTTTTCTGCCTTCATTATGCTTATATGTTTGTTTGTCGGTAACACCCTTATCTATAAGGGTATTCACTCTCCTTTCAGGTGAGTTTCCCATACATATAGGTATGAGGTGTTACACTACCCACAGTAGTAGCAGCCCGAGGAGCATCATCCTCGTACTCCCAAGGATCAGGGCATGGACATAGACCTAGATGAGATGATTCATACTTTACCTTCTCAGTAGGGCCATATGGAGATGTCGAGTCCTATTCCTCCTCCACCATCAGTTCAGCTGTCATATGTTCGGGTCAAGAGGAGATATCACCCTTATAGCCTACTTGGACACCCGGAGGCATCTACGTCTATTGCTTCTCTACCAACAGAGTTCGTGTGGAGCCTAGCATAGCCTAGAGCACAGTCACCTTCTCTATCTACACAGTAGGATATTATCTCAGTGGTGATTGCCGCCCTCACCGCCATGGTGATATGAGCACAATCAAGCATAATGGCAACAAGAGAGATGAACCAGCACTTTCGCAAGGACCAATCATAAGAGCAAGGTCAAAGAAGCTTAAAGAAGTCCTACAAGCATTCATGAGACCTTATATAAAGAAGATGCAAGTTCAAGAAGAGAAAGAAGCTAAATTGGACTATGAAGACAAGTTTAGGCCAAATGGTGCAATGGGCCTCCAAGCCACTTTATTTAGTTTCTATTCTTTATGTAACATGTAATTAAGTATATTTGGGCAGCCTAGAACCTAGGAAAATGAATTATTGGGCTTGATTAGAATAGGTTTATTTTATTTTGGGCTTATTTGACTATTTTGGGTAGTTTAAGTGTGTAGGCTAAAGTTGGGCTTATATCTTCTAAAGAGTTGGGCCAAAATAACTATTTGAGGCTTAGAGAACATGAGGGGGCCGAATTTTAAATGGGAGAGTTGAATTTTAATGGGTTTGGATCAGATTTAGGTTTAAGCTTACATTAGTGAACTTAGGGTCCTAAATTTTAGGAATGGGTTTTCTTTGATAAATACTTATTATTTTGGGATATTATTAAGTAGAGTTTGAGGGAGAAATAATAGCTTGACCTTATCCTTTACGGGCAGGCCGAAATTCACTTTTAGCCAAGTTTAAGTCACATTCATTTGTTATTTTCTTAGGATAATTATGCCTATTTATCACTAACTTTTAGGATTATTTTCAGATTGTATTTATCTTTATTTATTCTTGTACTTAGTCCATTATGGCTAAATGCATGTAGATAAAGGTTAGGAATTATCTTTGTTATTTATTTTATTAATTATCTCTTAGAGTTAGTATTTGATTATAACTCCTCTAAGGAGGGGTGGCTGCCTAGCCTATATAAAGGGTTGAACTTCTTCATTTGTACTTTATATTTTTGCATATTTATGATTAATAAATTTTCATTGACTGAATTTGTGAGAGTTAATTTTTATTGATTCTTGCTATTGTATGAAGAATTAGACTTAGGCAATTTGCATGATTAATATATGCTTGATTCTTATTCTTCTTACTTTCTAAATCAATCTATTATAAGTTTTTCCATTCAATCTTGTTTGGGGGTTCTTTAGATTGGGGGTTTATTCACTTGTTTATGATCAATATTCATGGTATGTTGGCGTTCTAGTTTGCATATAGGCTGGGGTTCCGCATCAATTGGTATCAGAGCTTAAGCTAAGTGATAAATTCTTAACTATCCTTTAATTTGTCTTCTTGAAATTCTTTCTTTGTTTTGGTTGAATAGGACTTTGCATCTAGTTCCTTATTTTGTTCTTGCTCAATTGTGTTAAATTACATATCTCAAGTATTTGATCATTAGTTGTGTGATTTACGATTAAAAAAAAGAAAAGAAAAACTTATATATATATCAAAAAAAAATTCTAGAAATTATCTTGTGTTCAATTCGGGTCCTATTATCTTGTTATGTTCAAATTTGATCAATTAAGCTAGAACTTCTATAATTGGTTTGATTTCTTCAAAAATCAAGTTAAGTACTCATTGTTTTTGGATTTTGGGTGATATTGTTGCATGCTTTCTTTGATTTTCTTTTTGTTGAGTCTATATAAAATCTGTTTAAACTAATCATTAAGTTTAGTTAAACATCACATTTAAGCGCATCCGTCTTGTCTATTCTTTTCATTCTAAGTTATCAATTTGTGTGTCTAAACTGTTTTTGGTTCCAACTACACTAGTTTAACATATTGCACATTGTTGAACATCTTTATACACTAAAGCGCACGAAATTTATCTGTTGTGTGCTAATTTCTAAGTTTGTTCAATTTGGTCAATTTGCCTCTAGAATTGGTACTCTTTGCTATTCTTGTTAAGTACTCACTGTTTCCAAATCAAACTACTTAATTGTGCATATTTGTAGAGTTTGTTTCTGAAGTACAATTGTGAGAAATCAATTTGTGAGTTGAGAGATAAACAGTGAGGTTGAGTGAATTCTTTTCTTTACTTGTTTACTTAAGTTCAAAGATGTCTGAAAACAATAGTAAAGATGAGACTGAGATTACCCCTAATACTAAACTTATATTTAAAGCTTTTATGGATAGTTTGCAAAAGCTAAATCTCAGGATGGACAGCATAGAAAGTGACCTTAAAGCTTCCAAAGGCAAGTATACAAGGGAGGAAGAAGTAGACCAATTATACAATAATGATGGAGAAGAGGAGGCTCATTCCTTCCCAATGAGAGCAAGGAGGTATGACAATCGAATGGAAAGTAAAGACAATAATTTGAGTGCTATCAAGATGAAGATTCCACCATTCAAGGCAAAAATGATGTGGATGCCTATCTCGATTGGGAAAGAAAGGTAGAGATGATTTTTTCATGCCACCACTATTTAGATGAGAAAAAGGTAAAACTCGCAACCATTGAATTTTCTGATTATGCACTAATTTGGTGGGATGAGTTATTGAAAAGTAGGAGGTGAAATAGGGAATTCCCTATGACTTATTGGGAGGAAATGAAAAGAATCATGAGAAAGAAGTATGTGCCTAGTTACTATCATAAGGAACTCTACAATCAGTTACAAAGACTTACACAAGGATCTAGTTCAGTGGAGGATTACTACAAGGAGATGGAGATGCTCATGATTAAAGCAAGCATTGTGGAGGATGAATATCAAACGATGCCTCGCTTTTTGGGAGGTATGAATAGAGAACTTAATGCGGAACACCAAGGTTAAAGAACCCAAAACCCCTTGAACATACAATATGGCATGAACATGAATAAGAGTAAATCCCCAACCCTATTGAACCCCCAATCAATAAAGTGAAAGGAAAGGCAAATAATTAGGTTGATTTAAATACAAGAACAAAATTCGCCACAAGTAATTACCTTGATAAGAATTTATGTTCTTAATGCAAAAGAAGAAGACAAGCTATCCTCTCCAAAGATGAATTCGGCCAAGCCAAAAGAAATTTATCAAATTAATCAAATCTGCCTCCAATCTCGTTTTTGTGGAGTATATATACTCCCTTAAGCTAGAACAAACCTTAATTAATCAAATAGGCCTTAAAACATGGGCCTTACATCAAGATAACTAAAGCCCACACTAATTAACTTAAAATTCAGCCCAAAAAGCCTAAAAAGAACTAATTAAATGAGCTCAAGCTAATTAAAGCCCATCTCACTTAAATAAGCCCAAAAGAATAAGTTAAGGCCTAACATATTACAAATAATCAAATAAAAATAATAAATAAAGCCCTAATTAAAAGACCAAACAAAACAGCCCATTAAGTCCATTAATTGGCACATGCATTGCACATGTAATGTGTCACATGATGTGCACATGCATATGGTACATGCATAGCACATGACATGGCACCTTTCTAGCACATGTCAAAGCACATGGATGGCACATGTCAAGGTCACATGACTTGTACATGCCTCTCTTCAATGATACGTGCACAGGGGGGGTCAACATTGCAAGATTATAAATATTGCAAGTTCAGATTCATGGAGATCAAATTTGGGGAAGTTAAAGCAGACTTGAAGGTGGTTTACTGAACCTATGAAGAAGCCGAATCAAAAAGAGACTTTGACAGTTTGACATGTGTCGGTCATGTGATGACTTGACATGTGTCGGTCATGTGACACTTGACATGTGCCGGACATGTGACCTAGAGCATATGTAATGAATGTGCTAATTGGTGGATTAAGAGGCTGATTTGTTTGGGCTTTTAATTAGGGCTTTATTTATTATTTTTATTTGATTATTGTAATATGTTAGGCCTTAACTTATTCTTTTGGGCTTATTTAAGTGAGATGGGCTTTAATTATCTTGGGCTCATTTAATTAGTTCTTTTTAAGCTTTTTGGGCTAAATTTTAAGTTAATTAGTGTGGGCTTTAGTTATCTTGATGTAAGGCCCATGTTTTAAGGCCTATTTGATTAATTAGGGTTTTTTCTAGCTTAAGGGAGTATATATACTCCACAAAAACGAGATTGGAGGCAGATTTGATTAATTTGATAAATTTCTTTTGGCTTGGCCGAATTCATCTTTGGAGAGGATAGCTTGTCTTCTTCTTTTGCATTAAGAACATAAATTCTTATCAAGGTAATTACTTGTGGCGAATTCTGTTCTTGTGTTTAAATCAACCTAATTATTTGCGTTTCCTTTCACTTTATTGATTGGGGGTTCAATAGGGTTGGGGATTTACTCTTATTCATGTCTATGCCATATTGTATGTTCAAGGGGTTTTGGGATCTTTAGCCTTGGGGTTCCGCATCATTTGGTATCAGAGCTTGGATTTGGATTAAATTCTTATTTATCCATGTTTACTTGTTGTTTTTGTTCATTATTTTTCAATTAATTTGATTCCTAAATTTTAGGAACCCTTGTTCACATAGGGGCCGAAAATTTAGGAGCCTTATTTTAGGCTGAATTCTTTGTTATTTGATCTTGAAGTTTAGGTTGTTTGATGCTCTAGTTGTTAAAAATAAAAAAAAAAGTGAAAATTATTGGCGGCTAGAAAAGAAAAGAATACAATTTAGGGTTTGGTTGATTTGGTTTGGGCATGATACACATTGGGCTGAACCTATTGGGCTAGATTTGGAGTTGGATAATTATTTGGGTTTGATTTAAACCTATTGGGCCAGATTTGGAGTTGGATAATTATTTGGGTTTGATTTAAACCTATTGGGCCAGATTTGGAGTTGGATAATTATTTGGGTTTGACTTGAACCTATTAGGTTGAAGTCGGTTTCCTTAACATTAAGACATAGTGGATAAGTCATTTTGTCTTAGTCTAGACATTGGGGTTACCTTATCTTGAACTAATTAAGACATTGTGGATAAGTCATCTTGTCTTAGTCTAGGCATTTGGGTTTCCTAAACTTGAACTAATTAAGACATAGTGGATAAGTCATTTTGTCTTAGTCTAGACATTTGGGTTTCCTTATTTGATCTTATTAAGACATATTGGATTAATCTTTGTTTTATTTTGGACAAATATTTGGGTTTCCTAATCTTGTTTTAGTTTGGACATCTTGTGTCTCCTTTTCATTTTGTCTTAGTGTAATAACCCATATTGTATCAAATTGAATTTTCCATTAGGGAGATTTCAATTTCTGCATTATTGCATTAGTTTTGTCATTTCTTTCATTCTTAAGTTTCCATTTTGATGTCTTTGTGTTTTTGCTTCTAATTACACTATAATTAATAATTTGATTCTTGTTAGTTAAATTCACATAATTCAGACAGCATACATATCTTCACCTTGTATACTCATTTCAACGTTCTTCACTTTGGTCTTTTGCTTCTAGTTTTGTGCTTATCTTCTTTGTTAAGTATTTCCATTGCATTCTTTTACTATAATTTGTTGCTTGTGAACTATTTTGACTTGAATTTGAGTTCTGAAGTGCAACTGAAGATAGCAAGCTTGAGTGGTAAAAGGCTTGAGAGTGTGAGCTTAAAGGAGGGTAAAAGCCAAATTTGAGCGAAACAAGAGTGGAGTGTCACTTCTTTGAGTGTAAACACGTGAGGGAGTGTAGTGAGGCTGATTTATTTAACATCTTTTGCAGGTAAAGCACCATAACTGATGAATCTAGTAAGAAGGAGATGTCTATAGAACAGGTTGTGTTTGCTATACAAGCAATGCGAGGTACCCTTGAGAATTTATTGAGGGAAAGAGTGGAAGTTAAAGAGAGGTTGGATAAATTAGAAGGGGGAACATCCAACAACTCAAGGAGAATACCTAGGAGGGGAAGATGGATTAATGAGCGAGAGGAGGTTGATCAAGGCAATTGGGATGAAGATGATAAAGTTCAATCCGTGAGGGGTAGAGTGAGAAGAGAAGATAAAGTGGATAGCAACATCAATGCCATCAAGATGAACATTCCATCCTTTAAAGGTAGGAATGATGCTGAAGTGTATTTAGAATGGGCAAGGAAGGTGGACATGATTTTTGCTTGTCATAACTATTCTGAAGACAAGAAAGTAAGGATAGCAACAGTGGAGTTTAGTGATTATGTGCTGGTTTAGTGGAATGAGTTAGTTAAGAGTAGAAGGAGGAATGGGGATCCACCTATCTCTACTTGGGAAGAAATGAAGAGAGTAATGAAGAGGAGGTTTGTACCATCCTACTACTATAGAGAGTTGCAACAGTAATTACATAGGCTGACTCAAGGAGCTAGAACAGTGGAGGATTATCATAAGGAAATGGAGATGCTCATGATTAAAGCCAATATAGAAGAGGAAGAAGAGGTTACTATGGCTCGGTTCATGGGAGGTTTGAATAGGGAAATTGCTGATGTGGTGGACTTACAACATTATGGAGTAATGGTGATGCGAAACCCAATAGCTAACGAGCTACAAACCCACACATACGATTCGAATAGCAAAGCAAAATCAGATAAACACCCTCCCTATTGAACCCCCAAACAACTTGTGAATGGAAACGCAAATAATTGGGAAATAAAGAACCTGAAAAATGCCACAATCAAATAATTGATAAGTTAATCAAATTCTTCATGCAATAGAAAAGAAAAGCAAGCAAATCTCACAAATCTAGTCTATTAGAATTTTGGCAAAGCCAAGAAAAGAGGATAGCCTCCAATGTTTAATAATTCCAATCTCCCCATACAAATTCGTTTTTGAAGAGTATTTATACTCCTTTAATCTAATAAAAACCCTAATTAATCAAATAGGCCTTTAAACATGGGCCTTACACCAAGATAACTAAAGCCCACACTAATTAACTTAAAATACAGCCCAAAAAGCCTAAAAAGAACTAATTAAATGAGCCCAAGCTAATTAAAGCCCATCTCACTTAAATAAGCCCAAAAGAATAAGTTAAGGCCTAAAAAATTACAAATAATCAAATAAAAATAATAAATAAAAGCCTAAACTAAAAGCTCAAACAAAACAGCCCCTTAAGTCCATTAATATGTCACATGATGTGCACATGCATATGGCACATGCATAGCACATGACATGGCACATGTCTAGCACATGTCAAAGCACATGAATGGCACATGTCAAGGTCACATGACTTGCACATGCCTCTCTTCAAAGTCTCTTTTTGATTCGGCTTCTTCATAGCTACAGTAAACAACCTTCAAGCCTTCTTGAACTTCCCCAAATTTGATCTCCATGAATCCGAACTTGCAATGTTAACCCTGTTAGTGGTTATGCCCTAGGCCAAACATTTGGACCTTGATGTAATCAATACATTTTCATTTATATAATGGTTTTCTTCACATTGATATTATTGGCATGTTACATTATTGTAATATTTATGAATAACAATGTTATTCATGTTGTCCCTAGTCATTTATCAATAAAGGGCATAAAGATAAATTAAGACTAGTATAGATTTGCATTGATAATCATGGGATGATTATATATGTTGATATAAATCAAATCTATAGGTACTTGCTAGAGAACAAAGTATTGGACAGACCCACTATAAGATCAATTCATGGGATAGTGTCATAAGTGATCTTATAATAGATATGTTATTGAATCCTTTGACCTGAGGTTATCATAGTTTCCTACATAAGGATCATTATGTTTTGACATAATCAAACATTATCTTTAATCGGATTATTATAAAGTTTATGATCGGACATAATGAGAATTATGCGGAGGAAAGTGAATAATCAAGATGGAATTTGTCCCTCTTATGAGAGAGATATCTATTGGGCCCCTCGATGAGTAGGACTATAAAATGCATGGCCGTGCTCAAATGAATTGATAGTGTGATCAATGTCATTTAATTTTATCAGTCTACTTAGTGATCGAGAAATTATATGTTTGAACAATTTAAGTTTGACATGGACCATGACTTATGTTCGAACAAGATATCGTGTGACAAAAGGATAATAACATGTTCTATTGACAGGTTAAAATCGGACTAACGATATTTATATTATTTGGGTAGTCATAATGTCTTGCTAGAGACCAATTATGACTTGTGGGCTTATTATGGGATAAGGCCCACTGCCAACATAATATAAACCTATTGGGTCACACACCAAGACCAAAATGAACAATATGGATTTTATTGGGCTATTATCTCTTGTTATTAACTCTTATCAACTCAATTTCCGTTTTTCAAAAGGAATGAGAGTTTTAAGGTGGTTAAAAACATTGGATACCAACATTGGATACCCTAGCTAGCATAACTTATTATTGAGAATAAGAAAGATTTACTCTAGCTAATTTTCTGATGAGAGAAAATACAGCTACCATTGTTCTTCTTTGAGAAAGAAGAAAATCATAAAAATCCATTCGTATCTAAAGGGAGCTAGCACTCCTGCAACTTTGGTTCATTTTGATCGTGCGTGTGAATACCAGTAGAGGACGTTCGCGTTAAAGGCAACGTCTTCAGTTCGATTTAAAGGTGTTTAATTTAGCTTCCCACACAGAAAAGGTTAGTAAATCTTATCACTTCCATTTGAATCAATCGAAATACATGGATCCTGTTTTTTGGGTTTTATTTTTCCGCTGTGTTTAATTTGCATTATTCTGCTTAAAACCCAACAAACCCCCCTGTGCACGCATCAAATGGAGGACCTAGTAAACATTGCCATTAAGGTGGAGAGGCAACAGAAACAAAGGAGGGTAGCAAGGTCATTCTCAAATTCCAACAACAAGAGTTGTTCAAACTGGAACAAAAATGAAGATTTTAAAAATATGGAATTGCAGTTTAAATAACTTTCTGGACTACTAAGTACGTATATGAAACAAGAGGAAAGAAAGAAAGAAGAGGAAGTTATTATTGAAGAAATTGTTTGTGAAGCTGAAAGAGATACTATAAATTTATATGCTAATGAGGTTGTAAATGAGGAAAACATAAGTGGAAGTGTAGATGTTGTTGCTGTGAGTGAAAATGAAGAAGATTATGAAAAGGAAGATGTTTGTTTAGTTGAGATGGAAGATCAGAATGTTGTGATTGATCCTGTAGTGCTTGAGAAGGCTGAGTTGAACATGGAGAAAGAAGAGGACCATGATCAGAAAGAAATGGTTGTATTGAATAATCATGTTTTTCCTAGTGTTTTTGTTAAATTGCAGGAACATGATGACTCCTCAAATGAAGAAGCATTCATTTTATTTCCACCTACTCAAAAGATAGTATATAAAGACGAATTCATTCTACAAGATTCAATTCCCAACTTGAACAAGATGAAGATTCGAGGACGAATCTTTTCTAAAGAGGGAGGGAATGATGCGTGCACAGGGGGGTCAACATTGCAAGATTATAAACTTTGCAAGTTCGAATTTATGGAGATTAAATTTATGGAAGTTAAAGAAGGCTTGAATGTAGTTTACTGAATTATGAGGAAGCTGAATCAAATAAAAAGAGACTTTGAAAAGAGGCATATGCAAGTCATGTGACCTTGACATGTGCCATCCATGTGCTTTGACATGTGCTAGACATGTGCCATGTCATGTGCTATGCATGTGCCATATGCATGTGCATATCATGTAACACATTACATGTGCAATGTATGTGCCAATTAATGGACTTAATGGGCTGTTTTGTTTGGGCTTTTAATTAGGGCTTTATTTATTATTTTTATTTGATTATTTGTAATATGTTAGGCCTTAACTTATTCTTTTAGGCTTATTTAAGTGAGATGAGCTTTAATTAGTTTGGGCTCATTTAATCAGTTCTTTTTAGGCTTTTTAGGTTGAATTTTAAGTTAATTAGTGTGGGCTTTAGTTATCTTGATGTAAGGCCCATGTTTTAAGGCTATTTGATTAATTAGGGTTTTTTCTAGCTTAAGGGAGTATATATGCTCCACAAAAACGAGATTGGAGGCAGATTTGATTAATTTGATAAATTTCTTTTGGCTTGGCCGAATTCATCTTTGGAAAGGATAGCTTGTCTTCTTCTTTTACATTAAGAACATAAATTCTTATCAAGGTAATTACTTGTGGCGAATTCTGTTCTTGTGTTTAAATCAACCTAATTATTTGCATTTCCTTTCACTTTATTGATTGAGGGTTCAATAGGGTTGGGGATTTACTCTTATTCATGTCTATGCCATATTGTATGTTCAAGGGGTTTCGGGTTCTTTAGCCTTGGGGTTTCGCATCTGAACTTGCTGATATTGTTGAATTGCAGCATTATGTGGATATGGATAATTTTGTGAACATTGCAATTAAAGTGGAGAGATAAAGAAGTAGACGTGGGACAACCAAGTCCTATTTAAATTCCAATAACAATAAATGGAATTCAAAGTGGAACAAGGGTAACTCAAAGAAACAATCCACTTCCAAGTACCAGTCAAATTCAAAAGAAAAAGCGGTTACTACATTAAAAGGTACTTCTGAAATAACCCCTAAACCTAATAGACATAGGGACATTTAAGGTTTCAAATGTAAGGGTCGTGGTCATTACACCAATGAATGTGGGAATAAAAAGACCATTATAATAAGGGGGGATGAAATTGTCTCTAATTCTGAATCTGATAATGACTGTGATGATATGCCACCTTTGGAGGATTGTTCTGATGTAGATGAAAATGTAGAGTATCCTATTCAGGGAGAGTCATTAGTGGTGTTGTGTGCATTGAATGTAAATGTAAAAGAAGAAGGACTAGAACAGAGGGAAAACATATTGTATACTAGATGGCTAATAGGTGGGAAAGTCTGTAGCATGATAATTGATGGGGGTAGTTGTGTTAATGTTGCTAGTACAGTCTTAGTTGATAAATTAGGACTTAAAACTAAGAAACACCCTAACCCATACAGACTTCAGTGGTTGAATGATAGTGGGCAAGTTAAGGTGACCAAATGTGTAACTATATTATTTTCCATTGGTAAATATGAAGATGAAGTCACTTGTGATGTTGTACCTATGTATGCTGGTCATATTTTGCTAGGAAGGACTTGGCAATTTGATATGCGCGTATTACATGATGCATTTAAAAATAGGTACACTTTTGAATTTAAAGGATGTAAACACACACTTGACCCTTTGGCACCTAAAGATGTATATGCAGATCAAATGAAGATACATCAATCTGCAAAAGAGGTAAAGGGAAGTGAGAAGGAAAAGAAAAATGATAGAAAAGAGGCCAGTAGTGAAAAGAATAAAAGTAAAGGCCCAATGGTGAGTGACTGCACTAGTGAGAGAAAGAATGAGAGAATGCAGGAGAGAAGAAGTTAATGGGTGTTGAGGTAAAAGGAGAGCAGAGTGAGTTGAGTGAAAAATTCAGCAAATATTCCTTTTATGCAAAAGAGAGAGAGTTGAGGAGTCCTTACTTAGACATGAGAACTTTAGTACTTTTGAGGTTTAAGGACAATTATTTTTTTGAAACTAACCTTAACCCAAATTTGCCTAGTTCTTTTTCTAAGTTGTTGCAGGATTATAAAGATGTCTTCCCTGAGGAGATACCACCTGGGTTGCCACCAATTAGAGGGATTGAACATCAAATTGATTTTGTTCCTGGTGCACAAATTCCAAACCGTCCAGCTTATCGAAGCAATCCGAAAGAAACAAAGGAGTTGCAAAGACAAGTGGAGGAACTTTTAGCAAAGTGACACGTGAGAGAAAGCCTAAGTCCTTGTGCCGTACCTGTTCTTTTGGTACCTAAAAAGGATGGAACCATGCGCATGTGTGTTGATTATCGAGCAGTTAACAAAATCACTATAAAGTATCGCTATCCCATTCCTAGGTTAGATGATATGCTTGAAGAGTTAAATAGTGCTGTAATATTCACTAAAATTGACTTAAAAAGTGGTTATCATCAAATTAGGATGAAGTTAGGTGATGAATGGAAAACTGCCTTTAAAACAAAATATGGTTTATATGAATGGCTGGTTATGCCTTTTAGTTTAACTAATGCGCCTAGCACATTTATGAGACTCATAAACCATGTTTTGTGTGAATTTTTAGGTAAATTTGTTGTTGTATACTTTGATGATATCTTAATTTACAGTAAAAAACTAGAAGAACATTTAAGGCATGTTGCACTTATGTTAGCTGTTTTGAGAGAACAACAATTGTATGCTAATTTGAAGAAATGCACATTTTGTGTTGATAGTGTTTTTTTCCTAGGATTTATTGTTAGTGCACGTGATGTTGAAGTTGATAATGAAAAGGTTAAGGCTATCCAAGAATGGCCAACACCTAAGAATGCAAGTGAGGTAAGGAGCTTTCATGGTTTAACAAGTTTCTATAGGAGATTTGTTAAAGATTTTTCCACCATTACTGCACCTTTAAATGAAATCATTAAAAAGTCTGTTGGTTTTAAATGGGGTAAAGAACAGGAAGATGCTTTTAATGCTTTGAAAAATAAATTGTGTACTGCTCCTGTTTTGAAATTACCTAATTTTTCTAAGACTTTTGAGATTGAATGTGATGCTTCTGGGATTGGTATAGGTGCTGTTTTGATGCAGGAAAACCGGCCAATAGCCTACTTTAGTGAGAAGTTGAGTGGAGCACTACTGAATTACTCTACCTATGATAAAGAGTTCTATGCGTTGGTGAGAGCTCTTGAGGTTTGGGAACACTACCTTTTGCCTAAAGAATCCGTGATACACACAGATCAGCAGTCTCTCAAATATCTAAAGGGAAAAGGTAAGTTGAATAGAAGGCATGGTAAGTGGGTAGAGTACCTTGATACTTTTCCATATGTGATTAAATACAAGCAAGGTAAAGAGAATGTTGTTGCCTATGCACTTTCTAGGAGATATGCACTGATTTCCATGCTTAGTTCCAAATTGTTAGGTTTTGAGCATTTGAAAGAAATGTATGAGCATGATTCTGATTTTGGTGAAGTGTATAAGGCATGTGAACATTATGCATTTAATAAGTTCTATAGACATGATGGGTTTCTTTTTAGGGGAAAACAACTGTGTATACCTGCATGTTCTATTAGAGAGTTGCTTGTGAAAGAATCGCATAGCGGGGGATTGATGGGACACTTTGGTGTGCAAAAGACTTTAGACATACTTAATGAACATTTTTATTGGCCTAATATGCGAAAATATGTTGAAAAAGTGTGTGCCCAATGTTTTGCATGTAAACAGGCCAAGTCTAAGTCTTTAAATCAAGGTTTGTATACTCCTTTGCCTATTCCTACTAAACCTTGGACTGACATTTCTATGGACTTCATTTTAGGTCTACCTAGGACAAAAAGGGGAAGGGATAGTGTGTTTGTTGTAGTGGACCGATTTAGTACAATGGCGCATTTCATTGCTTGTCATAAAACTGATGATGCAATAAACATAACTGATTTTTTTTTCAGGGAAGTAGTTCGATTGCATGGTATACCTAGAACTATTGTCTCTGATAGAGATTCTAAGTTCCTAAGTCACTTTTGGCGTTTTTGGTGGGGTAAACTTGGTACTAAACTTGTGTTTTCTACTACTTGTCATCTACAAACTGATGGCTAAACTGAGGTTGTTAATAGAACTTTAGGGACTACGTTGCTTGCTATAATTGGTAAGAATCTTAAAACTTGGCAAGAATGTTTGCCATTTGTGGAGTTTGCTTATAACTGTGCAATTCATACTTCCACAGGGTTTTCACCTTTTGAAATTGTGTATGATTTTAATCCATTGATTGTGTTGGATTTGATGCCTTTACCTTTTAATGAACTTTCTAATTTAGATGGCAAGGCTAAGGCTGATTTGGTTAAGACAATACATAATAAAGCACGTGAGCACATTGAGAAGAAGAACAAGATGTATGCAAAGCAGGCTAACAAGGGCCGTAGACAAGTGATATTCGAACCAGGAGATTGGGTTTGGATCCATATGCGTAAAGAGAGGTTTCCTAACCAAAGGAAGTCTAAACTTGATGCAAGAGGAGATGGACCATTTCAAGTGCTGGAACGAATCAATGACAATGCACACAAGGTTGATTTGCCAGGTGAGTATGGTGTAAGTGCAACTTTTAATGTTTTTGACTTATCTCCATTTGACTGTGATTCAGATTCGAGGACGAATCCTTTCGGAGGGGGAGGGGATGATATGAGCACAATCAAGTATAATGGCAATAAGAGAGATGAACTAGCACTTCCGCAAGGACCAATCACAAGAGCAAGGTCAAAGAAGCTTAAAGAAGTCTTACAAGCATTCATGAGACCTTATATAAAGAAGATGCAAGTTCAAGAAGAGAAAGAAGCTAAATTGGACTATGAAGACAAGTTTAGGCCAAATGGTGCAGTGGGCCTCCAAGCCACTATATTTATTTCTATTCTTTATGTAACATGTAATTAAGTATATTTAGGCAGCCTAGAACCTAGGAAAACGAATTGGACTTGATTAGAATAGGTTTATTTTATTTTTGGCTTATTTGACTATTTTGGGTAGTTTAAGTGGGTAGGCTAAAGTTGGGCTTATCTTTTCTAAAGAGTTGGGCCAAAATAACTATTTGAGGCTTAGAGAACATGAGGGGGCCGAATTTTACATGGGAGAGTTGTATTTTAATGGGTTTGGGTCAGATTTAGGTTTAGGTTTACATTAGTGAACTTAGGGTCCCAAATTTTAGGAATGTGTGTTCTTTGATAAATACTTATTATTTTGGGATATTATTAAGTAGAGTTTGAGGGAGAAATAATAGCTTGACCTTATAATGTGGAACCCAATAGCTAACAAGCTACAAACCTACACATACAAGATGGTTAGCAAAGAACAATGAGACAAAAACCCTCCCTATTGAACCCCCAATCAACCTGTTAATGGAAACACAAATAATCAGGAATTAAAACAATCAAAACAATTGATAAGTTATTCAACTTCTAGATGCAATAGAAAAGAAAGCAAACAACTCCCTCTCTAAGCAAGTAGAATTCGGCCAAACCAATTAGAATTAATCAATAATCAAAGTCTGATGTTTACAGCACAAAAGGATGTATTTATACCCCTCCCTTAAGTTAACCTAACCCTAAACAATGCAAAATAAGGCCTTAAGTATTGATGTGGCCGAATTGTTCATGGGCTGTCCAAGCAACTTAAGCCCACTTAAAAAATACTAATCCTAACTTGAAATAAACCCAAAATAACAAGGATCGGTGGCCGGAATACAAGCCCAAACTAAAAGCCTAACTAATGACCCAAATAACTAACTAACTAACTAATCCAACTAGCTAAGATTAAGGCCTTTCAAATTAGCCCACACGCCTAGCCCATGAAGCACATGTTTTAAACAATTACAGCCCAAGGTCATTACAAATCCGAATGGGCTAGATGTTAAGCCCATCTTCATGACAAGCCTCTAATAAGCTAAGTAGCTTATATTTGTCTTCAAGCCCATTTTGACACTTTTCAAAAGCCTCTTCATTTAGTTCTTGTGTCACTAAGCCTTGTACATAGGTTGCCATTGCCATATTTAGCTTTTGAGCTCTCCCTCTTGTAATTGGGCCACTTGGCATCTTCAAAGGATCTTTAGTTGGTGTCTTGCATGGCTGGTCCATATCACCTTATCCTTTAGGGGCTGGCCGAAATTCACTTTTAGCCAAGTTTAAGTCTACATTCATTTCTTCTTTTCTTAGGATAATTATGCCTATTTATCACTAGCTTTTAGAATTATTTTCAGATTGTATTTATCTTTATTTATTCTTGTACTTAGTCCATATTATGGCCAAATACATGATGTGTGCACAGGGGGGTCAACATTGCAAGATTATAAACTTTGCAAGTTCAGATTTATGGAGATTAAATTTATGGAAGTTAAAGAATGCTTGAAGGTAGTTTACTGAATTATGAGGAAGCCGAATCAAATAAAAAGAGACTTTGAAGAGAGGCATGTGCAAGTCATGTGACCTTGACATGTGCCATCCATATGCTTTGACATGTGCTAGACATGTGCCATGTCATGTGCTATGTATGTGCCATATGCATGTGCACATCATGTGACACAATACATGTGCAATGCATGTGTTGCTTAATGGACTTATGGGCTAATTTGTTTGGGCTCTTAGTTTAGGCTTTTATTTGATTATTTTTATTATGCTGGGCCTTAACTTATTCTTTTGGGCTTATTTAAGTGAGATGGGCTTTAATTAGCTTGGGCTCATTTAATTAGTTCTTTTTAGGCTTTTTGGGCTAAATTTTAAGTTAATTAGTGTGGGCTTTAGTTATCTTGATGTAAGGCCCATGTTTTAAGGCCTATTTGATTAATTAGGGTTTTTTCTAGCTTAAGGGAGTATATATACTCCACAAAAACGAGATTGGAGGCAGATTTGATTAATTTGATAAATTTCCTTTGGCTTGGCCGAATTCATCTTTGGAGAGGATAGCTTGTCTTCTTCTTTTGCATTAAGAACATAAATTCTTATCAAGGTAATTACTTGTGGCGAATTTTGTTCTTGTGTTTAAATCAACCTAATTATTTGCGTTTCCTTTCAATTTATTGATTAGGGGTTCAATAGGGTTGGGGATTTACTCTTATTCATGTCTATGCCATATTGTATGTTCAAGGGGTTTCGGGTTCTTTAGCCTTGGGGTTCCGCATACAATATGGCATAGACATGAATAAGAGTAAATCCCCAACCCTATTGAACTCCCAATCAATAAAGTGAAAGGAAACGCAAATAATTAGGTTCATTTAAACACAAGAACATAATTCGCCACAAGTAATTACCTTGATAAGAATTTATGTTCTTAATACAAAAGAAGAAGACAAGCTATCCTCTCCAAAGATGAATTCGACCAAGCCAAAGGAAATTTATCAAATTAATCAAATTTGCCTCCAATCTTGTTTTTGTGGAGTATATATACTCCCTTAAGCTAGAAAAAACCCTAATTAATCAAATAGGCCTTAAAATATGGGCCTTACATTAAGATAACTAAAGCCCACACTAATTAACTTAAAATTCAGCCCAGAAAGCCTAAAAAGAACTAATTAAATAAGCCCAAGCTAATTAAAGCCCATCTCACTTAAATTAGCCCAAAAGAATAAGTTAAGGCTTAGCATATTACAAATATTCAAATAAAAATAATAAATAAAAGCCTAAAATAAGAGCCCAAATAAATCAGCCCATAAGTCCATTAAGCAACATATGCATTGCACATATATTGTGTCACATGATGTGCACATACATAGCACATGACATGACACATGTCTAGCACATGTCAAAGCACATGGATGGCACATGTCAATGTCACATGACTTGCATATGCCTCTCTTCAAAGTCTCTTTTTATTTGATTCGGCTTCCTCATAATTCAGTAAACTACCTTCAAGCCTTCTTTAACTTCCATAAATTTAATCTCCATAAATCCGAACTTGCAAAGTTTATGATCTTGCAATGTTAACCCCCCTGTGCATGCATCAATACATGTAGATAAAGGTTAGGAATTATCTTTGTTATTTATTTTATTAATTATCTCTTAGAGTTAGTGTTTGATTATAACTCCTCTAGGGAGGAGTGGCTGCCTAGCCTATATAAAGGGATGAACTTCTTCATTTGTACTTTACATTTTGCATATTTATGATCAATGAATTTTCATTGATTGAATTTGTGAGAGTTAATTTTTATTGATTCTTGCTATTGTATGAAGAATTGGACTTAGGCAATTTGCATGATTAATGTATGCTTGATTCTTATTCTTCTTACTTTCTAAATCAATCTATTATAAGTATTTCCATTCAATCTTGTTTGGGGGTTCTTTAGATTGGGGGTTTATTAACTTGTTTATGATCAATATTCATGGTATGTTGGCATTCTAGTTTGCATATAGGATGGGGTTCCGCATCACATGGATCGACGTACGAAGGAGAGATATAGGGTATTAGACGAGTACCTAGACAGACAGGAAAGGCTCATAGAAGATTTGAGGTAGGGCCTGAGTGCCTCACAGACAGCGGCAGCCTAGAGGATTGATGAGACCGTCTAGCTTGTTGATGAGTCTGTCACCTCTCTCAGATTTTGAGTTGAGATTTTAGAGGCCTCTATACCAACCATATCCGGGACTGTCAGGGAGTTGCAAGAGTAAATAGAGGATAGGCTTACTGGGATTAGGGATGCCTCTAAACGCTAGAGCTCATAGCAGACATAGGTTTTTTCAAAGCTGGCGAGAGTGATTTGTGAGTTCTTGGAGTTCCTTAGGACTTGCGCTTGGCCTTTTCTGGAAGGGTATGCCCGGATTGAGTTCCAGCACCCTCCACGAGCAGAGTCGCCGACAGCACCTCGATCTCCACCAGTGGATGTTACCCACCAGTCATCTTCCTTCAGAGTCAGGCCCTCTTCCTCTAGAGTTAGGCCATCTTCCTCTAGTGTAAGGCCGTCGACATCTGGTGCTCAGCCTATCCATATGTCTGACAGTGATGAGGATCTGGATGAGCCGACTGAGTACTCTCCTGTATAGCACATGTTCAGGGAGATTTGTATATAAATATCTGTTGATGTACAAACTTTTCAATATTTGGTTACATATTTATATTTTGTTCAAATTTTATTTTGCTTTGAAAGCACATGACGCATCAAAAAAATAATAAGGTAAATAATAAATATGAAAAAAAATAATAAAATAATATAAAATAAAGTAAATAATAATAATAAAAATATATATATGAGAAGATAATAAATGAATGTAATAAAAAGATAAAACAAATAACAAAAAAAAAAGAAAAGAGAGAAAGTCGATAAATTTATGTTTTGAGAGATCCAATTAATACAATAAATTAACAAGATTCACTGAAATTACAGGAATTATAGACCAACTGAAATATATCAAAAGAGACGTGGCCACAATCATATGCTTACGGCTCAACGGCAACAATCATATGCCGGTGTCTCGAAGGCAACAATCATATGCTGGACAGACCAACTGCGATATATCAAAAGAGATGCGGTGATAATCATATGCTTACGGCTCAACGGTGATAATCATATGCCAATGTCTCGAAGGCGGCAATCATATGCCAGACAGACCAACTGCAGTATATCTAAACGAAATGTCATGACAATCATATGCCTATGGCTCAATGGCAACAATCATATACCGATGTCTTGAAAGCGACAATCATATTCCAGACAGACCAACTGCAGTATATCAAATGAAACATGGCGACAATCATATGCCTATGGCTCAAAGGCAATAATATACTGGTGTCTTGAAGGCGAAAATCATATGCCGGACAAACCAACTGCAGTATATCAAAAGAGATGTGGCTACAATCATATGCTTATGGCTCAACGGTGATAATCATATGCATGTGTCTCAAAGGCGACAAATATATACCAGACAGACCAAATGTAATATATCAAAAGAGATGTGGCAACAATCATATACTTATGGCTCAATGGCGACAATCATATACTTATGGCTCAACGGCGAAAATCATATGCTGGTGTCTCAAAGGCGACAGTCATACACCGGACAGACCAACTGCAATTTATCAAAAGTGATGTGGTGATAATCATATGCTTAAGGCTCAATGGCGACAATCATATACTGATGTCTCGAAGGCGACAATCATATACCGGACATACCAACTGCAGTATATCAAAAGAGACATGGCGATAATCATATTCTTACAGCTTAACGGCAACAATCATATGCTGGTGTCTCGAAGGTGACAATCATATGCCGGATAGACCAACTGTGTTATATCAAAAGAGACGTAGTGACAATCATATGCTGGTGTCTTGAAGGTGGCAAGCATACGCCGGATAGACCAACTGCGGTATATCAAAAGAGACGTGGTGACAATCATATGCTTACGGCTCAACGACGACAATCATGTGCCGATGTCTCAAAAGCAACAATCATATGCTGGATAGATTATCCATAATCTTAAGAATATCCTGATGGTGACAATCATATGCCAGACGGGTCGAGAGCAGTCTTCAGGACAACTCGGCGGCAACAATCATATGCCAGACGGGTCAAGAGCAGTCTTCAGGACAACTCGGCGGCGACAATCATATGCCGAAAAGATTTAACTGAAGTCTTTAGAATAACTCAGTGGTAAAAATCATAAGCCACAATCCACGATCTTCAAACAGCACAACAAAAAGGTAAGGACTGCCTCAGGTACGCGCTTCTTCCCTTTTCTCTGAATTTTAGCTTATTTAGACACTACTGCACTAGTTTCCTCAAAATTGGGGGCAACTATAGACATCGGCTCCTGAGTCAGCCTATATCAGAGTTACCCAATGAGGATATCAGTACCTGTTTCATAGGTAGAGGAGTGAGATTGTAGATTTTCACCCTTGAATTTCACAAATCTTAAAGTTTTTGGTGACCAAAAATCCTTTTCAGTCTCTTTTATTCTAAAAAATAATCCTTTTCATCTAAAAAATTCTATTTTTTGATTGACCGATGCCCGTTGGTCAATTGGGTTGCCTATCGGATGCATCGAAGGATGGTTAGTGGTCGTTGCTCATCACTGAGGGGCGCCCGTCAATTGCGTGAGTAGGCGCTCGTCACTCACATGAGTAGGTGCTCGTCACTCATGTCTAAGGGACGCCCGTCCCTCTTGCACAAGTGAGTGTCCGTTGCTCGGTTGGTGAGGCCATCTAATCCCTATTGAGCGATGCCCGTCCCTAGGCCGAAGGATGCTGGTCTGTCGAGGCCTGACAACGAAATTCTGCTTGTTTGGGGATGAATCTGATAGATTTAAGACATTTATCCTTTAGGATAAATATCAAGTTTTTGATTTATATCTAAAGATTGTTTGAAATCACTTTATCTCTAAAGATAAACCAAATATTTGATATATACCTTCAAAGATAAATAGAAATATTTGGTTTTATCCTTCAAAAGATAATTTGATATATTTATCTTTAGAGATAAATCAAACATAATATTTATCTTTAAGGATAATTAAAATTTTGTATTTATCTTTGAAGATAAATATTTAATTTTCATCTTTATCCCTAAATCAAGCATTAGCCTATAAATAGAAGGCTAATGAAAGAAAGGGGAGGAGTATTTTTTTGGGATTTTATTTTAAAGGAGAACCTTTTAAAAAAGCAAAAATAATTTCTATAAACAAAAGTTCTCTTTATATTTATTTTTCTTTTGAAATTTATTGAAAAAGAATTCGAAGAAAATTTTAGAAAGGGAAATAAATTCTCTTTTCTTGATTCGCCTTCTTAAGATTTCAAATTATTTTTAAAAAATTGATTTTTTAGAGAGAGAGAAAATTATTTTCAATTTGTTCAACTGTCAACCAATCCTTGTAGAATTCAAGGAAAATTTATACAGCATTTTCGTTCCAGAGAATAATATTCTGAGGGTAAATATTCTGGGTTAGTCATTCTTGCGTTAATTTTAATATTTTGACATGAAATACATGATTTAGTCAAATGTAAATTAATTTATTTGCTTGGCATTTTGTTATTTTGTGTTAGATTTATTTCATTAAAGATTTATTTAACACAATTGCATGATGTAGAGGCCTAGGATTCATAAAATGTAAGAAATTTAAACTTTTGTGTGTTTAAAATGGAGCTTTTATGGTGTTTTTGACTCCTGGAGGCGACTGACGGGAAGGACTGTTAGACGTCCGTCGCTCGAAGTGAGCGACGGGACATTATAGAAAGCTTATTTTGCCCATCGGTGACCTCTTTGATGGCCGTCCCTCGTCTTCCCTTGGCCGTTCCTAGGTCTTTTCTTTACCCTTTTTAATTGTTTCAATTTCTTTCTCTATATTATGTCTTTGCATTATTAATTTTAGATATTTCATTAATATTCTTCTACTATTTTGCCCTTTACTATGCTTTCAAATATTTTATTTTAATGTGGTTAACATGTTAGTCTATTTTGGTTTTATGAGTTCTATTTTGTTGAGTATGGAAGGTAAAATGAAGGCTCAAAATTGGGATGATTTGGAGACTTCATTTGGGTTCATTCTTCTCACCTTTTTTTTATTAAGCTTTTGTTATTCTCCACCTTTATTTTTCTGTTCATTAATATAAAAAACACAAAAAAATTTCTATAATTAAAATAAGGTTTTTTAATAAAATGGGACCAAAGTCCTAATTTTTCCTCTAATGAAATGCAGCCTAAAATCATTCTTTTAAGTATATGTGCGAGGACCAATATCCTCACCTCAAATAAATGACCCGATTTATGCATGATTTGTATTTCCTTTTATTGGGGTTGTATTTCGCGCCTATTTTATTGTAAGTGATGCGTGCACAGGGGGGTCAACATTGCAACGTTGTAAACATTGCAAGTTCAGATTCATGGAGATCAAATTTAGGAAAGTTAAAGAAGGCTTGAAGGAAGTCCATGGGCCGAATCTAAGAAGAAGCCAAATTGAAGATGGACATGTGCAAGTCATGTGATACCTTGACATGTGCAAGTCATGTGACCTTAACATGTGCCGGACATGTGACCTTGACATGTGCTAGACATGTGCCATGTCATATGCTATGCATGTGTCACATGATGGAAACGCTTATAATAGATTGATTTAAAAACACAAGAACAGAATTCGCCACAAAGTAAATTACCTTGATAAGAATTAAAAGTTCTTGATACAAAAGAAGAAGACAAACAATCCTCTCCAATGAAGAATTCGGCCAAGCCAAAAAAAAGTCTCAAAAATATCATAATCTCCATACAAACTTGTTTTTGAGGAGTATATATACTCCCTTAAGCTAATAAAAAACCTTAATTAATCAAATAGGCCTTAAAACATGGGCCTTACACTAAGATAACTAAAGCCCACACTAATTAACTTAAAATACACCCCAAAAATCCTAAAAATAACTAATTAAATGAGTCCAAGCTAATTAAAGCCCATCTCACTTAAATAAGCCCAAAAGAGTAAGTTAAGGCCTAACATATTACAAATAATCAAATAAAAATAATAACTAAAGCCCTAATTAAAAGCCCAAACCAAAACAACCCCTTAAGTCCATTAATAAGCACATGGAATGCACATGTAATGTGTCACATGATGTGCACATGCATGTGACACATGCATAGCACTTGACATGGCACATGTCTAGGACATGTCAAGGTCACATGTCCGGCACATGTTAAGGTCACATGACTTGCACATGTCAAGGTGTCACATGACTTGCACATGTCCATCTTCGATTTGGCTTCTTCTTAGATTCAGCCCATGGACTTCCTTCAAGCCTTCTTTAACTTTCCTAAATTTGATCTCCATGAATCTGAACTTGCAATGTTTATAACATTGCAATGTTGAACCCCCTATGCACGCATCAGTAAGTTAATGTACTTTTATTTTAATTGTATTATTTATTGCTTTTCATTATGTGCTTGATTTCCTCCTTAATAAATTGTATAATCATATGAGAAAAGGATGAAAATTTAACTTAAAAACTCATTTGTAACCTTAGCCAAGGTATGAATAAAAGTAAAATCCTGAACTCTCTTTGGTCTTAGGTTTTATGAGATTAGATGAATATTCCTAATGTTCTATGGGGATGGGAATTCCAAAATATATCTTATTGCCCAAAATAGACATATGCGCATCGTCTTAGGCTCAATGAGGCTAGATGAACTTTCCCAATGTTCTATTTGGTGGTGACTCCAAAACACCTCTTGTTGCCCAAAATAGATGCCCTTGTAATCTTTACAAGTTTTATGAACCTCTCCTAAATACACTAAAAGCGGGTTTTTAGGGCCCCCGGGGTTCGGTGCGCATCAAATTCATTAAACAAGACCTACATAATATACGAGCCCCTAGTGTGTTGGCCAATGAAAGTATGGGATAGGCCTTCAAAATCACTTAACTTCAGAACCTGCACGGATAAACACCAGTGCTAAGTATAAAAGCTTAGTGGAGAAAACATGAGATGGACGACCACTCACAGTGGGCATCAATGCACGACACATACATATGAAGCATAATTATAATAGAATAAATAATATGTATAATCTCCAAATAAAGAAATCATCAGAAATCACGTGTTAAAGTTATACTCATTAAATCACATTACTATAATCACAAATCATTTATTAACCATTTCATTTCCTTTTTATTCACATATATTATTGCTTGCATTTACAAAATAGTGGATAACGGGTTGAACGCATAGGTACCTGAAGGTACAGTTGAAACACACATATGGATCCAATCCGGGATCCAAAACACATAAGGATCCAACAGGATCCAGAAACACATAAGGACCAAATCGTGGTCCAAGCACATAGGCTCTAGCAATAGACCTTATAGGCATGCCTATCTATCCATAACCCGACTTTTGTAGGCTAATAGTCTTTTAATCCAATTATTCACATTATCACATTAAATAATATTCGCATAAATTATTCACAATTTAATTCCATACACATATAGTCCATTTGATAGGCCAAAATAACAATATTTAATTCATATAACGTATTTCTTGGCATCGATTAAAATATAGATCAAAATGTATAAAAGAATAAACAATTTAAATGAAGGACGGCTATCTCTCAATTCCAGTGCCCATCCCTGGCAAGTCCATGCCAAAGGGATGGCCAACACCCAACAATCACCAGTCCCTAGCATGGCTACACTTGAGGGATGGCCATGACTCATTAAGTCCACCAGTCCCTCACAAAATGGCACTTGAGGGGACGGCCAATTAATAGCTCAAAAGCTTGAACCAACTCCTTCAGCAAAATAAAATACAACCTCAACTTGCACAGCTAGAAACACAAAGCAAACATTGTTTTTAGCCAAAGTGATTTCACAACAATTAATCCCCAGGATGCTAACTTTTAATGGCACAAATTTCAGGTAATTTGGAGTTGTATCCAAGGAGTTATGGCTTAAGAAGCAAAGACTACTAAAGCTGTGGTTTTGGGCATTTTAGAGGACCTTAAAGGAATAATTAACATAAAGCTATTTCTAGGACATTTTTAGGCATAGATATCTCGGTTCTAACCCAACTAAAATCAAGTAATTTGGAGTTCAAAAACTCAACTTATGATCAAAATAGTCACCAGAGGTCAATATGAACTTCTGGATAGAAGTTCCTTTTGAAATTCAATATGTTCAAATTCAACCACATCAACATAACCAACCACAATACTCAATTCAAATCAACACAAATCACTTGTGGAAATTTCAAAATATCTAAATTGTAACACTCCTTACCCATACATAGCAACCGACCATGACAGGTGAAGGATCTCACACGACAATTACAGAGTTTAACATACTTAAATAAGAAACAGATACTAAAAACAGAATTATAAAATTTCTTCTAATACAAATTACATTCACATACATTTTCTTGAAAGACACTTTTCTCATTAATTATAGTACATACAGACCATTCATTTCTGAAATAAAATTTAATTACATTACAAGAGGCAAATACAAAATCTATACAAACTCGTTGGCCTTAGCTGTTGCGAAATGTCCTTGGCGACTCTTCTATCTTTATAACCTGCACGGATGAACACCCATGCTAAGTTTAAAGCTTAGTGGGGAATACATATAAAATACACGACCACTCACAGTAGTCGTTAACAGAACATACGAATGATTACATATAAACATTTACATTTATAATATACAAACTCTTAAGAATATACCCTAATCATATACATGCATTTGTACAGTTTGGTACTCCCTTATTTGCTTAACCAAGTAGACATTTATATTAATACGCAGAAGTAGCACACACACATAATCATATTCATTTAATGTCAAGTATCATGTTATTCATACATTACATAGATTATTTAACTTAATTTATATACCATGTTAAAGATGCAATAATCAATCATTTATTTAATTTCTTTACAAAAATAATATGAACATATGAAACCCCGACTATGATAAATTTGTAACACCCCGATTCCCACCCTAGTAGTTTTGAGTATGTGTGTGTGTATCTTAGGATTTAATTGCATGATAGTTTTAATTGTAGTATTAATGTTGTGTTGGGAAGATTAGGAGAACTAGAAGAGGAATTTTTGCCAAACTCACCAATGAGCTTGTGACATGTGGCAAGAGAGAGAGTGTAAGAAGGGAGTGGCTATATAAGCCAAGAGAGAGAAAATGAGAGAGAGGGCAAATCTGCCCCTCTCTCCCATTTCCTCCTCATGCCATCTCCTTCTTGCTTTCTTCTTGTTCCTTTTTCCTTGCCCTTGATCAGTTCCTTTACTTGTTGTTTGGTTAATTTGGCAAATCCTAGAGCTACTCAAGTAAGTATTGCTCTCTTTTTCTTCTTCTTCTTCTTATTCTTCCTTGCTTTTGTTTGGGTGTATATGGCTGTGTGAGGGTTTGTGTAATTTGTGTGTATGTTGGTTATGGGTTTTGGTTCAGAGATTCCTTCTAAAGATCCCAAAGGAAAGGAGATTATTGGTGGGAGTTCAGCTCTTTGATCTTTTGGAGCTAAGGAGTTAAAGGTTTGGGAATTTGCTTGATTTTGCATATTTTTCATCTTTTAATTTCTATTGTGATTTCGGTAAATTGAGAGTGAAATTGTATAAATTTGTGCTTAATTTAAGTGTATGATGATGTATTGAAGTGATATTGTTGTTTTAGTAGTGGAATTGAGTTTGGGTATTGATATAGTTTTTAGGTAAAATTTTGGGTTTGAAGAATCCTTGGCTTAAATTGTTTGATTTATTGTTTTAGTTCATGATTGTTAGCATAAAACTTGGGTTTTATGTTGTATAATGTGATTTGAGTGCCTATTAATGATCGTGTTGAAGTTTGTTGGGTGAATTGCAAGTTTGGGGATGGTTTGGTTATGGAGTTTTCTAAAAATTTCGACTGAAGGAGCTGGAAACACGACTCTATCGCGAGCGCTATAGAGCCCGGTCATCCGAGCTCCTACTGAGGAGTGCCTCTATCACGGGCGCGACTTTGGTCGTAAGCACGACAGAGAGCTCGGTTGTCGAGCAGCTTGTGACGCGTGCCGGACCCGACCAGTTCTCGGAGACCCGCTTTTAGGGCCCGAGAGGGTTTGCGTCTTTTAATTTTGGGCAATCATGAAATATTTTGGACACCTCCTTCCAATAGAATACTGAAAAAATCATCTAATCCCATGAACCCTTTAGGCACCTTTGAGGTATTTTGGAGTCGCCACCCAATTTACAAAAAATTGGGAAAGTTCATCTAACCTCGGGGTCTAAACCAGAAAAAGATTCGGAACTTTACTCTTATTAATGCCTTGGTTAATTATAAATGAATTTTTAATTTTAAAAATTTCACCTCTCTTCTCACGTGGTTGTGCATTAAAAATAAAGTGCAAATTAAGTAGTAAAGAAAGCAATCTAAAGCAAGATAAAAAGTGGGACAAAATACAATCCCCCAAAATAAAAAGGTATTAAAATTTAGGACAAAAAATACAATCCCCCAAATAAAATAAAATAAAACATAAATAAATAACAAACTTAAATAAATAAATAAACATTCATAAATCGGGATATTTATTTAAGATAGGAACATTGGTTCCTTCATATTAACTTTGAAAAATTGAAGAGTTATTTTTGGCATACTTAGGAAAGTCGGGATGAGTGATCCCATTTTGAGAAAATTAACTCTTCTTTATAAAGTGAGTTTTTATTGGTTGAAATTAGGACATTGGTCCCATTTTATTAGAAAAATATCCCAATTTATTAATATAAAACTTTTTGACTTTTAATTAACGTGCATAAAAATAAATAAATTTATTACATATTACATAATAACATCAAATAAAATAATAATGAAAAATAATAAAAATGACAAATTAAATCAAAATGGTGCCTTCAAATCTCCATGGGCTCCCATTTGCCATTGAAAAAGCTCACACATAAAAATAAGTATTGAAATAAAAAAAACGTAAATAAAAGTGATGTTAGTAATAAAAATGAATTTAAACATGTAACATATGAATTAAAGTAAATAAAATAAAATGCATCATGTATAACAAATCAATTAAATGACATAATAAAAATAAGTAACTTAACATATTAATAATTCAACATGCACGAAAACATAAATAATAATAATAATAATAATTATAATAATAATAATAATAATTATAATAATGATGATGATGATGATGATGATGATGATGATGATGATGATGATGATGATGATGATGACGACAATAAAAAATAATAATAACAATAAACAAGAATAATAAAAGTAATAATAATAATAATAATAATGATAGTAGTAATAATAGATAATAATAATAAGAGTAACAACAAGGGCAATAATAATAATAATAATAATAATAATAACAACAACAACAATAATAATAATAATAATGATAATAATAATAACAATAATCACAATGATAATAATAATAAAACACAATAACAACAAAGAAAATGAACAATCAAGCAAGCAAAAATAAAAAGCATTAAAATAAACAAAACATGTTAAAGCATGTTAAATAATAACAATAATAATAATAATAATAATAATAATAATAATAATAATAACAACAACAACAATTAAATAAGAACACAAGAATGAGAAATAAAAATATGTTAAGGGAACAAATTGAATCAATGACTACATCACATAAAATAGGAAAAATAACATATCTAAAAGAATCTACATGGTTGCTAATTAATTATAAACAAATAATAATAATAATAATAATAATAATAATAATAATAATAAAATCAAGTCTAGAATGTTTACCCTCAGATTTAGATTTGATGAATGAAGATAGATAATCAATTTTTTTGTCTTGATTTTGCAAAAATAAAATATAAAAGTAAATTTTTATCTTCAAGAACAAAGAATTAATTTTTTTGTCTTAAGAGAAAAATTTGTTAAAAAGAAGAAGAAGAAGAAGAAGAAAATATTTTTCTTAAGAAAAATCCCCCCTAATTCTCTCTCTAAAAAATCCCTTTTATACCTCCAAATAAATCAGATTTAATGAAGAAATTAAATCAATTTTAATTCCCATTAACACAAAAAAATTGAAGGATTTGAAAGTTTAGAAGACAAAAAGGTTTTAAAAATTAAATTCTTCAAAAAAAATAAGAAAAAAACATAAATTTGGGTCAAAACGCCCATAGGGGGTTGTTGGGGGCGTCGGGAGCGCGACAGGGGCGAACGACGCCCATCAGCGTGCTCAACGGGTGTCGCTGCGTGGAGCACGTCACTCGCGTGCTACACTATCGTACGTCGCCTAGCGCGCGGGCAAGCTCGCCCTGCTGACGCCGAAATTCGGCTGATTTTTTTTTTTAAAAAAAATTTGCTAAAACGCTATAATTTCAAAACTCGGTTTTTTTTATCTTAAAATATATTTTTTTTAAAATATTTTTAAAACACATTTTATTTACTTTTAATAAAACAATTTTGATAAGGAAACCATTACTTTCAACTTTCATTTTTGCTTATAAATAGGCACACTTAATTTCATCATTGGGTAACTCTGATCTGGGATGACTTAGGACCCAGTGTCTACAGTTGCCCCCGGTTTTGGGGAAATTAGTGCATAGGTGCCTAGGTGAGCCAAAACTGCAGAGAAAAGAGGAAAAAGACACATACCTGAGGCAGCTATTTTTTCCAGACTGGACGATGTTGTTGGGGTGGTTATTGCTAGCTTGTCGACATGTTATTCTTTGCTAAAGCGAGTTACCATGATCGTGTAAATCCTCGGTGAAGTGGTATTTACCGTCAGCACGTAAATCTTTGTTCAAGTGGTAGTGCCTTGGTCGTGTTAACCTTCCGTGGAATGGCAGTGCCGCCATCATGTTAACCCTTATGAGATTTGAAGTAATAGTGTCGTGATCGTGCTAACCCTTCGTGGAGTGGTAGTGCCATCATCGTGCTAACCCTTCTGAAGTGGTGGTGTCGTGGTCGTGCTAACCTTCTGTAGAATGGTAGTGCCACCATCGTGCTAACCCTTCTGAGATTTGAAGTGGTAGTGTCGTAATCGTACTAACCCTCTGTGGAGCAGTAGTGCCGTTATCGTGCTAACCCTTTTGAAGTGGTAGTACCGTGGTCTTGCTAACCTTCCGTGGAATGGTAGTGCCGCCATCGTGATAACCCTTTTGAGATTTGAAGTAGTAGCCATGATCCTGTGGAGCAGTACTGTCGTCATCGTGCTAACCCTTCTGAAGTGGTAGTGTCGTGGTCGTGCTAACCTTTCGTAGAATGGTAGTGCCTCCATCGTGTAAACCCTTCTGAGATTTGAAGTGGTAGTGCCGTGGTTGTGCTAACCGTCGGTGGAGTGGTAGTACCGTCATCGTGCTAACCCTTTTCTGAAGTGGTAGTGTCATGGTTGTGCTAACCTTCTGTGGAATGGTAGTTCTGTCATCGTTCTAACCCTTCTGAGATTTGAAGTAGTAGCCGTGATAGTGCTAACCCTCCGTGGAGCGGTAGTGCCGTCATCGTGCTAACCCTTCTGAAGTGGTAGTGCCATGGTCGTGCTAACCTTCCGTAGAATGGTAGTGCCGCCATCGTGCTAACCCTTTTGAGATTTGAAGTGGTGCCCCTTGAGAGCCTTTTGGTTAGTTGCCCTCTGAGAGGTCTTTGGTTCATGCTTGGATTGATCCTTGAACTGATGTTTGGATTGATGTTGTCACTCGCCTTCTGCCGGTGTCCGCATCGAATCTCTCTTACTGCAAAATTGGATAGCCAAATATGCAGGAAAAAAAAATAGTGAGCATGCACATGAAATGTATGTGTCATGCAGAAATGCAGGATAAGAATTCATCTAAGTGAGTTTGGAAACGATAACCGGGCTGGGTTCAATTTGAGGTAGGATCAATGCCCTTTGGAATTGCTTTTGAATTTCGTGCCTTTTGGGGTTATAAGGTTCTCATTTGATACCTGTAGTCATTTTTTTAAAGTAGTGCGTCCCTTGTGGATTTTCACACTAGCTTTTCTTAGTGAGAAATGCGCCGTTTGCGGATTTTCACATAACCCCGTGCCTTATTTTTGCCTGGAAAGGACCCAACCCAATCAAGTGGCTTTTCTTTTTTTTTTCTTTTTTTTTGACAAGAGAGGTTAAAGTGACTGCCAAATATCTTTTAAGGGTGATCATCATGTACTTTCCTTAGACCATAGTCGTATGACCTTGATTCTTAACACGAAGGCACTACAGCATTGGCTTCACAGTTGACAGAATAATGCATCAGCTGAAGGGCCCGAGTAGCGAGAAAAGCAAAGGGCAGATAGTAATAATGTGCTACCTTTATATCGGAACTAGACAATTTTGAGTATGCAAAATGAACTGCTCTGACCACATCAATGTTGCATAAATGCATATGTTTCAATTTGATTTCATAACACATGATCATTATTTGGAGTTAAATCAAATAATATAAGACCTCATCTAATCTTGGGATAAATCTTGAAATCATCAAACTCCTGTTATCAACTAGCCCTCTCGGGTTTTCATGATTGAAAATTTTCTCTCTGCCCTTAATTTTTTTGCCCAGGATGCTCTTTTTTTCTTTTTTTTTTTGAAGCAAATTCTAGATGTAACGTTGGGGATGAGACTCAATTCAAATGCATAAATGCACTCGTGGCTCCCCGCTTGAAGCTCAAGAAACACCATATGCCCCTTCCTATGTACTGAACCTTATTAGAAGGTCATCTATGCTAATTAGATAAGACTGAACGAAGACTCAAAAGGTCTTACTTCGGTTGTAACGTTAGGCTTAGGTAGATGGCCATCAAAGGAGGATCAGGTTGCTAGAGAAAAATGGCCGCAATATTTACTCGACTGATGGGAGGACCATTCTCAGCTCAATTGCATACTATAAAGGTATTCTTGAATTTGGGTTTGATAATACTTTAGCTCATCAAGCCCAGAATAATAATTAAGTTAAAAAGATAACCACGGAAACTCATCAAGGGGTATCTTGAGCTCTACTTCTTTTTTCCCTTTTTTCTTTTTTTTTTTTGTTTTTTGCTTCTTTTTTTTTTGCTTTTGTCTCTGACTTTTTCCTTTTTTTTCGCGAGCTCATGTCTTTTAGGCATGACTAAACCCTCTTCCCAAAGTGTAAACTCATCCTTATTAGGGCAATTTTTTGATAACCCAAAGAATTGTCAATGATTGAAACTTTTTCCCGAAGTGTAAGCCCATCCTTATTAGGGCAATTTTTGATAGCCCAAAAAAGTATCAAAACATACATCCATCCTTACTAGAGTGGCCATTCTTCTAAGGGGAGGCAAAAATCATTTTAGGTGAAGGGTAGTTTCAACATGTGTAACAACAAAATCGGTACACATTTAGCATACCAGCATAAAGGCTCAATGGGCTAGCAAGCGATTGCGAAATAAAGGTAGAAAACAGTCATTTAGAGAGCTATACAAAGAAGGGCTGCCTAAATCATTTTCTAGGTTCCGTCTTATCTAGGGATTGATTTGACAAGTAATCAAAAAGGTTCTAATGCTCTTAGTGAGTTTTCATCCAATACCCTAATTGCAACTAGTTTTTTTTATCACCATTTTCTATTTTTATTTTCTCTTTTTATTTTTAGCTCTCAGAATTTTCCTCTCTTCAGGAGTTATATTAGATGCTATGAAGATTTTCTTTGGGTTTTTCAAAGTTTCGAGATTAAATGTAATCGTATTAATTGAATTAATATCATAAAATGAATGCATCGTGATCATGAGAAATGAAATTATTAGAGATACTATACAAATACGCAAGATTGTTCATTTTATTGAAATTACCAATACTGTAAATATTGTCATAAAAAGAGTTCTTGGAATAAAAAGCAACTAAAAAAACATAATCTTCTCCTCTGATCACATTCATGGTGGAGGGACTGCATTATAGCCTGCCCTCTTCTTCTTATCTCTCTTCTCAGGGTCAGTGATCTCCTTGAAATCAATTAGATGTTGAATTTTGTTTCTCAAAGTTCAGTAATAATCTATTAAATGCCCAGTGTGGTAAGCGTAGTATTGATCATCTCTATGCCTCGGCTTTCCTTGATTCATGGTTAGCCTGGGTGGCAATGGTTTTAGCTTGCCTTCCTTTGTCAATTTCTCCAATACCCAAGATAGAGAGCAGCCCAAATTAGAGTAGTACCTCTGACCCTGTCCAACCTCGGTAGCTGAAACCTCGGCCGTCTTACCACTTCTATTATTACTGCTTCCAGCACTGCCTGATTTGTACCCTGATTGGTTGCCATAACCTTTCCCAGCAAAGTTATTTTGGCTTGCTTTCTTTGCTAGGAAAGCCCCCTCAGCCTCTACAGCAATGTCCTTAAGCGACTCCTAGTCTTTGAGCCCCTTAAAGCTGAGCAAGTCCCTCAAGTAAGGGCAAGAGTTCCTGATAAATAGCCTGATTTGGTCAGCAGTGTTAGGCTTTCTCTTCATCTCCATAATCCTATTTCTCCATCTTGTAAGGTATTCATGGAACGACTCATCATTCTTTTGCTATAAAAGCTCGAGGTCCTTTAAGGTGACCTCCATTCTGGTGCTACAGTCATACTGCTTCATAAACTCCTCAGTCAAAAAGTCCCAATCTTCCTTAGACCTCCTGTCTAACCCATGGTACCAGTCCACAGCCGGACCCACCATACTAAGGCAAAAATATTTCACCTTCTATTTCTTGGTCAACCCTATGCCTTTCATCACCAGGGTATATTGCTTAATATGTCCAGATGGATCCGAAGTACCATCGAACTTCAGCAGCTCAGGTATCTTGAACCTTTGGGGCAATAACTCTTCATCCCTCGAATCTCTATCTTT
The DNA here is from genome assembly GCA_947683425.1 of Excoecaria cochinchinensis. NCBI lineage: Eukaryota > Viridiplantae > Streptophyta > Magnoliopsida > Malpighiales > Euphorbiaceae > Excoecaria > Excoecaria cochinchinensis. The sequence goes on from CANTUQ010000035.1 coordinate 5,635,861, forward strand.
GGTGTTGATCCCTTTTCCAGCTGATAGCATGCTGGTGATTGCTTTAATCTGTTGCCTCATCCCTCTTAGCGCCTCATCCTCTACCCTTAGTGCTTTGGCCCCCATAACTTGAGGTGCTACTGCCTCTTCATTTCCCTCCTCTATCACAAAATCCTCCTCAGGATTAGGGATTATTGCCCTTCTTTGCTCAACAGGCATTACAGCTCTATGCTCGTTAGCAGGTTGGCGAACAGCATTAACTATAACAGGGGCTTCTTCGCCAGTAGGCGGTTTAACTTGCCCCCCTGTATGGACCATTGGGGGTTGTGGAGCAACGGGTGGTTGTGGAGCAACTGATGGTTGTGGAGTAGGAGGATGAGCAATCCTATCGACCATAGCGCCCATCATTTCTAACATTCTTCGCTCAAAATCTTCTAGTCTCCTAACAAGTTCTTGAGTGGTTAAAGCTCCAGTCTCCTCTGCCATTGATGATTCTATGGATGATTCATTGGTCATTGAGAGTGGCTCGGAATTCCAATCAAACACTAATTCTGTCAGCCCAAGGGGCAGATTTGTCCTCACCAACCGACCGTTAGAACCTCTAGTCCACTTAGGTGAATCTATGATGGCTAAAAGATTTGAACTGTTAGAATGATGCATGAATGATATATACAATGCATGATCGTGTTGATGCAGCATAGACAATCACATGCAAGTAGGTAAATCCTTCCAACCTTGTTGCTCCCACACAGGGGGTCATACAGTCTCTTTCCTAGGTGGGCTTGACCTATGGGTCAGCGGGGAACCCAATGGGTGCGTATGGTGCGTGGTAAGAAACCAGCAGCATAACAATCTTAATTTAAAGCGCATGCGTATGAGTTCTGGCCATTATGCATTTGAACTTTTCAAATAGACTAAAAATGGGTCCACCGGGGCATGAAAGCCTTTGATGAGTGTCAGTTAATATGTTTGAATTTGTTCAATATATAAGGGCCCACGTAGCAAGCATATTGTTAGGGTACATATCACCTAGTGGAGGTTTCTGTTGCCATTACATGAGCTTTGGTCAAGGGTGGTGTTACTTTAAGTCTACCCAAGCATGGTTCTTGCCAATGGGTCTAGTTCATCATGAGCATAACGACCGATTGGGTCTCCATTTGATATACCAAAAGGTACGAGGCTTGGGCTGATGATTATTCTTAGCACTTTCCCATATTGAGTGAATGTAGGGTCGTGCTTCGGGAATGCACCGGGGTTAAGAAAGGGACCAAACTAGCATAATTCTAAGGCTCTAGCATGGATGCAATGTAATTTTTTTTTTGAAAAGAGATAGAATTTTAATTTATAGGAAACCCAATTATATTATTAACCAAGACAGCTTCAGAGCAAAGTTTCAAGATTCCCAGTAGAATCGCCACTAAGATGCGCGCCGGACTCGACCAGTTCCCAGAGACCTGTTTTTAGGGCCCGAGAGGATTTGCGTCTTTTGATCTTGGGCAATCATGAGATATTTTGGACACCTTCTTCCAATAGAACACTGAAAAATTCATCTAATCCCATGAAACCTTTAGGCACCTTTGAGCTATTTTGGAGTCGCCACCCAATTTACAAGAAATTGGGAAAGTTTATCTAACCTCGGGGTCTAAACTAGAGAAAGATTCGGAACTTTACTCTTATTAATGCCTTGGTTAATTATAAATGGATTTTTAATTTTAAAAATTTCACCTCTCTTTTCACGCGGTTGTGTATTAAAATTAAAGCGCAAATCAAGCAGTAAAGAAAGTAGTAAAGAAAGCAATCTAAAGAAAGATAAAAAGTGGGACAAAATACAATCCCCCAAAATAAAAAGATATTAAAATTTGGGATAAAAAATACAATCCCCCAAATAAAATCAAATAAAACATAAATAAATAACAAACTCAAATAAATAAATAAACATTCATAAATCGGGATATTTATTTAAGATATGAACATTGGTTCCTTCATATTAACTTTGAAAAATCGAAGAGTTATTTTTGGCATACTTAGGAAAGTTGAGATGAGTGATCCCATTTTGAGAAAATTAACTCTTCTTTCTAAAGTGAGTTTTTATTGGTTGAAATTAGGACATTGGTCCCATTTTATTAGAAAAAGATCCCAATTTATTAATATAAAACTTTTTGTGACTTTTAATTAACGTGCATAAAAATAAATAAATTTATTACATATTACATAATAACATCAAATATAATGATAATAATAATAACAATAATCACAATGATAATAATAATAAAACACAATAACAACAAAAAAATGAACAATCAAGCAAGCAAAAATAAAAAGAAATAAAATAAACAAAACATGTTAAGGCATGTTAAATAATAATAATAATAATAATAATAATAATAATTAAACAAGAACACAAGAATGAGAAATAAAAATATGTTAAGAGAACAAATTGAATCAATGACTACATCACATAAAATACAAAAAATAACATATCTAAAAGAATCTACATGGTTGCTAATTAATTATAAATAAAAAAATAATAAAAAAAATAAAATCAAGCCCAAAATATTTACCCTCAGATTTGGATTTGATGAATGAAGATAGATGATCAATTTCCTTATCTTGATTTTGCAAAAATAAAATAAGAAAAATAAAATATAAAAGAAAATTTTTATTTCGAGAACAAAGAATTAATTTCTATCTTAAGAGAAAAATTTATTAAAAAAAAAAAAGAAGAAGAAGAAGAAGAAGAAAATATTTTTCTTAAGAAAAATCCCCCCTATTTCTCTCTCTAAAAAATCCCTTTTATACCTCCAAATAAATCAAATTTAATGAAGAAATTAAATCAATTTTAATTCCCATTAACACAAAAAAACTAAAGAATTTGAAAGGATAGAAGACAAAAAGGTTTTAAAAATTAAATTCTACAAAAAAAATCAAGAAAAAAACATAAATTTGGGTAAAAAACGTAGGGGGCTGCTGGGGGCATCGGGCACGCGGCAGGGGCGAGCGACGCCCTTCGGTGCGCGCGACGGGCATCATTGCTCGCAGCGCCTCTCTCGCACGCTGCACTAGCACGCGGGCGAGTGCGCCCCACGCTGCGCGCTAGTTGCTACTGATGCCCACCGATGCCGAAATTCGGCCGATTTTTTTTAAAAAATTTTTAGTAAAACATTATAATTTCAAAAGTCACTTTTTTATCTTAAAATATTTTTTTTAAAATATTTTTTAAACACATTTTATTTACTTTTAATAAATCAATTTTGACAAGGAAACCATCACTTCCAACTTTCATTTTTGCCTATAAACAGGCACACTTAATTTCATCATTGGGTAACTCTGATCTGAGCTGACTTAAGACCCGATGTCTACACAGCTGTCGGGCTGATTTCTGTCATGAGTGCACTTGAGTGCGCGAGCATGACAGTGAGCTTCCCAGCCCTCTGTCGCTAGCACGACAGAGGCTTGGCAGCCCTTCCTTGTTCGATCGTGGAGGTTGTCGCAAGCGCGGCATTGGGAAAATTTTGCCTCTATTGCGAGCACAACCATCCCCTGTTCTGCTATGTTATCTTTATTTATGTATTTTTGCATGGTTGCTCACTCATGCTTTGCAAATGTAGTTTAGTATGAATTATTATGTACTTCAATATCTTCTATATGTGTTTATTGTGTTGAGTTATGCCTAGCCTGCAAGAGTTAAGTTAGTGGATAGATAGGCATGCCTATAGAGTTCTGTTAGCTACAGCCCCTTTGTGTTCTTAACCCTGATTAGGTCACCGTTTGGGTCCTCATGACCGTTATGTGTTCGGATCTTCTTTAAGATCCCCAATGCGAAAATGTTTTTAGATGAAAATGAAAGAAGTTGCTTTTGTTCGTACCCATGGGTACTAATGTGTTCACTTGTTATCCGCTACTCTGAGTTTACAGGCATACCTTCGATTTTGATATGTTTGTGCAATAATGTGAATTGTTATCATAATGATATAAGAATGTTGATATTATAGGAAGTATTTATGAACGTAAATAGATATAAGTATGACATGATGGTACCGTAAATGTGTGTGTGCCATATGTATGTGTTTTGCCTTGACGGCCACTTTAAGTGGTCATTCATCTTTTTTTCCCCACTAAGCGTTATCGCTTAGCATGGGTATTTCATCCGTGCAGGTGTGGAAGCTGTCAGAGTTTTTGAGGAGTCTGATCCGCAGTCGCCAGAGCTAACACACTAAAGATAGAGACTTTTTGTATTTTATTCTCTGATGTAAAGCCTTTTTGCTATGTAAATGATTTTGTAATGCTTTTAGTTTAGTATTTTTGTAATTATGTAAGGTTGATATTGTACCCCTGTTGTAATGAATACTTCGTTATATCAATGAATGGGATTGAGTTGTTAAGTTTTAATTTACTTTGTTTTATTGTTATTTTGCACGCTTTTGTTATGCATGGTTCTCTTATTTGGTGACACTCTTATCTATACAGGCACTCTCTCCTCTAAGTGGGTGAGCTCCCCTATGTATAGGTATAGGGTGTTACAATTTTATTGGTATCAGAGCCTAGGTTTAGCCTTTTCTGGGCGACCGTGGAGTAGAATTTTGTCTAGGATTGTGTTGGCCTGATGCAGACATTTTGTGTTTTGTTGTTAGATGGAGTCTGCGCGTGTGCAAATCCCTAAGAGCAAGATCCATCTGTGTCCGGTCCTGCTCAATCAGCAAGGGTGCAACTTGAGGCTCCAGCCATGCCTTTCGAGGCTATGTTAAAGATATCTCAGGACATGCCTCGAGTCTTAGAGAGGGTGACAGCCCCGAGAGCTCCGATTGAGAGTGTGAGGAAGTCTGGAGCTAAGGACTTTTATGGGACCAGTTTGGATGAGTCCGACAAGGCAGAGTTATGGATTGAGAAAATTAAAAGGGTTTTGAAAGAGATTCGTTGTCCTATAGATAGGCAAGTTGAGTGTGCAGTTTCACTCTTATAAGGTTTCGCCTACGATTGGTGGAGATTGGTTCTGAATCAACCTTAGTTGCCTGATTCGGTCACATAGGAGTTCTTTGAATGGGAATATCATGGTAAGTATGTGACTAGGACATACAAGGAAGCTAGATGGGCGCAGTTTTTGAGCTTCAAGCAGAGAGCCTTGCTAGTTGCTAACTATGAGAAAGAGTTTAACCGCCTTAGTAAGTATGCTCCTCCGGGTGTTCTTACAGAAGATTTTTGATGCCAGCATTTTGAAGCGAGCTTGAATGAGACTCTAAGGGTAATGTTGATTTCATTGATGAGTGCCCCGACGGTTAGCTATTATCAGATTGTGCAAGCAGCGTTGCGAGCGAAACACTCAGAGATGGTTTTGAGGGATAGAGCACAGAAGAGGAATGCTTCTCGTGGAGGTTCATCTTCTGGGAAGAGGTTTAGGGGTTTCTAAGTGAATTCCCCAGATGAGTCTGCTCCTAGACCTACTTCTCGAGGTAGAAGACAAGGGTCTTCTTAGGGTTCTGGTACTGGTAGAGGAGGTTCTGGTGGCCGAGCTGATGTGGTCCCGGAGTGCTCTCATTGTAGTAAGAGTCGTTGGGACGAATGTCGATGGTTGACGAGTGGTTGCTTTAAGTGTGGCAGCACAGATCACTTATTGGCCAACTGTTTGAATTTGTCTGAGAATGTATAAGGGAGGTAAGAAGTTAGTAGAGCGGGGTCTAATGCCCCTCAAGCAAGTCAAGGTCAAGGTCATGATGGCCGGCATAGAGACGGTTCTTCATCTGAGTCTGTAGATCGCCCACCAGTGGCACCAGCGAGAGCTTATGCTATGAGAGCCCGGGAGGATTAAGATGCAGCGGAAGTGATTGCTGGTAAGTTTTTACTCTTTGACACTGAATTTCATGCTCTAATAGATCCTGGGTCCACACACTCATATTTATGTTCTGATAAGATGTGTGTTAAATTGCCTAATGTGGATCAATTAGATTATGAGATTTGTGTGACCAGTCCCTTAGGGCAAAGTGTCAATATTAGTAGAGTGTATAGGAATTGTCCCCTTGTGGTGCAAGGTGTAGAGTTTCCTGTAGATTTGATTGGTTTGCCCTTTCACGAATTTAATTTGATACTGGGTATGGACTGGTTGTGCAAGCATCGGGCGATAGTGGATTATCATAGGAAGACAGTAGTGCTCCAGAGAAGTGGTTAGTCTCCTGTGGTTGTGAGAGGTTTGGGTTTTAGTTCCTTGGGTAATGTGATCTCAGCAATGCAAGCAAGATGGTTAATGAGAAAGGGACGTGAGGCATTTTTGGCCTTGGTTTTGGATTCTAGATGGAGTCAAGTTAAGATTCAGGATATCCCGATAGTTAGGGAGTTTGTGGATGTATTCCTTAAAGAGTTGTCGGGTTTGCCACCAGAGAGAGAGGTGGAGCTATCCATAGAGATTACACCAGGCATTACCCCTATTTCTAAAGCTCCTTATCGAATGGCTCCTGTGGAATTGAGAGACTTGAAAACTCAATTACAGGAGCTATTGGATAAAGGCTTTATTAGGCCTAACATTTCTCTATGGGGTGCCCGGTCTTGTTTGTTAAGAAGAAGGACGGCACCTTAAGGATGTGTATCGACTACAGACAAATCAATAAAGTTACAATGAAGAACAAGTATCCGTTGCCAAGGATAGAGGATTTGTTCGATCAGTTTAGCATACAACTTTTCATTCCTCAAAGTTTGCAAAACTAACTTAACATGCTCAATATGTTCCTCAAAAGACTTGCTGTAAATGAGTATATCATCAAAGTAAACAACAACAAACTTTTCTAAATATGCACGCAATACATGGTTCATAAGTCTCATAAATGTGCTAGGGGCGTTAGATAGCCCAAATGGCATGACTAACCACTCATATAAACCATATTTAGTTTTGAAAGCTATTTTCCATTCATCACCAGGTTTCATTCTTATTTGATAATATCCACTCATTAAATCTATCTTTGTAAAATGCACAGCACCACACAATTCATCTAACATATCATCAAGCCTAAGAATAGGATGTCTATACTTTACAATGATTTTGTTGACCGCACGACAATCAACACACATCCTCCAAGTTCCATCCTTCTTAGGCACCAATAAAACAGGTACTGCGCAAGGACTCATACTCTTCCTAACCAATCCCTTGTCCAAGAGTTCTTCCACTTGCCTTTGCATCTCCTTAGTTTCCTTAGGATTGCTTCTATAGGCTAGTCGGTTAGGAATGGTTGATCCAGGTACAAAGTCAATATGATGTTCTATCCCTCTCAAAGGCGGTAATCCATCTGGCAGCTCATCAGGAAAGACATTTGAATATTCTTGCAACAAAGACACAAAACTAGAAGGCAAAGATTCATGGTCAATGTTATTGTTAGAAAACAAAATCTCTTTGTAAGTTACAAGGATCAATGGCTGTCTTATTGTTAAAGCACTCTTAACCTCTCTTGCCCTTACATAAAAATTCTGTTTTTGTCTCCCACCTTTCTTGTTTTCACTCACAATGGGCCATTTATTTGTTTTTTTTCTTTTCCGGCCTCTTTTCCCCCTTTCCTTTCCTTTCCTTTTCTCTCTTAATTTCACTCCCCTCTTCTCTCTTGGCCAAAGCCTCTCTCTCCCTCTCAACTAATTTCTTTTGATCTTCAAACACTTATTTAGGAGATAACTGTGTCAAAGTCACTTTTGTACCTTCATAAGAAAAAGAATAACGGTTAGTGTACCCATTATGCACCACATGTCTATCAAATTGCCGAGGCCTCCCCAAAAGCAAATGGCCTACCTGCATAGGTACCACATCACAAACCGCCTCATCCTTATACCTCCCAATAGAAAATGGCACTCTTACTTGCCATGTTACCTTGACCTCTCCACTGTCGTTCAACCATTGCAATTTATAAGGTCTAGGATGCTTTTCACATACCAAGTTAAGCTTGTCAACCATATTCACACTAGCGACATTGTTGCAACTACCTCCATCAACAATAACTGTGCACACCCTACCATTAATTAAGCACTTAGTGTGAAAAATGTTTTCTCTTTATTCTAGGCTCTCTTTCTTAATATTCAAGTTCAAAGCTCGCCTAGCCACTAAAGATTTTCCACTTTTAGCAACCAATAACTCTCCTTCACTATCACAATCACTACAATCTTCTAAAGGTGGAATCTCATCTTCACTATGGTCTGATTCAGAAATAATTTTCCCATCATCTCTAGCTATTATCACCCTTTTATTAGGATAATCACGTGCCATATGCCCCTTCCCCAAGCATTTAAAGCATTTAATCTCTCTATTGGGTGTTGGAGTATTAGGGTTACCTTTTACAACCTTGGATGTTGATTGGACAGCCCTTGTATCTTTGGAACCCGAATCTTCCCCATCAGGTTTGTATACTCTAAAGTCTTTTCTATCCTCCCCTTTGGTCCATCTAGATCCCAAACTATCCCTTGAGTTGTTACTGGTTCGGTTGAAGCTCCTACTCTTCTTCTGTTTTTCAATCTTCATTGCCATACTCAATATTTCCTCCATGGAATCATATCTATGAAGCTCAATGACATCAACAATCTCTTTATTCAATCCACCTAAAAACCGAGCCATGGTTACCTCTTCATCTTCCTCAATGTTAGCTCTAACCATGCACATTTCCATCTCCTTACGGTAGTCCTCTACTGATCTACCCCCTTGCACTAACCTATGTAACCTTTGATGTAACTCCCTAAAGTAGTGTGATAGCACAAATCATTTTCTCATGGCCTCCTTCATATCCTCCCAACTACTAATAGGTCGTCTATCCACTTTCCTTCTACCCATGTTCAACTGATCCCACCAAAATAGTGCATAATCCGTAAACTCCACAGCTGCTATCTTCACTTTCTTCTCCTCAGAATACCTATTACAATCAAAGATCATTTCAACCTTCCTTTCCCATTCTAGGTACTCTTCAGCATTATTTCTACCCTTAAATGGAGGAATCTTAAGCTTAATGTTACCTAAATTCCCATCCAATCTCCCACTAGTCTCTTCTTCATTTAAATCTTCTAACTCAGCCCTTACGTTTTCATCAGTCCATCTGCCCCTCCTTGCTGTTCTCCTAGATGTACTATTTGAACCCAATTCTAGCCTTTCTATTCTATTATTCATATTCCCCATGTCTCTCATGAAATTTTCAAATGTACCATGCATAGCTTGAATGGAGAACACTACCTCATCGAGAGTTGCTCCCTTTTTACCCGATTCTTCAGTCATGATTGAAAAATCTACAAAAAGATGTTAGATAATTACCTCACACATTCCCTCACGTGTTTACACTCAAAGGATGTCACTCCTCTCGTGTTTCACTCAAACAAGGCTTTTACCCTCTTAATGTACTCACACACTCTTGCCTTTTACCACTCTAATTGCAACTTTAAAATTGCACTTCAGAATTCAATTCACAAACCAAGAATTTGAGTACGTTTTAGGAAGCAAAGAAATAAGCAACTAATAATAAAAGAAAGTTCAAAGCTAGAAAAGAAGACTCTAGACACAATAAAGGTGGTACACGGACAAGAATGGTATACCACTTGATTATATCCAAATTAGAGTATTATAACAAGCAAAGATACTCTAACAGTGTAAAGGAACAAAAGCAAGCTTAAAACAAAGAAATAAGCAACAAGAATTAAGAAAAATGACAATCTGGATAAAATATATGAATCTAATTCACTACAAAGTAAACCAAATATAGAACCTAGTTATTCTACCGAACAAAGCAAGAAAATAACAAAGAAACCTAATTATACTAAGTAAGACAAAATGCACTCAATACAATTCAATTTAGAGCCAAAATGATGAATAGGCCGAATGGTGTATCAAGCTCTAATTAATGTGTTAAGTTGTGTGCAAAATGATGGCAAAATGGTAGAAAAATGATGTCAAAATGATAAGAAAATGGTGTAAAAATGATGGCAAAATGTTACCAAAATGGTAGGCAAATGATGGCAAAATGGTAGAAAAATAATGGCAAAATGGTGTAAAAATGATGGCAAAATGTTACCAAAATGGTAAGCAAATGATGGCAAAATGGTAGAAAAAAATGATGGCAAAATGATACCAAAATGGTGTAAAAATGACAGCAAAATGGTACCAAAATGTTACCAAAAATGGATAGCAAATGCTAGGAAAATGTTACAAAAAATGGTTAGTAAATGATAGGAAAATGATATCCAAAATGATAAACAAATGGTAGCACAAATGAATCCTTATCCGAATTGGATAATAATAATCAAAGGTGGTTTAGGATTACGTTTTCCTATTCTCAAAACAGATAGCATTAATTTTTCCTATTTCTTAAAGGATTCCCATCTCTATTTAGAAAAGGATTAATTGCTGCTCCTAATCCTCAAGCACTTAGGATTAACTTTCCCAACTATTAATGGATTTGGATTTTCCCTTTTGCTATAAATATACTCCCTTGGCCGAATTGCTCCCTACCCTTTTTCTCTTCCTCTATTCTTTTCTTTCACTTTTTTTTTTCTTCTTTTTTTTTGGTAAATGAAGGAAATAACAACAAGATTAAAGACTACTAAGGTCGGGTTTCAAGCCAAAAGTGATCAAGGTTCAATTCGGTTTTCTAAATTCAAAACACAAAAACTTCAAAGTGAAAAACGGAGGTCTTAACGTCGCTTTTGAGGTCCGAAAATGGCAGTTACGTGGGCTTATCCCAATAAAGATTGTAGGGCTCCAAATTCTCTTTCCGAAAATATCTTATAATAGCAAATCAGACACCCGTGTAAAAAGTTATGGCCTCTCGAAGTTTTCTATTTTTTTTTTCAAATCAGCAAACTAATCTCTAACCTTCTTCTAATAGGATTCAGATTCAAAGCAAAGGATGTTCAAGATTTCATTTCAAGGCTATTTCACGAATTCAAAGTAAAGGTAAAACAAGAAAAAAAAAGGCTAATTTTACACACAAAAAGCACAATTAACTAAGAAACTCAATGCAACCTAATTCGGCATAAACAACTAGAATTCAAAGAAAAAGAAAACGCAAAACTAACACTAAGATAAATAGGAATTTACCTTAACTTGGCTCTGATACCAAATGATGCGGAACCTAATAGCTAATGAGCTATAAACCCACACATACGATTCGAATAGCAAAGCAAAACCAGATAAACACCCTCCCTATTGAACCCCCGAACAACTTGTGAATGGAAACGCAAATAATCGGGAATTAAAGAACCTAAAAAATGCCACAATCAAACAATTGATAAGTTAATCAAATTCTTCATGCAATAGAAAAGAAAGCAATTCACTCTCTCAATCTAAGCAAATAAATTCGGCTATGCCAAGAAAATGTCATTCAAATTCTGAAATTCTCAACATAACATATTCTATTTATAGGGTGGCTAACCCTAGCTAGCAAATAACCTAAAGAAAACCCTAATGAGGCCTTTTACTAAGGTAGGCCGAATTGTCCATGGGCTTAAGCTATCAAATAAGCCCATTTACAAAGATTAAACATACTTCAAACAAAACCCATTAACTTTAAAAGAGTTGGCCAAATTTCTTAAGCCCAATATAAAAGACTAACTAAAACCCAAAATAACTAAAATAAACCCAATCTAAAAGCCCATCACGCCTAGCCCATTAAGTCACTAATTATATGAGTCATGTGAATTTTAAATGAAACACATGACTTGTACAATTAAAGCCCAAAGTTGTATAAACCCAAAAATGACTTAAGTTGGCCCAATTTCATTAGAAGCTTCCAAAAGTCTAAGTACTTTGTGAAAGCCTCCTTCAAGCTCTCTTTGACACTTTTTAAAGGCATCTTCTTGTAGTTCTTGAGTAACAAAGCCTTGCACATAGGCTGTCATAGCCATCTTCAGCTTCTTAGCTCGCCCTCTTGTGATTGGACCACTTGGCATCTTCAAAGGGGGTTGGCTGATCCGTATCAGTTTGTGAAGGGGTTTTTAGTTATTGCTTCGCTTTTGACTAGGCTCCTTCGAAAAGGAGTTAAGTTTGAGTGGTCGGACAAGTGTCAAGCAAGTTTTGATCAGCTAAAGAGGATGTTAGTTGAGGCTCTTGTACTTGCTTAACCCATTTTGGGTAAAGAGTATAGTATGTATAGTGACGCTTAGGGTATTGGACTCAGTTGCATCTTGATGCAAGATGGAAAGGTGATAGCTTATGTGTCCAGGCAGTTGAAGCCTCATGAATAGAATTACCCGACGCATGACTTGGAGTTGGCAGCAGTGGTGTTCGCTCTCAAGATTTGGAGACACTATTTATATGGAGAGACTTGCTGGATCTTCACCGACCACAAGAGCTTAAAGTATCTCCTAACTCAGAAAGAGTTGAATCTCAGGCAGAGACAGTGGTTAGAGTTATTTAAGAACTATGATTGTATTATTGATTACCACCCGGGTAAGGCAAATATGGTTGCAGATGCCTTAAGTAGGAAGTCAGCCTTGGCTTTATCTTTGCAACGAGGTAGTTGGAGATTTGATTCTGACAGAGCTTTGATTATCCAGCTGAAAGCTAGGCCTTCTCTGAAGTAGTTGTTTGTTAATGCTCAGAGAAATGATTCGAAATTGCAGCAAGTTACGCAAGTAGCCCTTAGTGGGAATCAGAGAGAGTTTTCGGTTAAGGAAGGGGTGCTAAGTTATAAAAATCATTTGTATGTGCCTGATGATGATGAAGTGAAGAAAAAGCTTTTGCGAGAGGCATATACGATGGTTTTCACTATGCATCTAGGAAGGAAAAAGATGTACCGTGATCTGAAACAGTTCTACTGGTGGCCCGGGATGAAAAGAAATATTGTGAATTTTGTCTCTAAGTGCTTAACATGTCAGCCTGTAAAGGCTAAGTACCAAGTTCCATTTGGGTTGCTCAATCTTTTACCTATTCCTCAGTGGAAGTGGGACAATATTAATATGAACTTTGTATCGGGTTTGCCTTTAACTCAGCGAAAACATGATTCAGTTTGGGTAATAGTCGACCAGCTCACCAAATCAGCTCATTTCTTACCAGTTCGACTCGATTACTCGATAGATAAGTTGGCGGAGATTTATGTAAACGAGGTTGTAACATCCTAATGCAATACTTGCAGTAAATAGTGATTATTAGCTCTAGAACGAGTCAGTTTAGTAATGTAAGCATAAAATGTAACACAGAAACCGTACATTTTTTTTACTGTCATTATCAACATCAGTACAGTAACTTACAGTTAACGCTGAAAAGAATAATTTACACACAATATTGAATAGTATAGCGCTAATGCTCACATTTACATCAGTTAACTGTCTACACCTAACCCAGTTCCTTCAACTTGAACATATACATGCCATAACCACTTCTCTATATTCTCTGTTTATCACTGTGATGGCCATCTTGACTATCTCACGTCAACTTATCTTCAATAACCTGAGCGCAGTAACAACGCTACGCGCTGAGCATTAAAATGCCCAATAGTGGATACAAATCCCAAACTTTCCACTAATAGATTCATTCATGCATACACAAGCACACCCATTATTTCTTTTTTTTTTATTCAAAGCTTATTTCATTCAGTACTTAGTTTATCTTTTACTATAAAGTTTCAGAATTACTAAGTCTTTACCATCAATTACTATTTACCTTAAATAAACCTCTTATTTTGTTTCAGTTATTACTATATTTATTCTCTTTCAGATCTCATTTCAGCTTCGTTTGTATTCTCAAAACGGTTATAATATCTTTTATTTTTACTTTGCATTCCGGTCTGTTGTTGCATATATTAACCTACAGTATTTCAAAATGTTTATAGTAGCTTTTTATCTTACTTTACATTCCCATCAGTTTTCTGAATAGTTTTAGTAGCTTTTACTTCTCTTATTATTTTCAATCTGTTATTAATCTTTAATCAGTTTACATTAATTCTTACGAGGTTCAGTTGTAAATTTCATTATCCCTTTTTCATTATACGTTACATGATTAGATCAGTTGCGTTAGAGTAGTGAAACACCCCCAACTCCCACACATAGCATATCGAAGGACAAAGAGCTATGGTGAGCGGAGGGCGCTATCAGACAAACACTCTTAGCAATAACGAAAAAGAAGAATAATAAAATTTCTAAAAACAGAACCTCAAGACATGCACATCCTAAACCTATATCATCACCACACCATCATTCGCACTAGAGAATATTACAACTTATTACAAATGGTAATAAATAAACTTAATTACATTCCGAAAATAATAATAACTTCCTATAAATTTATACTGACTTATTGGCCAAAGTCATAGCGGACCGCTGCGCTACTCTGATCTCCTAACCTGCACGAAGAAACACCCGTGCTAAGCAATAACGCTTAGTGGGGCGAAACAAATAATATCCAGCTACTCATAGTTGTTGGAACAAACACATGTATAAGCAGTATATACATACATAAACATAAAGGAATAGCAACGAAAATCATTACAAATTCATATCATTGTTTTGTTACAAAAACTTAAGCAATACACATGCATTTGAATCTATAGACCATACACAGAAGTACTTAATTACTTTTTAACTATAAATACATTACACATACTCGTTATTTATCTAAATCATTTAATTAACCATATTAATAGCTATACCTCATTGGTTACCAAAAATACATTTTACTAGTCAGAAATATTATGTCTTACCAATTCCCATTACTACTAATAAATCCAAAATCATGCAGATTATAGTATCAATGCTTAAGTCGAAACATTCATTTTATCAAACCTCTTACTTGTTCAAAGACTAAACAAAACACTTCAATTTTCAGATTTGGTTCGGGCTCGAAATAAATATTCCAAACTTCCTACGTATCCCTATGGTTGGGGAATCATAACCACGTAGTTCTACAGAAAACCTTTGTACACACATATTCCAAAACTAATCTTCACTCATTCCCGAAGTCCAATTATCTATATCATGCTTACTACTTTATTTCCCTTAACTAATATATGCACATCATTACCGTACTCATGGGGCACCAACAAACATTGCACATAAATTCCTTACCAATATACATACAGTAGATATCCAGGCTACAGTCCAGTGGGCAAATAATATATAACATACCTGTATTCTCATTTTAAACATATAAACGAATATATTCATAACATCCATTTATTGACAAATCAACTATAGCAGATACGCATATCAAATACTTCAGTAAGTCTCGACCAATACACATATAAGCGCTCATACTTATAACTTTTAAACAGATTAATAACATAGATTTCCATATAAAAATTCTTATGCAGTCAATATTCAAGCATACACACTTATTAGTACAGACATTATCTGTTACATCTCTTTTCATTTACGTACATTGGTTGATCATGCAAAACACATAGGTACCCGAGGATACCACACAATTTGACATAGTTGTCCATTACGGATCCAAAACATATGAATGCATAAAGCACATGCTCAGATGATATATATATATATATATATATATATATATATATATATATATATGTATATATCCACAAACACATTCGATGCTTATTCACATATCTTTTATTCATTTAATTGCCTGCTAAGTCAAAAGGGTGGATAAACAAGTAACATAACACATTGGGGTACCCGAGGGTACAATCGAAAAGCAACTTCTTCATTTTCTCATAAAAATATTTTCACATTGGGGGATTTTAAACAAGATCCGTACACATTGAGAATCTCGAGTACCCAAACGGAGACCTAATCAATCAGAACAGAATAAAGGGGCTGCAGCTATCAAAACGCTATAGTCATGCCTGTAATGGCCCCAATACCGGGCTAGCCGGAAATAGTATTTCTCAATAGTGAGTAGTGACACCGGGATGAATAGTACCTCCCGGAGTCGAAAAATATTTTATTTGATTATTGAAAAATATAAGTTACAGTGAGCTTGACGTTAAAATTTGGTGTGAAATCGAGGTCAAATAAAGTCTCAAAAGTCAGAAATAAGAAAAAATAGCAGTTCCGATATGAATAGTAACTAGGTTGACTCGGAGTTGACCGGACCGTAGAGAGTGCTACGGACTTCAGAAAAATAATCTGATAATACAGACGTACTCGTATTGATGAGTAGAATCATATGGTAATAAAGAATTTAATTTTGGCGACACTAAAAAATTAGGTTATCGGACTGGTACATAATTACCAGACCGAGAAATAATTTTCGATTGACCCCAAAATATTATTGGAGTCAATATGAGTTAAGAATTATGGAGCCATTTTTATGAGTAATTGACCTTAGAAAGTAAGGAAAAAGATATGATTTCGGTTTGAATAGTACTCGATTAACCGGAGGTTTGACCGAGACTTTAAAAATAGCAAATAATGTCCAAAAATTGCAGGAATTTCCAGATAAGCTCTAAATTATATGTAGAATTTTTGGTAGTAAAACGGGAATTTTTCGAGAAATGTTTAAATGAAATTAAAAGAAATTGTAAGGTAAAGTGCCTTCCTTGGCCAAATGAACCCTTAGTGTGTACTAGGATGTAACTTGTGTATAATCAAAGATTAATGGTCCAAATAAAATTAGACATGAAAAGAAGTGTCCATAAATTTATTTGGAATTTATGGAAATTATATGAATATTTTTGAGTATGATATTCCATTATACTCAAGGTGAAAATAATAATAATTATTGAAATAATTGAAATTATATGTATATGTTATGTTATTTTGATTAAGTGAATTATCGAGATTGAAATGATAATGAAGTGAAAGAAATGAAAATGAAGTGACTAAAATGAAAATGAAAGGGTATTAATAAAACATATGTTATAAGTCACATGTCATATGTAATATGAAAGTGTTAAAAGAACGAAAGTGAATTTGAAAGTCTATTTGAAAAGATGAATTTTGATAAATGTGAAAGTTTTGCCCTTAGTGGTATGGCGGTTTAATCTAGTCCAGGATATGTTTGGCTAGCCATAGGGACACCATTGATACCGCGGTGCAAGTCATGGCGACTTGCTTTGCTATGATAGATTCGCAATGGTCTCTCATAGCCCTCTGTCACACGTCATACGTCACACGTCATACGTCATATGTTACATGATGGAGTGATCCTTCGAGGTCATTCCCTATTGTATTGCAGTAGGACTTTGGGGCCCACGTCCCGTATATCCAGTTTGCAGATTATCTGCCGAGATTGTACTAGGGGCATAAAAGTGATATGATTGTAAAATGTTTGAAAATGCAAAAAAGTAAAATGATCAAATGAAATATGACATGAGTGTAATATAACATAATGTATAATGTAAAGGCATAATATGATAAAATGTAAAATGAGAAAAAGTAATATGATGCAAGGTAAAACGGTATAACGTAATATGTAAAAGATATAAGTATAAAAGCCTAATATGTGCAAGTGTAATATGCAAAAGTGTAATATGTAAAGGCATAATGTTACACGGTATGTAATATGACATAACATGTAAAAGCATAATGTATAAAAAAGTTTAAGTGTAATAAGCAGAATCGTAAAATGATATGATTCTGTCAAAAGTAAAATGACATAAAAATGTGAAAAGTAACATGAAAATAAGAAGTTATATGAAAAAGGACTTAAGTGAAAGAAAGTAAAAAGTTTGGGGTAAAAACGTAATTTACCCAAATCATAAGCTAAACGGGTCATAGTGATGAAAATGACCTGAAAATGCAAAAGGTATAGTGAACATGAAAATTTAAATGAAAAAGGACTCATATGGAAGAAAATAAAAGTTTAAGGACCAAAACGTAATTTACCGCAAAAACAATTTGTCGTGAGACTAATTGGCAAATTATAAGCTAAGAAGTGAAAATGTAGTGAATAAATGATAAAATTACAAGTAATGTTAAATGAAGGACCAAATTGTAATTTTGCCAAAAGTAGGGGCAAAATAGTAATTAAGTGTAAAAGTATACTAATAAGTAACATGTAAGTGAAAAGTGAAATTAAAATAACAGTCCCGTGAAAAATCCAAAGTTTAGGGACTAAAATGTAATTTGCCATGAAAATGACGAAACAATGACTAATATGTAATATGTAAGTCTAATAATGATTTTAAATGAAAAGAGAAATGAACTAGTGGTATTTCTGTAAATAACGTAAAAAGAAGTGCAAAAATGTAAATTTACCCTAAAACTGATAAAATAAGGACTAACATGTAATTTGTACATGAATTGATCAGTGAAATGAATAATGAGTGATAATAGAGTTAAATGCAAAGTAAAAGCCTAAAATGAACTAATATGTAAAATGTACATGAAAGTAAAAGTTCGAGAACTAAACCGTAAATTTACACGTCAAATGTAGTGAAGTGTTAAAGAGATAGCAAAATATAGTGATATGTGGTTAAATGAGTGAAGTGATATGCTATTAAGGACTAGAATGAAAGTCTGAGGACTAATGGTAAATTGTACACTAAGTAAATAAATGTGAGGAAACTTACTCAGTGGCATACTTGTAAATAAATGGAAATTTAGTTAAAGGAAAGAGTTATATGATAAGTATTAAATAAGTTAGGGATCAATTTGTAATTTGCCAATAAGAAGGGCAAATAAAGGACTATTGTGTAAAATGGCACTAAGTAAAATTGTAGTGAGTGATTTAAATGGAATTAGAAAATTGATAAGTATAGTGTATTTTATGCATGGGTGTGCATAAGCTTGAATTGGAAATTATTAGATTCGTAATCACCACTGAAAATATTTAATACTCAGCACGTAGTTTGTTTGACTGCGTGTAGGTACCAAGTGGAGCATCTGCAGAGCAGGCAGACCATTGACTTGAAGGTCGGACTGGTTCGTTGGATTGAAGTCAAGAATAATATGTATATTGTTAGTAGAATGTAAATGAATACTATGTAATATTGAAGTAGTTATATTTAATGATAAATGCTATTGTATTGGGATAGCTTATATGAATTGACTTTTAAATGTGTATTAAGTTATTATTGTGATGCCCCTGAGTTGGGCTGTGTTTGGTTTGAATTGTAAGTTTTGGGTAGCTAACACTATAGTCGTTATACTGCCGAATTTTGAATCCAATGAATAGTATTAGTGGCATGTATATGTGTAATGGTTTAGCATTGAATATGTAGTGTGTAATGTGGATATATAAATGTGATAGATAGTGATTATAGTGTGACAAGTTAAGTGAACTGTCTGGATTGAAACGAACACAAAGTATTAGTGACATGAAATTGTAAAAGGATAAATAATTCGATAAGTTTATAAGTTAAAAAAAAAAAATTTACTACATTTGTCATAAGCATCGATCAGTCGATATTACCGTGACATCCGATATCCGTACCAATTGCGGGTATGGGGTGTTACATTTAGTGGTATCAGAGCAAGTTTAGGCGATTCTAAGATCGGAGTGGGATAAGTGATTGGATTAAGTTTATATACATGCCAAATAATGAAAATGATTTGAATAGTGTACAGCTAAATCAGGATATTGTAGCGAGAAATCCTGGAAATTATAGTATTATAGTATACGAAGTGTATTTAGATTGTTTCGTTAGTGCCTAAGGATGTGTTTTCCCTTTGCCAATTTGATTGAGTTTTTCTTTCTGTAAAGTAGATGTTATATGTTAAAGATGGATTGAGGATGACATTAGGTCATGATTGTGCCAGAATGCAAATGATCTGTAACTAAAATTTGGAGTTCTTGTTTTTGGAGAAAGATTTTATGATATATGTAATGACATTCTGAGGAATGATTTATACTGTATAATAATGGAAAATGGTATATTGTAACAACGACAGTTGATACTGATTTAGAGAATAGCATATTTGACTGTGACTTTAGTAAATTTCGAGGACGAAATTTGTTTTAGTAGGGGAGAATTGTAATGGCCCCAATACCGGGCTAGCTGAAAATAGTGTTTCCCGATAGTGAGTACTGACACCGGGATGAATAGTACCTTCCGGAGTCAAAAAATATTTTATTTGATTATTGAAAAATATAAGTTACAGTGAGTTTGACGTTAAAATTTGGAGTGAAATCGAGATCAAATAGGGCCTCAAAAGTCAGAAATAAGAAAAAGTAGCAGTTCCGATATGAATAGTAACTAGGTTGACTGGGAGTTGACTGGACCGCAGAGAGTGTTACGGACTTCAGAAAAATAATCTGAGAATATAAACGTACTCATATTGATGAGTAAAATCATATGGTAATGAAAAATTTAATTTTGGTGACACTAGAAAATTAGATTATCGGACTGGTACATGATTACCAGACCGAGAAATGATTTCCGATTGACCCCAAAATATTATTGGAGTCTAATGAATATGAGTTAAGAATTATGGAGTCATTTTTATGAGGAATTGACCTTAGAAAGTAAGGAAAAAGTTATGATTTCAGTTTGAATAGTACTCAGTTGACCGAAGATTTGACCGAGGCTTTAAAAATAGCAAATAATGTCCAAAAATTGCAGGAATTTCCAGATAAGCTCTAAATTATATGTAGAATTTTTGGTAGTAAAATAGGAATTTTTCGAGAACATTGATAATTATTAAACCGGACCGATTTGATTGAAGCGGACCAGAAACTACTCCGATTGGGCTGAAATTTTGTGTTCAACTTAGTTTTGATATGATATGAATTATGAAATATAATTTGAAGTGATTTGAAGTTAGGAAGTGAGAGAATTGAATTAAGTTGGCAAAAATGGATAATTAACTCATTAATGAGCTAATTAATATGCTAACCTACTCTCACCTACCTACTTAATGTTAGAAATCTATAGATTGAGGGAAGTCTTTCACATTTTGCTTCTCTCTTCCTTTGCTCTTCAAAACCGTGGCCTTGTTCTTCCTTTTCTCTTTCTTTTTCTTTCATTCTCCTTCACAAATCCATCATTTCCAAGCCCCTCAACTGGAATTGAGCCTCTTTTCAGCTTAAAAGTGTGTGTTATAGTGCTTTTGAGTAAGAAGAAGTGAAGAAATCAAGGGATTTCAAGTGAGGGGTTTAAGTGGAGGTAAGAAGATTTAATTGTTTTGATTTTATTTGTTAGTTCTAAAGGATAGATTAAGATGTATTGAGTATGATTATGAAGTTATATTGAATAAAAGAAGGAAATTAATGGGTGTTAGTTTGATGTGTATTTTCAGCCATGGATGAGGAATTCAAGGGGAAAAGCTTTTCAAGGGCTAGAATCATGCATGGTGGAGGTTATGAAGGTTAGATCATGGAATTAAGGTTTGTGATTACCTAATCCATGAATTTTCTTTGGAAAAATTACGGTTTTCTATTATGTTTTATAGTGATTATATGTGATTTGTATGTATAATTGAAATTGAGATGATAATTGAGTTTAAGGAAGTGAAATATGCTAATTTGAATGATTAAAATGGAAGAAAACTAAGTGTGAATTTTGGACATAATATGACATAAAGGTATACTTAAGTATATTATTGATATACCTTGTGATTTGGTGAAATTAAGTGGTATATATGTATAAATTGAGGCTTAGTTTAGTGAAATAAGCCATGAATGAGTGATAAATAAATTATTATTGATAAACCCTAAGATGGCCTAATGGCTTAAGTGAGGAGAATTGATAGATTATATGGTTTATATGCCATATAAAGTGTAAAATGAATGAATAAGTGACTTAGAGGTGAATTGGAAAGTTAAACGAAAAGAAATGCATGAAAATGAAATGATTAACTTAATTAAAAATAATGTTACATGTAAGCTTATTTGAGTACAAGCTTAGAAAAATGATTAAGAACCCTTAAAATGACATTTGAAATGTTTAAATGAAATTAAAAGAAATTGTAAGGTAAAGTGCCTTCCTTGGCCAAATGAACCCTTAGTGTGTACTAGGGTGTAACTTGTGTATAATCAAAGATTAATGGTCCAAATAAAATTAGACATGAAAAGAAGTGTCCATAAATTTATTTCGAATTTATGGAAATTATATGAATATTTTTTAGTATGATATTCCATTATACTCAAGATGAAAATAATAATAATTATTGAAATAATTGAAATTATATGTATATGTGATGTTATTTTGATTAAGTGAATTATCGAGATTGAAATGATAATGAAGTGAAAGAAATAAAAATGAAGTGACTAAAATGAAAATGAAAGGGTACTGATAAATCATATGTTATACGTCACATGTCATATGTAATATGAAAGTGTTAAAAGAACGAAAGTGGATTTGAAAGTCTATTTGAAAAGATAAATTTTGATAAATGTGAAAGTTTTGCCCTTAGTGGTCTGGCGGTTTAATCTAGTCCAGGATATATTTGGCTAGCCATAGGGACACCATTGATACCGCGGTGCAAGTCATGGCGACTTGCTTTGCTATGACAGATTCGCGATGGTCTCTCATAGCCCTCTGTTATATGTCATACGTCACACGTCATACGTCATATGTTACATGATGGAGTGATCTTTCAAGGTCATTCCCTATTGTATTGTAGTGGGACTTTGGGACCCACGTCCCGTATATCCAGTTTGCAGATTATCTGTCGGGATTGTACTAGGGGCATAAAAGTGATATGATTGTAAAATGTTTGAAAATGCAAAAAGGTAAAATGATCAAATGAAATATGACATGAGTGTAATATAACTTAATGTATAATGTAAAGGCATAATATGATAAAATGTAAAATGAGAAAAAAGTAATATGATGCAAGGTAAAACGGCATAACGTAATATGTAAAAGATATAAGTATAAAAGTCTAATATGTGCAAGTGTAATATGCAAAAGTGTAACATGTAAATGCATAATGTCACACGGCATTGTGTAATATGACATAATATGTAAAAGCATAATGTATAAAAAGTTTAAGTGTAATAAGCAGAATAGTAAAATGATATGATTCTGTCAAAAGTAAAATGACATGAAAATGTGAAAAGTAACATGAAAATAAGAAGTTATATGGAAAAGGACTTAAGTGAAAGAAAGTAAAAAGTTTGGGATAAAAACGTAATTTACCCAAATCATAAGCCAAACGGGTCATAGTGATGAAAATGACCTGAAAATGCAAAAGGTATAGTGAACATAAAAATTTAAATGAAAAGGGACTCATATGGAAGAAAATAAAAGTTTAAGGACCAAAATGTAATTTACAGCAAAAACAATTAGTCGTGAGACTAATTGGCAAATTATAAGCTAAGAAGTGAAAATGTAGTGAATAAATGATAAAATTACAAGTAAATGTTAAATGAAGGACCAAATTGTAATTTTGCCAAAAGTAGGGGCAAAATAGTAATTAAGTGTAAAAGTATACTAATAAGTAACATGTAAGTGAAAAGTAAAATTAAAATGACAGTCCCGTGAAAAATCCAAAGTTTAGGGACTAAAATATAATTTGTCATGAAAATGACGAAACAGGACTAATATGTAATCTGTAAGTCTAATAATGATTTTAAATGAAAAGAGAAATGAACTAGTGGCATTTCCGTAAATAACGTCAAAAGAAGGGCAAAAATGTAAATTTGCCCTAAAACTGATAAAATAAGGACTAACCGGTAATTTGTGCATGAATTGATAAGTGAAATGAATAAGAATGATAAAATGAGTGATAATAGAGTTAAATGCAAAGTAAAAGCCTAAAATAAACTAATATGTAAAATGTACATGAAAGTAAAAGTTCGAGGACTAAACCGTAAATTTACACGTCAAATGTAGTGAAGTGTTAAAGAAATAGCAAAATATAGTGATATGTGGTTAAATGAGTGAAGTGATATGCTATTAAGGACTAGAATGAAAGTCTGAGAACTAATGGTAAATTGTACACTAAGTAAATAAATGTGAGGAAACTTACTTAGTGGCATACTTGTAAATAAATGGAAATTTAGTTAAAGGAAAGAGTTATATGATAAGTATTAAATAAGTTAGGAATCAATTTGTAATTTGCCAATAAGAAGGGCAAATAAAGGACTATAGTGTAAAATGGCACTAAGTGAAATTGTAGTGAGTGATTTAAATGGAATTAGAAAATTGATAAGTATAGTGTATTTTATGCATGGGTGTGCATAAGCTTGAATTGGAAATTATTAGATTCGTAATCACCACTGAGCATATTTAATACTCAGTACGTAGTTTGTTTGACTGCGTGTAGGTACCAAGTGGAGCGTCTGCAGAGCAGGCAGACCATTGACTTGAAGGTCGGACTGGTTCGTTGGATTGAAGTCAAGAATAATATGCATATTGTTAGTAGAATGTAAATGAATACTATGTAATATTGAAATAGTTATATGTAATGATAAATACTATTGTATTGGGATAGCTTATATGAATTGACTTTTAAATGTGTATTAAGTTATTGTTGTGGTGCCCCTGAGTTGGGCTGTGTTTGGTTTGAATTGTAAGTTTTGGGTAGCTAACACTATAGTCGTTATGCTGCTGAATTTTGAATCCAATGAATAGTATTAGTGGCATGTATATGTGTAATGGTTTAACATTGAATATGTAGTGTGTAATGTGGATATGTAAATGTGATAGATAGTGATTATAGTGTGACAAGTTAAGTGAACTGTCTGGATTGGAAAGAACGCAAAGTATTAGTGACATGAAATTGTAAAAGGATAAATAATTCGATAAGTTTATAAGTTAAAAAAAAATTACTACATTTGTAATAAGCATCGATCAGTCGATATTGCCGTGACACCCAATATCCATACCAATTGCGGGTATGGGGTGTTACAATGCCTATCTCTCCACGACTTGGCCGACGCAGGCTAAACACATAGGTTTTATTTCAGTATTTATAACGTTCATTCATTTTCATATCGGCACATGCATCTAAATACTTGCATATCACTAGCACTAATTACATTTATCATGTCTATAATATTAGGTATCAAGCACTTATTTACACATAACAAATCAATTTGCATTTATTATACTCAAAACTAATCGCGTGTTGCATTATAAGTTAAAGTAATCATATGAACTTAGTAAACGTAATCATATTATTAATCATCATGTGCTCATTTAAACTTAACAGATAAATTTACATTTCAATACACATATACATTTATAACACAATAATGGAGGATCAAATTCCCATATTTCATTAATTACTATGCAAAAGAACATATTGAATAATTCACATTTTAAATCATATATGTATAACATAAGTGAGAAACCATGCGAAGAAGAATTCTTTTCAAAAACATTTTTAGGCAAAGAGGTCTGTCGCGCTCGCGATGGGCGTCGCGCATGTGACAGACAGGCCCTAGGAGGCAATCACGAGTCGTGCTCACTGTCGCGACTCGTGGAGGCAACACATCAAAGCATAACAAAGAACAGAGGGAAAACAGGTGAAGGGGTGGAAGCTTGCACGATTCGGGCTCTCTTGCACGACTTGTGCTAGCTTGCACGACTCGTGCTAGCTGCCACCCAACTCCGCAGAGTCGTGCACTTCATGCCGAGTCATGCTGGTTGACATGACTCGTGCAATCCTCCTCTGAAAGCTTGGCTAAAAGCGAAGAACCCGTCTCTTTCGCGATCGCGACAAGTATCATGCTCGCGACAGAGTCGCTATAGACACCGGGTCCCGAGTAGTCTTGATCAGGATTACCCAATGATGAAATTAAGTGTGCCGATTTATAGGCAAAAAGAATGAAAGTTGGAAGTGATAATTTCCTTGTCGTTTTGATTTGTTAGGAATGAAGAAAAATGTATTTTAAGAATATTTTGAAAATATTTTAAAAAATATTTTGGGATAAAAAGTTAGTTTTTAAATTATTGTGTTTTTATAAAAATTTAAAAAAAAAATCTGTGTGAAAGCCACGGCTGTGCTTCTTTGAAAGCACAGCTGTGCTTTGCGCTGCACCGCGTGTAGCGTGAAAGCACAGCCATGGTTTTTTCGGAAGCACAGTTGTGCTTGTGCGTACAGCGCGCACAGCCTCGCCGAAATCGCCCCATTTCGCCCCTTGGTCGCCCATTTTCCGATTTTTGGCCATTTTGGCTCCAAAAATTGATTTTTCTTCAATTTTTTTTGTAGAATTCAATGCTAAAACTTTTTATATCCCTAACCTTTGATTTTCTTCAGTTTTTTTGCCTTTATTGAAATTAAATCAATTTAATTATTTCATTAAAAATTTGAATTTTGGGAAAAAAATGGAATTTTGAAGGAAAATTAGGGGGGATTTTCTTTAGAAATTTTTTTTTTCTTCTTCTTTCTTCTCTCAAACCAAATTCTCTCAATTTTTCTAAAAATTTTTTCCAAGTGAATTCTTGAGACAAAAAATAACAATTTTTGTTCTTGGAAATTTTTGTCGTTTTCACCAAACAATTTTCTACCTTAAGACAAACAAATCAATTGTTTGTTCTTGAGTAAAATTCATCTTTCAATATTTTATTTTTCTAATCATATTCTTTAAATTAAGACAAGCAATTGGATCATCTACCTTCATCTCTTCAAGATAAATTTGAGGATAATTATTCTTGGCTCAATTTCTTAATTTAATTTTAATTTCATTCTTTTGTTTTTATTTAATTAGTTAACATGTAAATTCTTTCAGTTCTATCATTTTCTTCTTATTTTCTTATTCTTTTAATTTAATTTAATTAATTATCATGTAAATTCTTTTAGATCTATTATTTAATTGTTCATATTTTTTATTTTTTTATTTAATTGTTCATATTATTATTTCTTATTCTTATTTCCCATTTAATTGTTCATGTTCATATTATTGTCATCATTTTTTGTTCATATATATTATTAGTATTATCATTTAACATGTTTTAGCATAATTGGCTTATCTTATTCTCATTTTATTCCTTCATATTCAATTGGATTGTTCATCTTCTTTGATGTTATTATTATTTTTATTATTTTTATTATTATTATTATTATATTTGATTCTTCATATTCTTGTTATTATTTTTGTTCATATATTATTATTATTATTATTATTATTATTATTATTATTATTATTATTATTATTATCATCATAATTATTATAATTTACTATTATTATTACCATCAATATTTTTATTATTATTATTATTATTATTATTATTATTATTATTATTACTTGCACATTTAATTGCATTGTTCATATTTTTTGATATTATTATCATCATTATTATTATTTGTTATTATTATTGTGATTAGTGTTATCATTATTATTATTATTTGTCATTACTATCATCATTATTATTTTTATTAGTTTTGTTTATTTTTATAATTTATTATTGTTGTCATCATCATTATTATTTTCATGTTTTCATACATGTTGAATTTTATTATCATTATTATTTTCATGTTTGATGCATGTTAAATTTTATTGTTTTTATTTATGCATGTTAAATTGTTAAAGTGTTAAGTTATTTTTTTATTATGCTATCTAATTAATTTGTCATGCATGAAATATCTTATTTTAATTCATTTTTTACAAGTTACATGTTTAATTCATTTTTTATTACTACCATCACTTTCATTTATGCTTTTATTTCAATACTTATCTTTATGTGTGAGCCTTTTCAATGCCAAGTGGGAGCCCATGGAGGTTTGAAGACACCATTTTGGTGGAGTTTATACTTTTAGCATTTTTAGCATTATTAGTATTATTTTCTTTACTTTGCTTTTTTTTTATTTAATATGTAATTTGTAATAAATTATTTTTTATGCACGTTAATTAAAAAACCATAAAAATATTTATATTAATTAATTTGATTTTTTTTCTAAATAAAAATGGGACCAATGTCCTAGTTTTTCCATCCAAAATAAATTGTAACTTTAAAATTTTTTTCTTTAATTATGCATGAGAGGACCAATGTCCTTATTTTTAATACATAGCCCGACTTATGCATGAATTGTCTTTTATTTACAAATGGGGGTTGTATTCCGCCCCTAGTTTTGTTGTAATTTATTTTACTTTCATTTACTTTATTTATCGCTTTCATTATGTGTTTGACATGCGCTTTAACTAAAATTGAATGAGAAAAGGCATGAAACAATAAATTCAAAACTCAATTATAAACTTAGTCAAGGTATGAATAAATGAGGAGTCCCAAACTCACTCTGGTCTTGGGCTCAATAAGGTTAGAGGTCCATCTCAGTGTTTAATTGGGATGGAATCTCCAAAATATCTCTTGTGTCCCACCAAAAGACTTAAATTTACAATCCTAGACTCCATGGGGTAGAGGGTCATTCCAGTGTTCTATTGGGATGATATCTCTAAGATCCCTTTGGCTTGCCCAAAATGGATATTATGCGTCGTCTTAGGCTCACTGAGGCGAGACGAACTTTCCCAATGTTTTATTGGGTGGCGACTCCATGAAATCTCCTTGTTGCCCAAAATAGACGCACTTATAAATATCTTACAAGTTTCCAACGAACCTCTTTCGATCGCCCTAAAAGGGGGCCTTCGGGGGCCACGGGTTTCGGCGTGCGTCACAGTCGCGTTTTTCAGATTTCCAGCGAAAGTACAGAAATTCTCACAACCCAAAATCCACTACAATGCAATTAACTCACAAATCTCTAACATACTTCAAAACCCACATTTAATACACTTTATACCACATAAAACCCATCGAAACATCTAAGTAAAATAATAAAAAACCAGAATTCTTCAAAACCAAAAATTTTACCCTAAATTCATACAAATTCAATTTGATCCAATAATTCACAAAATCCCTAACCTCATCTCCTTTGCTCTTAATAGCCTCTTTAGATGATCTTTCTAGCTCCCAAACTCAACCAAAATCCTTATCAAAACACACAAATACACAAAACATAAATCTAGGGTTTTAAAAACCAATCAAAAGAAATGGAAGAAATCAAAACTTAAACTTACCTTTCCTTAACACATTCTTCACTTGAGCTAATCAATTCCATCAGCAAATCTTGGGCTTTGATCTTAAGAGGGAATAATTGGCGTTGGAACAAGAAGGAAAGGAAGAAGAAGAGGAAGAGAGGAAGAAGGAGGAGAACGGGAAAACGGGAAAGGGGGAGAGCAGATTCTGCCCTCTCCCTCTTTCTCTCTCTTCCTTTTATACCTCTTCCCATTTCCTTGCCACTTGTCACCTTCCTATTAGTCCAATCTAGATATTTATGCCAAATTCTCTTTTTAATCCTCAACCTCTTATAACCTCAAATATTGACACTCATAACTTACTAATTTATCACATTGGCCCACTTAATTAATCTTACTCCTTCAATTAAATACTAAACTCACACTTCACAATTTTACCTTTGACTGTACTTGCCGAAACCTTTACTTAAATTCTTAAATTTTCCCAATTGGCATACCAAACACTTCAACTTGCACAATTTCGGTCACTACTCATCCTCAATATGCACAAATCCCTTTAGGGTACTTTTCAAGTTGTTACAATTCTTCCCTCCTAAAAAAATTTCGTCCTCGAAATTCACTTACATCAGAAAAATTTAGAAAATATACTCCAATTTACTATCATTTACAATGATCATTTCGGTATTACCATATAACACCTACGTTCTACACTTATAATACATACATTTCACTTGTTCCATTATACTTTTACTTTTAATATACTTACTTGCTATTACTCATTCTCATCACTATACTCTCAAAACACTTCCTTTAAATCCAGATAGCTATACAAATCATAACTTCTTCTTGTCCATAACTAAACTCAAACTCAAAAAAAAAATGATTTAAATTAATCTCATACTTCTTTTCTCACTATCTTACATTCAAATCCATCACATTCATCAGAAAAGTCATTACTTTAACCAATAATCAGAAACCAAAGCACATACACCTCACATATATGTAAACCATTTAACTTACAACATTAGCTACACAATTCCTTAATACCCCAAAAATCTTTTCACATTCATTCATACAAGATTTTAAAATATTCATTTTCTTAACTCTGACTTTAAACACAATGCATTCTCCTTTACAATTGCTATGCTCTTAAATCACACACCGAGTCTTGATATCAAATACTCAATGTACACCCTGTCAGCTTTCTCTCCATCAAAATGCATATGCAAATGCTTCTCATGTGTGATCAAAAGATAATGATGCAATGAGGATGTGATGGTTCATGCATGTAAGATGATGCAGAAATGCAATTGATGTTATAACAATGTA
This sequence comes from Excoecaria cochinchinensis, assembly GCA_947683425.1. NCBI lineage: Eukaryota > Viridiplantae > Streptophyta > Magnoliopsida > Malpighiales > Euphorbiaceae > Excoecaria > Excoecaria cochinchinensis. The sequence continues at coordinate 5,665,871 of CANTUQ010000035.1, forward strand.
CTTTTCCCATCCCCATGGTTCAATATGTTTATATTCAATCAATTTTCTGAGATAGCTGACAGGCATACAGAGCAATACCACAATCTTACAAAATTCGAATATTCCTCATTCAAACACCAAAGCACCTATTCCCACAAGGTAACCATTTATCAATACACTTTAAAAACTTTCACGGAACCTTCTCCTTAACCACATAGTATCAAAACAAAATCCTAATAGAACCTTGATAACTGATCTAACAAACATATTCTAGATCGCACACACACATAACAATTCAAGGCAGGTAGATTGTGACCTACCGAGCCAACACTCAACCAAACACTGAATCTAATCGGGAAATTTTCATTCCCAACACACACTAAAAGACAAGGTCATCCGCTTTGGCTAACACTAAACTATACAGATACATTTCGAAACACCTAATCTGTAATACCCCAAAGTGTACCCTAGTCGGATTAGCGGTGTCGATTGCTAAGTAGGGTACAAATGTGATTTGATAAGCATGAGATTAATGTATGCAAGGGTGTAATTGAAAAGAGAAGTTATAATTAACGACAGGATTAAGAGAGGGATTTAAAAGAAGATTTGCCAAAGGACTAAATGTGTGATTTTGGTGGAAGGGATGAGTGGATTCCATGTGTGGAATGCATCCCTTGCCGGCCAACTTTTTACATGCATTTATATAGTGAAATTGAAAGGCAGAATTGGGATGGTGGCTCACTTCTATCCGGCCATTCTTCTCTTTTTATCATTTATGTATTTCTTCTTCTTCATTTTATGGGATTAAGCTTCTTTTCCTTCAATTGAATTCAAAAACTTGAATTGAATTGGTGTGAAGAAGTAAGCCAAGTAGGTAAGTAAGGGTTGATGGTTTGAGTATATCTCTTCTTCTACTCCTTTCTATTGGTGTGTTTATATGGGTTTGAGTAATGGACAAGAGGAGAGCTAAAGGCAAGGAGAAGGTCTTGCTAGTGAAAGTGTTCTTCAACCTGCTTTTTGAGGTTTGGGATATATGTGTTATTCTTGCTTAAGTGATGTGTATATGTTGTTTAGTTTGGAACTAAAGTGTATAATTAATGTGTGGATACATGGTCAAAGAACTGTGTGTGATTATATGTTAATTGATTGATGATATAGTTGAAATATATAATTGATTTGTGTTGAATTGATGATTGAATTATTATGAGATCACAACCAAAGTATGAACTCTAATGTTAGGGAAAATTCTGCTTATAGCTTACCAGACCTCCGTATAGTGTTTTGGTCATAACCGGAGATTTAGAACTCCAAATTGAGTTTTTATTGCGCCATTTGAATCATGACGTCCATGCCTATAAAAGTAACAAAAATAACTATGAGCTAATTCTGACTCTAACCTTAAAAATGGCCAAAACAGAGGTGTCTTTACTTTGAAGGGTTCATGGGAGCAGTATATATTGTTTAACTTATATCTGTTGATGTAGAAGTCAAAATGACCTGAACATTGTCACATTTGAAACTTAACATCCCAGGAAACAAATGTTAAGGAGATACTTTGCCCTAAAATTAAGGTTTAGACATCGGTATAGGCTATACAAAATTGAGGAGTGAAGCAATCCCGAGGTTCTGCTTCTGTTTTGCTTACTTTGGTCTTCACGGTCACAACCAAATGGTTGTCACAGTGACCAATGCCTAAAGAAGGCAGAATTGCTTATTTTTGGACCTCACGGTCACAACCAAAATGGTTCCCATCGTGGGTATGCCTATTTTTAGCTGATTTGTATTTTCTTATGTCACGGTGACAACAAAAAGGTTACCACTGTGAGGTACCTTCAACTTGCATATTTCTTTGTTAAACATTATCAAATGTTATATATGAATGCCAAATGGAATCTAAATTGGTTTAAATACATTATTTGAGAATTCTAATGTGTTAAACTAATGAATTTACATATATATGATGTAGGAATGAATAATGGATTGTGTACTTGTATGTTGTATGTTGAACTATATGTATGTGTTTATAGTTTAGTATAGTTAATATATGTGTTTAATGAGTTGTATGAGTAATGAAATAACATGATAATTGTATAAGAGTATGGTGCATGGAAATGTATTTAAAGTTTATTATTAAGCCTGAGATGTTCGTAGAAGTGGATAGATGGGCATGGCTATAAAGGGTTAGATGTTTTGCAGCTGCTAGATGTTTGGCACCAACGGGTGTCTAGATGATTGATACCTTCGGTATCTAGATAAATTGAGACTTCGGTCTCCAAATGAATTGAGACTTTTGTCTCTAGATGTTAGTACTGTTTATCAGTATCTAGATGTTTACCCGTATCCACTTGCTTTATGAATCAGGCTACTAATTATTGCAATATATATGTGTGGGTTGTTGCTATATGTAATTAAGCTATAGAAGATGTTAATAGAAGTATATGGTTATTGTATAAGAGATGATAACCTGAATTACAAGTATACATGAGAACCTATTGTCGTATATGAGTATGCTAATAGTATACTACCATGCTATATGCTTATGAAAGAACATGAGATGTCATGATATAGATTTGCTTGTTATTTGAGTTAATAGTTGAAGATAGAAGAATATGAACATTATATATGTTTCATGAAGTTATAGATATGTTAAAGGCATGTTTGATAGTATGCTTATCATATTGCAAGTATGATGAATGCCCTTTTCTTTTATATGCTTGAAGGTGGAAAGAATGCCAATAATTGATATGTTGCAATGATTAATGCTTGTGACTTCATTAGAAGTCTATTATTTGTGTTATCCCCACTAAGCGTTATTGCTTAGCATGGGTGTTTTCCCGGGTAGGTTTACAAGTTCAGTCGAGTTGGACATCTGCAGGTCATGGCCACTAGGAATATAGTTAAAGTCTTTTTATATAAGTGATATAGTACTTTGTAAATGTTCAGCTTCTATATATGTAAAGCAATTTTGTATATGTTATGTAAATGGTAAAGGGAAAGTTTGCTTTTGTAATTGATATGTAAAGGCTTATGTAAAGAGAAAGTTTTGTAATGTATAAAGATCAGTTTTATTATGTACTACAAACGACTTTAAGGTTTTGTTTAAGGCATGTTCTATAGCTTGTGTTTAAATGATATTCTACTGTGTGTGTGTGATGGATGTTTACTATTTTCACTTCCGCGTGACTGTTTGTATGTGCATGCATGTGTGGAGACCTAATATCCTCCCAAGGGGTATTGGAGCATTACATAATCAACCAGAACCGACTAAACCGGAGCTCTGATACCACTAAATGTAACACCCCCAACTCCCACACATAGCATATCGAAGGACAAAGAGCTATGGTGAGCGGAGGGTACTACCAGACAAACACTCTTAGCAATAACGAAAAAACAGAATAATAAAATTTCAAAAAATAGAACCTCAAGGCATGCACATCCTAAACCTATATCATCACCACACCATCATTCGCACTAGAGAATATTACAACTTATTACAAATGCTAATAAATAAACTTAATTACATTCCGAAAATAATAATAACTTCCTAACCTGCACGGAAAAACACCCGTACTAAGCGATAATGCTTAGTGGGGTGAAACAAATAATATCCAGCTACTCATAGTTGTTGGAACAAACACATGTATAAGCAGTATATACATACATAAACATAAAGGAATAGCTGCGAAAATCATTACAAATTCATATCATTGTTTTGTTACGAAAGCTTAAGCAATACACATGCATTTGAATCTATAGACCATACACAGAAATACTTTATTACTTTTTAACTATAAATACATTACACATACTCGTTATTTATCTAAATCATTTAATTAACCATATTAATAGCTATACCTCATTGGTTACCAAAAATACATTTTACTAGTCAGAAAATATTAAGTCTTACCAATTCCCATTATTACTAATAAATCCAAAATCATGCAGATTATAGTATCAATGCTTAACTTGAAACATTTCATTTTATCAAACCTCTTACTTCTTCAAAGACTAAACAAAACACTTCAATTTTCAGATTTGGTTCGGGCTCGAAATAAATATTCCAAACTTCCTACGTATCCCTATGGTTGGGGAATTAGAACCACGTAGTTCTACAGAAAACCTTTATACACACATATTTCAAAACTAATTTTAACTCATTCCCTAAGTCCAGTTATCTATATCATGCTTACTACATTATTTCCCGTAACTAATATATGAACATAATTACCGTACTCATGGGGCACCAACAAACACTGCACATAAATTCCTTACCAATATACTTATAATAGATATCCAGGCTACAATATAGTGGCAAATAATATATAACATACCTGTATTCTCATTTTAAACATATAAACGAATATATTCATAACATCCATTTATTGACAAATCAACTATAGCAGATACGCATATCAAATACTTCAGTAAGTCTCTACCAATACATCATATAGGCACTCATACTCATAACTTTTAAACAGATTAATAAAATACATTTCCACATACAAATTCTTATGCAGTCAATATTCAGGCATACACACTTATTAGTATAGACATTATCTGTTACATCTCTTTTCATTTATGTACATTGGCTGATCGTGCAAACACATAGGTACCCGAGGATACCACACAATTCCACATAGTTGTCCATTACGGATCCAGATCATATGAGTGTGTAAAGCACATGCTTAGATGATATATATATATATATATATATATATATATATATATATATATTTATCCACAAACACATTCGATGCTTATTCACATATCTTTTATTCATTCAATTGCCTGCTAAGTCAAAATGGTGGATAAACGAGTAAAAGAACACCTTTGGGTACCCGAGGGTACAATCGAAAAGCAACTTCTTCATTTTCTCATAAAAACATTTTCACATTGGGGGATCTTAAACAAGATCCGTACACATTGAGGATTGCGAGGACCCAAACGGGGACCTGATCAAGGTCCAGATCAGAACAAAGGGGTTGTAGCTATCAGAACTTTATAGGCATGCCTATCTATCCATGACTTGACCGACACAGGCTAAACACATAGGTTTCATTTCAGTATTTATAACGTTCATTCATTTTCATATAGGCACATGCATCTAAATACTTGCATATAACTAGCACTAATTACATTTATCATGTCTATAATATTAGGTATCAAGCACTTATTTACACATAACAAATCAATTTGCATTTATTATACTCAAAACTAATCACGTATTGCGTTATAAGTTAAAGTAATCATATGAACTTAGTAAACGTAATCATATTATTAATCATCATGCGCTCGTTTAAACTTAACAGATAAACTTACATTTCGATACATATATACATTTATAACACAATAATGGAGGATCAAATTCTCATGTTTCATTAATTACTATGCCAAAGAGCATATTGAATAATTCACATTTTAAATAATATATGCATAACATAATTGAGAAACCATACAAAGAATAAATCTTTTCAAAAACATTTTTAGCCCAAGAGGTCTGTCGTACTTGCGACAGACGAGCCCCAGGAGGCAATCACAAGTTGTGCTCACTGTCGCGACTCATGGAGGAAACGCATCAAAGCATAACAAAGAACAGAGGGAAAACAGGTGAAGGGGCAAAAGCTTGCACGATTCGTGCTCTCTTGCACGACTCCTGTTCGCATGCACGACTCGTGCTAGCTGCCACCCAACTCCGCCGAGTCGTGCACTTCATGCTGAGTCGTGCTGGTTGACACGACTCGTGCAATCCTCCTCTGAAAGCTTGGCTAGAAGCGAAGAACCCGTCTCTGTCGCGATCGCAATAAGTATCGCTTCGCGTTTTCCAGATTTCCAGTGAAAGTGCAGAAATTCTCACAACCCAAAATCCACCACAATGCAATTAACTCACAAAGCTCTAATATACTTCAAAACCCACATTTAATACACTATACCACATAAAACCCATCAAAACATCTAATTAAAACAATAAAAAACCAGAATTCTTCAAACCCAGAAATTTTACCCTAAATTCATACAAATTCAATTTGATCCAATAATTCACAAAATCCCTAAACTCATCTCCTTTTCTCTTAATAGCCTCTTTAGATGATCTTTCTAGCTCCCAAACTCATCCAAAATCCTCATCAAAATACATAAATACACAAAACATAAATCTAGGGTTTTAAAAACCAATCAAAAGAAATGGAAGAAATCAAAACTTAAACTTACGTTTCCTTAACACATTCTTTACTTAAATCACTTGAGCTAATCAATTCCATCAGCAAATCTTGGGCTTTGAACTTAAGAGGGAACAATTGGCGTTGGAACAAGAAGGAAAGGAAGAAGAAGATGAAGAGAGGAAGAAGGAGGAGAAAGGGAGAACGGGGAAAGGGGGAGAGCAGATTCTGCCCTCTCCCTCTTTCTCTCTCTTCCTTTTATACCTCTTCCCATTTTCTTGCCACTTGTCACCTTCCTATTGGTCCAATCTAGATATTTATGTTAAATTCTCTTTTTAATCCTCAAACTCTTATAACCTCAAACATTGACACTCATAACTTACTAATTTATCACATTGGCCCACTTAATTAATCTCACTCCTTCAATTAAATACTAAACTCACACTTCACAATTTTACCCTTGACTGTACCTGCCGAAACCTTTACTTAAATTCTTAAATTTGTCCAATTGGCATACTAAACACTTCAACTTGCACAATTTCGGTCACTACTCATCCTCAATATGCACAAATCCCTCTAGGTTACTTTTTGGGTTGTTAAAGTAGCAGTGTCATTAATTAATGGTATGCTTATTTTGGTTGTTAACATAAATCACAGTGTCATTTATTTCTATTTGGTTATATTCTTTAAATTAGTTTAAACCTTTTATCATAAATTATTTTCAATTCCTTTTTCTATGTTTTCAGTGCGATCATAAATTATATTCAGTAATATTATATTCATTTCAGAAATGTATTATTACTATTTTTTCAGTTCTTTAAACAGTTTACGATCATTTACAATTTGATCTATAGTTTCTTCATTACTTTTATATTTAAATATAAATCTTTATTTGTACATTTACGTTATCTAGTAATTTATTTAGCCTAATCTTTACATTTATACCTTTCCACTTTTAATTTACTTTACTTCTTATTTTTGTTTCAATCATTTACGCCATACTACATTTTGGTTCTTAAGCTTGTATTAAATAATATTTCGGTTCAGTTCTTATCTTAATATTTACAGCTATGATATTACCCACTTAATTCTATTATTCTTTATTTATTTTCATTCGATCTTTTGGTTACCGATTCTTTTGTCTATAATTTTATTTATATTTCCTTTTAGTCCTTTCTCATTTTAACTCATTATTTAACAAGTAAAAATTTCATTTGATTATCTATTATTCATTTTATAATTACATTACTATGCTTACACTTTTACTTTATTATTTTACCATTATGTAATTTATCACTTGCCCCATTATATATTTTTACACTTGACAATTAAGTTCTTTGTTACTTTTTATTTATTCATTAATCACTCAACTCAATTCTTTTCCTTTGATTTGCTCGTAGTATTGATCCGGTAGAAATCTCTGAACCGAATACACGGGACCAATACATTTAGAGTGATCTCGAAGGACCACCCACACATTTACATTTCACATTTCAACATTTCATTCATTCAGGAAGCCATCATTGGCCTACTAAAACGAGTCGTCATGACTCGTGCCGCGGCTATACATTTAATATCCTTATGGCTAGCCAACTATATCCTGAACTAGATTTAACTACCAGATTATTACTAAGGGCAAAATTGCAGTGTTTATAAATGTTCAATAAATCAATACGATTATTACCTTTATCAATATATATATCTCATTTATTCCAGTAATCATTTCTTTATTTTAATTCCATTTAATTAACTATTCAATAATATATTATTTGTTTCAGTAATTACATTTCTTAGTTCCTTAAATAATTTACAGTTTATCTACAGACACTTTTCTCTCTCTTTTATTTTATTTAATTATTTTCAGTATACAATTCTTTGTCAAATATTTTCTTCTATACATGTATTTAATTAATGTTTCACACATCGGTCTATTTTATTTTCTCATGAGTCACTTTATTCTACTAATTTAATTTTATATATTTCATTAATAGTTTTATTATTTTCTACTTAATTCCATGATGGCCCACGCTTTGTGCAGTTTCATTCCCTTAACTAAATTTATTTTCTTATGATTAGCAATATAACTATTATTCTCTCAAATGTCAATATAGAACACGAAATTTATTTGCCTTTATCCACATCCGCTTCATCTACTGTCAAATTCCCATGCAACTTTTATTATTTAATTAATTATTCTTTATATTTTCTTATATTATCAAATCTAATATAGATATTTACTTTATTTATTATTTACATTAACTTCATTTTATTTTCTCATCTTCATTTCACTAATCTATATAGGCAAAATATCCATTTGGGCTCCAGTTCTTGTCCATTATAAAATTCTACATACATTCAAAATTACTTATTCAATAATTCAACTATTTGGTAACTTACAAATATTTAATTATTTTATATTCAATTTACTACATTATTACCATTATTTATTCTTTAATTTCATAATTATAAATCAGTTACACAATTAATATTCATATTACTTGCTAATTACATTTTAATCATTCGATTAGCATTATTATCACCAAATTACAGTTTAGTCCATAAACTTTCACTAAATTATAATTATGCCCTCCTTTTTCACTTATTTACAATAATGCCATTAATTAATCTTACTTTCACATTTATTTCATTATTTGCCATGCAAATTCCCATTTAGTCCTTGTAATATTATTCTAACACCAATTTGCTCATTTTTAATCCACTTTTATAATATTGCCCCTAAACTAATTAAATTACCATTTAGTCTTCATTTTTCAAAAAATTTACTAAAATACCCTTCATTTCATTTTGTTTACGATATTGCCACTAGTTACACATTTTGCGCTAATAATTGAACATTTATTGGTAAAATTAAGGTTTAGTCCCTAACCTTCAGTTTATACAAAAATCACACTTATTACTCATTATTATTTATTTTAGCTATTTAATCTTCAAATGACTTAATTCATTATTTTAACTGCTAAACTTTTAATTTATTTCACTTAGGTCCTCTTAGGTCCTATTTTACTCTAACTATGTCATTTCCCATTTTTTTCATTATTTTAACTTTTTATCTTGATAATTAATATTAATATACACTTAATATTTATTAACATTCAACATATATCTTCATGCCTTTTTAATAACCATTCGGCCTAACTTAGCAATAATATTCCAATTAAATTATTCCATTTTAAGCACTTAATTCATTAAATTTCATGCCTGTTAACATAAATCTATGCATAATTAACTTAAAATATACAAGACCATTAAGAAATTCCTAAGGCTACAATTCGGCCACATGATGATCACTACCTAAAATTCATTTTCTTTCATATTTAGCCATTCAAACCATTTTTTTACATACTTAGTCACCCTAATAACAATTATTTCAATGATATACATATTTGTCACAAACATACTTGACATACTTAACATTAAATCCAACCAAATTAAGTGAAAATTAAGGGATTTTGTATCCACGTACCTTAGATCTTATTCTCCTCATTTAGCTCTCTATTTTTTTCACCTTAAACCCACAAAACATTTCCATCTCCAAGTTGCTCCCAATTTGTGACCTAACTTTGATCTCTTGATTTAATTCAATTTTTCCACTTAAATTGAAGATTGGAGGCTGCTAAAACATTGTAGAGTGGCTGACTATTATATACGAGGCTTGATTTTGGTGAGAATTTGAGAGAAAGATGAAGACAATTGAGGAGAGAATGCAAAATGGCTACGGTTTTGAAGAACAAGGGAGGAGAATACAGAATTATGGAGTTCTCTCCAAAATTTCTGATATTTTGACCTTTAAATATCTTGATTAATGGGCTGGACAGTCCAGTTCACTAGTTGAATCGGTTTGGTTCACTTTTCATTCTTGACCTTCTTTTTACTCTTAATAGCTCATTTGATTTTTGTTTCATCTCAATCGGGATCCAAAACTAGTTCGGTTCAATTGAACCGATCCGATTCACTAATTTTCATTACCACCATAAAATTTCCTTTTTACCACCAAATTGTTCTACACATCATTCTGAGTCCATCCATGCCTTCAGATAAATTTTCAGAGGTCATTTACTATTTTTAGAAGCTCGGTCAAATCTAAAGTCGACCCTATCACTATTTGAACCAAGCTGGGGCTTTTCTTATTTTTGACTTTTGGAGACCTATTTAATCTCATTTTTACTTCAAATTTCACCCTTAAACTAGTCACGACTAGTAATTTTCAATGGTCAAATAAAATATTTTTGCTCCGGAACTTCCCGAGAGTTCACCCATCTTAGTATTTCTCTGACTCGTGCACGTTTAACCTTATAGTTTTGATGGATTCTGGTGTAGCATTTCTAGTATAATTGCACCCAAAACACATTTTTCATGTCTCATCGACCATTGAGCCCTTACAGTTATCTCGGTGTCACTATTTATGGGCCAAAAAATACTATTTACAACCGTTACAGTTTTTTTGGGGCCATTATAGAAGTGGTCCGATTGCATGGAATTCCATTGTCAATTACGTCAGATCGGGATCCGAGATTTAGGTCGAAAGTTTGGAAGGAGTTACAAGCTGCTTTGGGTACCCGATTGAATTTCAGGACTGATTTCCATCCTCAGACGAATGGGCAGTCAGAGAGGGTTATTTAGATTCTTGAGGATATGCTTCGGGGTTGCGTTTTGGATTTCTCGGGTAGTTGGGACAGATATATGTCTCTGATGGAGTTCACATACAATAACAGTCACCAAATGAGCATTGGAATGGCACAATATGAGGCTCTATATGGAAGGAAGTGAAGAACTCCAGTTTGTTGGACTGAGTTGACACAATGTTCTTTTGTTGGTTCGAAATTGGTTGAGGACACCGAAAAAAAGATCAGAGTGGTGCAACAGAATTTGAAGGCAGCCAAGGATAGACAGAGATCCTATGCTAATTTGAAGCGAAAAGATATTTAGTTTAGTGTTGGGGATAAAGTGCTCCTTAAAGTGTCACCTTGGCGGAAGGTTTTGCGTTTTGGCAAAAAGGGAAAATTAAGTCTAAGATTTATAGAACCGTTTGAGATTTTGGATAGAGTTGGTCCAGTTGCCTACCGATTAGCGTTATCGATGGAATTAGCTAAGTTGCACGATGTGTTTCATCTATCGATGCTTCGTCAGTATAGATCTGATGCGTCTCATGTGTTATCGGTTCAGGATGTGCGGGTTCAACCGAATTATTCTTATGATGATGAACCGAAAGTTATTTTGGCTCGGGAAGTGAGACAGCTCAGAAATAAGCAAATTCCTTTGGTCAAAGTATTATGGCAACATCATGGGGTCGAAGAAGCTACTTGGGAACCGAAATCAGTTATGAGATCTTAGTATCCGCAGTTGTTCAGTTCAGGTGAGAATTTCGAGGACGAAATTCTTTTAAAGAAGGGAGAGTTATAACACCCCGATTCCCACCCTAATAGTTTTGAGTATGTGTGTGTGTGTGTGTGTGTGTGTGTTATGATTTAATTGCATGATAGTTTTAATTATGGTATTATTGTTGTGTTGGGAAGATTAGGAGGACTAGAAGAGGAATTTTTGCCAAACTTACCAATGAGCTTGTGACATGAGGCAAGAGAGAAAGTGTAAGAAGGGAGTGGCTATATAAGCGAAGAGAGAGAAAATGAGAGAAAGAGCAAATCTACCCCTCTCTCCCGTTTCCTCCTCACGGCATCTCCTTCTTGCTTTCTTCTTCTTCCTCTTTCCTTGCCCTAGATCAGTTCCTTTACTTGTTGTTTGCTTAATTTGGCAAATCCTAGAGCTACTCAAGTAAGTATTGCTCTCTTCTTCTTCTTCTTCTTCCTTGCTTTTGTTTGGGTGTATATGGCTGTGTGAGGGTTTATGTAATTTGTGTGTATGTTGGTTATGAATTTTGGTTCAGAGATTCCTCCTAAGGATCCCAAAGGAAAGAAGATTGTTGGTGGGAGTTCAGCTCTTTGATCTTTTAGAGCTAAGGAGTTAAAGGTTTGGCAATTTGCTTGATTTTGCATATTTTTCATCTTTGAATTTCTATTGTGATTTTGATAAATTGAGAGTGGAATTGTATATATTTGTACTTAATTGAAGTGTATGATGATGTATTGAAGTGATATTGTTATTTTGGTAGTGGAATTGAGTTTAGGTATGAGTTGGTATGGTTTTTAGGTAAAATTCTGGGTTTGAAGAATCCTTTGTTTAAATTGTTTGATTTGTTGTTTTAGTTCATGATTATTAGCATAAAACTTGGGTTTTATGTTGTGTAATGTGATTTGAGTGCCTATTAATGATTGTATTGAAGTTTGTTGGGTGAATTGCAAGTTTGGGGATGGTTTGGTTATGAAGTTTTCTGCAGATTTCGGCTGAAGGAGCTGGAAACCCGATTTTGTCATGAGCGCAAAAGAGCCCAGTCATCCGAGCTCCTATTGAGGAGTGCCTCTATCGCGGGGGTGACTTCGGTCATGAGCACAATAGAGAGCTCGATTGCCGAACAGCTGTCAGGCTAATTTCTGTCGCAAGTGCGCCTGAGTGCAAGAGCGTGACAGTGAGCGTGCCAGCACGATAGAGGCTTGCTAGCTCTTCCTTGTACGAGCGTGGAGGCTATTGCAAGCGCAGCATTGGGCGAATCTCGCCTCTGTCTCGAGCGCGACCGTCCCCTGTTTTGCTATGTTATCTTTGTTTATGTATTTTTGCATGGTTGCTCACTCATGCTTTGCAAATGTAGTTTGGTATGAATTATTATGTACTTCAATATGTGTTTATTGTGTTGAGTTATGCCTAGCTTACAAGAGTCAAGTTAGTGGATAGATAGGCATGCCTATAGAGTTTTGTTAGCTGCAGCTCCTTTGTGTTTTGGACCCTGATCAGGTCATCGTTTGGGTCCTCACGATCCTTATGTGTTCGGATCTTATTTAAGATCCCCAATGTGAAAATGTTTTCGGATGAAAATGAAAGAAGTAGTTTTTGTTCGTACCGAAGGGTATAATGTGTTCACTCGTTATCCGCTACTCTGAGTTTGCATGCATACCTTCGATTCTGATATGTTTGTGCAATAATGTGAATTGTTATTGTGATGATATAAGAATGTTGATATTATAGGAAGTATTTATGAATGTAAATTGATATAAGTCTGACATGATTGTACCGTAAATGTGTGTGTGCCATTTGTATGTGTTTTGCATTGACGGCCACTGTAAGTGGTCGTTCATCTTTTATTTTCTCCACTAAACGTTATCGCTTAGCACGGGTGTTTTATCAGTGCAGGTGTGGAATTTGTCAGAGTTTTTGAGGAGTCCGATCCGTAGTCTCCAGAGCCAACACACTAGAGATAGAGACTTTTTGTATTTTATTCTCTGATGTAAAGATTTTTTGCTATGTAAATGATTTTGTAATACTTTTAGTTTAGTATTTTTGTAATTATGTAAGGTTGATATTGTACCCCTTTTGTAATGAATACTTCATTATATCAATGAATGGGATTGAGTTGTTAAGTATTAAGTTACTCTGTTTTATTGTTATTTTGCACACTTTTGTTATGCATGGTTCTTTTGTTTGGTGACACCCTTATCTATACGAGCACTCTCTCCTCCAAGTGGATGAGCTCCCCTACGTATAGGTATGAGGTGTTACAAAATCACCTTTAATATTGCATGCATATGGAAACCTTAATTCCTTATTACTTTCAATAACATGAGTTAAACACCCATCAAAATATCCCTCACGTATAACAAATCGCACAAGCATTTAAGGTCTAAACACACAAATACATTTAATTTTGACTTCATATTTCGTGTTATACATTTATCACTCTTTTATTCATTTGTTATCTGCATTCCCAAGGGGAATAACAGGATTAAAAGCACATAAGTACCCAAGGGTACTCTCACATATTATGCATAGGGATCTGTGCGGGATCTGAGAACACATAGGTGCACGAAGCACAAGTTCAAAGTAATATATCTGCCACAATAATCATTATGATCACATGCATATGAAATGCTTAATTCCACGTTTCCTTACAAGATGCAAATTGTTACATTCATTTATTAATTCATATCTTATATTGCTCATTTAATATTATTTTATTCATTTGTTGCCTGCTTATTCCAAGGGGTGGATAATGAGATACAGAACCCTTAGGTACCCGAGAGTACCAGCGTAACAGTGTCATACTGCTGACATAAAACACATAGGGATCCACAATCGGAATCCAAATACAAAGGGGACCCAACAGGATCTGGTCTTGGTCCAAAATGGCCACCAAGACACTTAGGCTACAGCAACATAACCCTATAGGCATGCCTATCTATCCACGACTCAGTTAATGTAGGCTAATACTTATGTTTGTTCAATTCTTATGAGACTATAACAATATAACATTTCAAGTATACACACACTTATTGTGATCACAAACACTTATTAATCACAAACACATTTTTCATGCTCATATAGATCAATTACTCATAGGCTCATCCTTTCAGCATTCATCAAATATGTTCTCATGTTCACATAAGGTGACTTTAATCACATAAACAATCTATCATTAAATATATTCATTTATTTTATTTAGCAATATTAACCAAAGAACTTAATCATTCTAAACAATTTCAAGCTCTATTTGATAATAGATTTAGCATTCAATACTTAATTGTTTACATAATATTTTCAATGCTAGTTACAAGTATGCATGATAATAGTCGTGCTTAATATTATTCAAACCATAATTATTGTCACTTGACTAACTCATTTGATAAGCATATATACATTCAAAGTTATATTATTTCATCCAGACTCATGCAAGCATATGTTTACACATACATATGTCTAACTTATCATGTTAACAAGCTATAACATAATGACATTACATATAAATGTTCAATATGGCATACCAACTCATTAACAACTAAATATACCTTTAAAACCTTCATTAGTTATTAATAATCACACTCTGTTATATCATATTCCAATTATTAACCACTCTTTTATCCATTATATAACCCTAAACATGCGTCGGATAAGTCCCAAATAGTTTTGGTGAAGTTCGGGTTTGATTCATGAAGAAAAATACATCATATTGATGCGGAACCCCAAGGTTAAAGAACCCGAAACCCCTTGAACATACAATATGGCATAGACATGAACAAGAATAAACCCCCAATCTAAAGAACCCCCAAACAACTATGTGAATGGAAACGCTTATAATAGATTGATTTAAAAACACAAGAACAGAATTTGCCACAAAGCAAATACCTTGATAAGAATTAAAGTTCTTAATGCAAAAGAAGAAGACAAACAATCCTCTCCAATGAAGAATTCGGCCAAGCCAAAAGAAATTTATCAAATTAATCAAATCTGCCTCCAATCTCATTTTTGTAGAGTATTTATACTCTCTTAAGCTAATAAAAACCCTAATTAATCAAATAGGGCTTAAAACATGGGCCTTACATCAAGATAACTAAAGCCCACATGAATTAACTTAAAATTCAGCCCAAAAAGCCTAAAAAAAACTAATTAAATGAGCCCAAGCTAATTAAAGCCCATCTCACTTAAATAAGCCCAAAAGAATAAGTTAAGGCCTAATATATTACAAATAATCAAATAAAAATAATAAATAAAAGCCTAAACTAAAAGCCCAAACAAAACAGCCCATTAAGTCCATTAATTGGCACATGCATTGCACATGTAATGTGTCACATGATGTGCACATGCATATGGCATATGCATAGCACATGACATAACACATGTCTAGCACATGTCAAAGCACATGGATGGCACATGTCAAGGTCACATGACTTGCACATGCCTCTCTTCAAAGTCTCTTTTTGATTCAGCTTCTTCATAGCTATAGTAAACCACCTTTAAGCCTTCTTGAACTTCCCCAAATTTAATCTCCATAAATCCGAACTTGCAAAGTTTATAATCTTGCAATGTTGACCCCCCTGTGCACGCATCGTTCCCTCCCTCTTTAGAAAAGATTCGTCCTCAAATCTTCGTCTTGTTCAAGTTGGGAATTGGCACTTCTAGAATAAATTCATCTTCATATAACATCTTCTGAACAGGTGAAAATAAAATGAATTCTTCTTCAGCAAAGATCTCATCATGTTCCTGCAAGTTAACAAAAACATTAGGAAAAACATGGTTATTCAATTCATCATTTTCATTCTGATCATGGTTCTTTTCGTCCTCCATGTTTAATTCAACCTCCTTAGGCACTACAGGATCTATCATAACATGATGATCTTCTATCTCAACTACACAAACATCTTCCTTTTTGCAATCTTTTTCCATTTCACTCAAGGCAATTACATCTTCATTTACACTTATTCCTTCCTCACGCAGAACCTCATTGTCATATAAATCTATAGTATCCCCTTCAGCTTCACAAATAATTTCTTCGACAATAACTTCCTCTTCTTTCTTTCTTTCCTCTTATTTCATATACGTACTTAGTAGTCCAGAAAGTTGTTTAAACTGCAATTCCATATTTTTAAAATCTTCATTTTTGCTCCAATTCGGACAACTTTTGTTGTTGGAATTTGATAATGACCTTGCTACCCTCCTTTGTTTCTGTTGCCTCTCCACCTTAATGGCAATGTTCACTAAGTCCTCCATTTTTCCATAATGTTGCAATTCAACTACATCTGCAATTTCTTTATTCAAACCTCCTAGAAACCAAGCCATTATTACCTCTTCCTCCTCTTCTATGTTAGCTTTGATCAATAGCATCTCCATCTCCTTGTGATAATCTTCTACTGATCTAGCTCCTTGCACTAGCCTATGCAACCTCTGATGTAACTCCCTAAAGTAGTGTGAAGGCACAAATCTTTTCCTCATGGCCTCCTTCATATCCTCCCAACTACTAATAGGACGTCTCCTCATCTTCCTTCTGCCCATATTCAATTGATCCCACCAAAATAAAGCATAGTCAGTGAATTCTACAGCTGCAATCTTCACCTTCTTTTCCTCTGAATATCTATTGCATTCAAAGATCATCTCTACCTTTCTCTCCCACTCCAAGTACTCTTCTGCACTATTTATGCCTTTGAATGGAGGAATCTTGAGTTTGATGTTACCCAAATTCCCATCTAATCTCCCACTTGTCTCTTCTTCATCTAAGTCTTCTATGTCAGCCCTTACATTTTCATCAGTCCATCTACCTCTCCTAGCTGTCCTCCTAGAATTATTAGATGCACTCACTTCAAATTTCTCCTCCATCCCGTCCATTCTAGCGTTTAACTTCTTGAACTCATTAATGAAGGCCTTGTACATCACTTTCATATCGGGCATGGCTTCCTCCTCCTCATACATTGTTTCCTTTTCTTCTCTTCTTGACATGATTTGAATTCTGCAAAACAGATGTTAGACAATAACTTCACACACTCCCTCACGTGTTTACACTCAAAGATGCCACTCCTCTCGTGTTTCACTCAATAAGGCTTTTACCCTCTTAATGTACTCACACACTCTGCCTTTTACCACTCTAATTGTAACTCTTAATTGCACTTCAGAATTCAATTCACAAACCAAGAATTTGAGCACATTTTAGAAAGCAAAGAATAAGTAAGCACTAACAATAAAAAGATAGCTCAACACTAGAAAAGAAGACACTAGACACAATGGAGGTGATACACGGTCAAGAGTAGTGTACCACTTGATTATATCTAAATTAGAGTATTAGAACAAACAAAGATACTCTAACAATGTAAAGGAACAAAAGCAAGCTTAAAACAAAGAAATAAGCAACTAGAATTAATAAGAAAATGACAATCTAGACAAAATGTATGAATTTGATTCACTACAAAGCAAACCAAATATAGAACCTAGATATTCTACCCAGCAAAGCAAGAAATCAACAAAAAGACAAAATTAAACTAAATAAAGTAGTTTGCATGCAAGACAATTCAATTTAGAGCCAAAATACTGAATAGGCCGAATGGTGTACCAAGCTCTAATTAATGTGTCAAGTTGTGTGCAAAAATGATGGCAAAATGATAGGAAAATGATGTCAAAATGGTGTAAAAATGATGGCAAAATGGTAGGTAAATGATGGCAAAATGGTGCAAAATGGTAGGCAAATGATGGTAAAATGGTAGAAAAAAAAATGATGGCAAAATGATACCAAAATGGTGTAAAAATGACAGCAAAAAAATGGTACCAAAATGTTACCAAAAATGGATAGCAAATGATAGGAAAATGTTACCAAAATGGATAGCAAATGTTACCAAAAATGGTTAGCAAATGATAGGAAAAAAATGTTACCAAAAATGATAAGCAAATGGTAGCACAAATGAATCCTTATCCGAATTAGATAATAATAATCAAAGGTGGTTTAGAATTAAGTTTTCCTATTCCCAAAACAGACAGGATTAATTTTTCCTATTTCTATTATGAAAAGGATTAATTGCTGTCCCTAATCCTCAAGCACTTAGGATTAAGTTTTTCCACCTATTAAAGGATTTGGATTTTCCCTTATTGCTATATAAATACCCCTTGGCCGAATCTACTCCTCTACCCTTTTCTCCAAACGCAAGGTTCTTCTTTATTTCTCTTCTTTCACGTTTTTTTTTCTTTTCTATTTTCTTTTCTTCTTTTTTTTTTCTTTATATGAAATAGAGAACAACTAGACTTCAAACCACCAAACTTCTCAAGTCCACAAGATCAGAACTCAAATTCGGTTTTCTAACCTTTTTTTTTTCAAAACGCAAAAACTTCAAAGTGAAGAATGGAGGCTTAAACGGCATTTTTATGGTCCAAAAAAGTCAGTTACATAGGGCTTTGCCCAAGTAATGATTGTAGAGCACAAAATTCCCTTTCCGGAATGATATTATAATAACAAATCGGACTCCTATGTCAAAAGTTATGGCCTTTCGAAGTTTTCTGATTTTTTTTTTCAAAACAGCAAACTAATCTCTAATCTCCTCCTACAAGGATTCGGATTCAAGCTAAGGATGTTCAAGATTTCGGTTCAAGGCTATTTCATGAATTCAAGGTAAAGGTAAGAAAAGAAAAAGGCTAATTTAAACACACAAAGAAACACAATTAACTAAGAAACTTAATGCAACCTAATTCGGCATAAATAACTAGAATTCAAAGAAAAGAAAACGCAAACCTAACACTAAGATAAATAGGAATTTACCTTACTTTGGCTCTGATACCAAATGATGCGGAACCCCAAGGCTAAAGAACCCGAAACCCCTTGAACATACAATATGGCATAGACATGAACAAGAATAAACCCCCAATCTAAAGAACCCCCAAAAAACTATGTGAATGGAAACGCTTATAATAGATTGATTTAAAAACACAAGAACAGAATTCGCCACAAAGTAAATACCTTGATAAGAATTAAAGTTCTTGATGCAAAAGAAGAAGACAAACAATCCTCTCCAATGAAGAATTTGGCCAAGCCAAAAGAAATTTATCAAATTAATCAAATCTGCCTCCAATCTCGTTTTTGTAGAGTATTTATACTCTCTTAAGCTAATAAAAACCCTAATTAATCAAATAGGGCTTAAAACATGGTCCTTACATCAAGATAACTAAAGCCCACACGAATTAACTTAAAATTCAGCCCAAAAAGCCTAAAAAGAACTAATTCAATGAGCCCAAGCTAATTAAAGCCCATCTCACTTAAATAAGCCCAAAAGAATAAGTTAAGGCCTAATATATTACAAATAATCAAATAAAAATAATAAATAAAAGCCTAAACTAAAATCCCAAACAAAATAGCCCATTAAGTCCATTAATTGGCACATGCATTGCACATGCAATGTGTCACATGATGTGCACATGCATATGGCACATGCATAGCACATGACATAGCACATGTCTAGCACATGTCAAAGCACATGGATGGCACATGTCAAGGTCACATGACTTGCACATGCCTCTCTTCAAAGTCTCTTTTTGATTCAGCTTCTTCATAGCTACAGTAAACCACCTTTAAGCCTTCTTGAACTTCCCCAAATTTAATCTCCATAAATCCGAACTTGCAAAGTTTATAATCTTGCAATGTTGACCGCCCTGTGCACGCATCACATATGGTCAAAATAGGGGTGAGGGACGGGCAGCCCACCCTTGAGGGACAGGCATCACTCACTAATTAGCACATGAGGGACGGGCCAAACAACTCTTAAAACCATTTCCATTCCACCTAAACAGATTGCAAACTCAATTTGATCATCCCAAAACACATGAAAAACATCATTTTCAGACAAAGTAGTCTTCTTAAGAATTAATACACAGGATGTTAGATTTCTAATGTCACAAATTTCAAGTCATTTGGAGCTCTAACCAAAGAGATATACCTTAGAATATCTACACTGCTCCAAAGACACACCTGAGGAATTTTAGCTACTGTAATAGGCAATTTTGAAGCCCTTAGAGTTAGAAATAAATTATGGTTATTTCTAAGACTTTTATATAGAAAGAGGTCAATCTTCAAAAATAACTAGCATCATGAAATTTGGAGTTCTAAAACTCAACTTATGATCAAAATAGTGACCAGAGGTCAATCTGACCCTCTGGAGAGAATTTGTCCCAATACCACGGATAAATAGAAACCCTTCTGTTTTGGCCATTTTTGAGGGCCTTAGAGACGGAATTATCTCATGTTAATTTCTAGGACTTTTATAAGTATGGAATTAATGGTTCTAACAGCACTAGAATCACTTAATTTGGAGTTCTCAAACTCCACTTATGCTGGAAATGGTCTCCAAGGGTCAGACAAAATCAAAACGGAATTTCCCTTTTCCACTTCATCTACCCAAATTAATCACTTCCACAACATTATTCAACACAACTCAACTCAAATTCACATATATCATCCATACACATATACACTTACACAAATTAATAATAATTATACAAAAACATCTAAAATTCCCAAATCTCATTTGATGACTTCTTCATGTTTACGTTTGCCTTCTTTCTTCTTCTTTCTCCATTTCTTTGCACCCAATAGCTTTTTCTTCTAATTAGCACATCAAATTCATTAATAATTAAGCAAATCACCATTTTTCCAACTCTCATGAATATGAGGAAAAGCGGAAAAAGAACTTCATATTTTCTTACCTTTATAACCCAAAATTGCACTAAAATCCATTCTCTACACATAGATTTCCTTAGAGCACAATTTTATTAAGTTGAGAGAGGAATTTTGGTAGAACAACTGAAGAAGAAGGAGCTTCCCTCTCCTCCCCTTATGGCCGGCCATCATTTGGCCAAAATATGTGGCCATAATTCATCTTTATCTTAAATTCAAAATGTCAAAGTCTTATTGGTCCAATTTTGATGTTTATGCTCAATTCCAATTTGATCCTCCATCTATTATCTCTTCATACATTTAGCATATAATTAATCCATTCACCTACATTGACCCACATACTTAATTAATTCCTTCAATTTAATCTATTTAAATTACAACTTAACAAATTACCGATATACCCTTAACTTTTATTTCTCTCACTTCTCAGACTCAACTTCTCATAAAAATAATTCTAAACTTCTCATAATATATTAATTAGTTTACACGAATATTTTCAAGTCAATCAGAGATAGTTTTTCGATCCAGTTCACTTATACCAGTTTGATAACCCAAATTTTTATATCACCGTAAAATTAATTTCTCTTTACCATATGATTCTCCTCATTAATATGAGCATGTCCTTATTTTTAAATTATTTTTTAAAGATCCGAAACATCATTTCTTGCCTCAAGGTCTATAATTATCGAATTACTAATTTGCCCTCAATCTTCCAATTAATACCAAATGCATCCTCAACTACATTTAACCATTTCTATTAGTCAGTTTCACATTTCAATCACTTTTATACTCTGAACACATGCGAATTTGATTGGGGTACATTTCGGGTAATTACACAAATCATCAATATTCAACCAATAAAGCACAAATTCCCAAACCACTTTCTCCTATGCTCCTTCTTGGATCACCTTGTGCTTCTTTCTCCTACCTTATCCTTTCCTTTTGATCCACAAGCCTTCTCCATTACAATTCATTTCCAATTTCTAGAATTGAAATTAGAAATCAAAGACCCAATTCAAACCATGAGGAGGAGAAGAAGAAAGCTATATCAAAACCCTTACCTTTAACTTGCAAAAACACTTAAAGAACACAAACTACATGAAGCATTCTTGAGCAAAACTCTAAATGAAGATTTGTGCAATTGAATTGTGAGGAAAAGAAACAAAAATGTAGAAACTAATCTCTCATGGATGGCCGACCAAAGAGAGGTGGGAAAAAGCCAAACTCCACCTCATCTCATCCTTTATTTATGCATGCAAATGCATTAGGTGGGTTAGCCATCAATTGACACATGCATTCCACTTTCACACACTTACACATACTTAATCCATTCTTTAATTAATTAATCCCTTATTAACCTTAATTAATCCATCATTAAAACTTAATCATAAAAATATCCATTTAATCACTTAGCTATTTTCTTTCATGCAATTAAATCCCTCTTAACTTTTCAATTTAACTGATTAAGTCCCAAACACAAATACTTAATCAATTTCACAACTTAAACCCCTCTTGTACCCTAAGAGTATATAATATGACTAGGGTACAAGTTGGGGCCTTACATGCATGGATATTCAATGACTCACAGGTATGGCGGAGTAGTTGTTACAACCTGCTAATGTGGACTACTTGGAGTTTGGGTCCCTTCCTCTCCTTCTTCCTGTAGCGATGGTGACACTTATATGCCCCTTTGAGGCACCTGGTTGAGGGAGATATTTTTATTCATATTATTGCACTTGTACATAGCTTGTCTTTACATTGCCAGTTGGGTTGTTGGTCTTTATATTTCTCACTTTTATATCACTATGCTGGATATGTATGTTAACACTTTCACTTATATTGTTATGTCAGTGTTGCTTTTCATATGTGTTTACGTATTTTTGTTTGTCATATAATGACACAACAAAGCATAATTACCATTGCACCGCATAAGTCCAAAACAAAAAAGCAAAGAAAATAATAATAATAAAAAAAAATAATAAAGAAAACAACAAAACACAAGAAAAAAAAGATAAAGATAATGAATGAACATCATCATAATGCAAAATCATTTTTTTCTCATAATTACATTATATCATAAAGGAAATTAATTAATATTTCCAATATAACTTTAACTTGCTTTAAAGGGCAACATCACATATCGTGTGATCGACCAACCATTCTAATATTAATACATGCAAGCTTTGACATCGCAGAGGGCAAGCTAATAAACTATTAAAACTTATTGCTCTCAGACATTTAAACATCTACACTCAGTGCGGCGTCAGGACCGCCTACGTCCAGGCCATTCATTTCACTTCAAGGGGTAAGCTAATAAGCTTTTGATTTTAGAACAAATGCCCCAATATATAGAATTTTTGTGGGTAAATTGTCGTAACTAGTCCACAAGGCTATATTGCAGTCTATTTGATCAGTCTACAAGGTCTATTCATCATTTTCCTAAGTCCATACGGGTCCATTATAGTTTACCTTCGCCAGTGTGCAAGGTGTTGCCATGGCACAAAACAAGGTTTAATCACGGGCCACTATCATTAGTCTATAAGTTTTAACCATATTAGTTCTGTAGTGCTCCCTATAGGTAACCTATAAAACCTATCACGTAATCCAAGACTACCTGTAGTGGAGTATCACACAATAGCAAAAAGAGTTTTGCTAACACATATCTGATTTATTCATAATTTTGAATAACACATGCCATCCTGTAATGTTTGGCTAAAATTTTTTCTTTATAATTGCATGTCACACATTCATAATTTATCATGTATAGATCCATCCACTTGTCATTACATTTACATATAATACATTTACATACACAAAGTTACAATGCTTTACATCCCTTTGTTACAAAATAACATTTACATATATCTACAGTCCAGTTAACAAATTGCATAATACTTTTATACAAAACTTGGTTTCCCAAAAGAACTTACATCAAAGATCTTCTATTCTTGTGTCGATTTCGACTCCTGCAAATTGTCCTTAGGAGCTGTATGAACACTTGTACCTACACAGGTTAACACTCGTGCTAAGCATAAAGCTTTATAAAAAATATTTAATTTTAGACAATAACTCACAATAGCCATGACTCAAAGACATAGGTTAATATCAATTTTAAACATGTATGGATATATATATATATATATATATATATATATATATATATATATATATATATATATATATATATATATATATATATATATATATATATATATATATATATATATATATATATATATATATATATATATATATATCATGTAAATTTTGTAATCATTTACATGTGCATATCACATACCCATTATTCCAATTAAATATGAAACATATCTTAGAAACTTTAGAGTTCAAATCTTCATTCATCATGTTTAGAACATATTGCACAATTTATAATTATTTGCTTGCTATTTCTATGGAAGTGTATAACGGGAAATATACAATTAGTACCTATATGTACAAAACAGTTGAGACTCGAAGGTACATATCATAAAATTATGAACAATATAATGAGAGACTTATGTAGTCTCAAAATAATACACAATGAATGTCGACAGAACAATAGGCAGAAACAGTTGTCCTTTAGGCATGCCTATCTATCCACAACCTAGACCTGTAAGCAGGATATTATATTTCCATACTCCTTTTATCATCTTTAATAACATGTACGCTTAAGTCATATTAAATATGATCATACATCGTCATATATTCATCATATATAGTTAATAGTACATGTCATGTCAGTTTTTGTTGATACCGATAGTTAAATAGTAAATATATATAAAATTTCTTCATTAATTTATCATGCTTATATCAATGCTTCCACATATTATCATATGTTTTTCATATATATATTCATTATAGATGGATAAACATATATAAGACAAGTTTTAGGAGCTTCGAATGAAGTTCGGGTTCGGTTTGATGAGAAAAACTCACTTTGCTACGTTGGAAATAGAGGTTTACATGGTGGTTAGACAATGTCACACAATGGTCAGGAATTCTTGACCATCGTGTGGCATGAAGGATTAGCAAACCTTTCAATCCGAAACCGATTTACACAGTGACCAAGTTTTTCACACGATAGTTAGGAATTCTCAACCATTATGTGAGTCATTTTTAAAGCAAAAATTGAGTTATATAATGATTTTCCACGGCAGTCAGGGGTGTTACAAGGCGATCAGGGGTATTACATGATGATCAGGGGTGTTACAGGGTGGTCAGGAAATCCTGCCCGCCGTGTAACCATATTTTATTGGCTTATAAAATAGGGCAAATTTCAGGTCCATTTTTGTCTGGAATTTTCCACTTAGAAAAAGACAGTTTTAGGCAATAGTTCCTCTCAACTTAGGAGATATTTCCCTATGAAGGCCAACTGCTCCCATTACAGGGTCAGCATCAGGCTTGTCACTTTAATTGAGATTTCGGGTATCTTAGAGGCAAAACTAGGTTGGTTCCTCATAACAATTGTATGTATAAGTCTTAAGATTCATCGTCAACTAGAATCACTCCATTCGGAGGTCTGTTGGCCGAGATATTGCCTTGACATTAAATGAACCTAGAATAGAGTTTTCCCCCTATCACCTTCTTAAGGCACAATTCACCAATTCCATATAAGATTACTTAAATTCGACACTTTATCAACATTATTTCCTCCAATAAAA
This sequence comes from Excoecaria cochinchinensis, assembly GCA_947683425.1. NCBI lineage: Eukaryota > Viridiplantae > Streptophyta > Magnoliopsida > Malpighiales > Euphorbiaceae > Excoecaria > Excoecaria cochinchinensis. The sequence continues at coordinate 5,691,703 of CANTUQ010000035.1, forward strand.
CACATAAGATGATTCAATTACAATTCACATGCATGCAATGAAATTAAATCTTCCAAACCTTTTTATGCTCCAATATCCTCTTCAAGCTTCACCTGCCACACCTTTGCTTTACCCTTCTCCATTTTGTTCGAATTCTCAACTAAAATCACCATAAAACTTATGTTAATTTTATCCTTATACTCACAATCACAACTGATGTCAATAGAAAAGAAGAAAAATGAGGTAAAGACTAAATCCTTACCTTAATTTTTTTTAATAACTTGACTTAATTCAACTTGTGCCTGTAATATGCTAATTGGTGGGTAAAATAAGAAGAAAGATGAAAGGAAAGAAGAGAGGAACTTGTTGAATTCCTAGCCAAAAATGGCTGGCCTTTCCCCCTCTCTCTAAATAAATGCATACCTTTACATGCTTCTAGAATAGCAATTGTCTTAATCCTATTGGCCACCTTTTCAAATTTCCATTTAATCCTTCAAAATTCTATTAATCTTGCATTGGCATATATATAACTAAACTTTGATTGCATATTAACCCAATTTTAATTCCATTTATGGATGCATAACTTATTTTAAACATTTACTAATTTACCACATCTTTTAATTTAATGACATTTGTGTCCTTTCTACACATTCGTCACTAATTCATGCATATTCGGTTACCGTTCACCTAGAACATGCATCAAGGCTACTAGGGTATAATTTGTGGCCTTACATTCCCCCCCCCTAAAAAAAATTTCGTTCTCAAAATTCATACATGTACTGAAGAGATGTAGATATTGAGCTCTCATTGTCAGTTCAAGCTCCCAAGTTGCCTCTTTAATGCCATGGTGTTGCCAGAGTACTTTTAGAAGAGGAAATTATTCATTCTGAAGATGCTTTATTTCTTTAGCTAGAATTGCCTTCAGGTCCTCATCATAAAAAAAATCCAGTTGAACTTGGATCTCTTGTGTTGGCTCAAGGCTACATCTCAATTTTGATGATAATCAAACCTTGAATAAACTTTGTATAAATTCTATTCATCTAGTTTCATTTCAGCTAATTCTACTCTGTGGAAAGCAAGATCAAAGTAAATTGTCCAAGTCAATTTATCTAAAGACATTGAAGATACTGAAGGTCATTGGAAGATAGGGTATTAAATTCTGTAAGATCTTTTGAGGAGCATTGCATACATATTCATGTTTTATAAAAGTTTTTCTTGCATAAAAATTTTTATGTTCTATCGAGAACAGAATATAAGTTCTGTTGATAACAGAAGCAAAAGTTCTTACCAACAGAACAGAAAAGAAAATATTCTTTTGATCTGTTGCAACAGAACAAAACAGACAGAACAACAATTTCTGTTTTCGCTAAAAGACAAAAATAACGGCTAGTTTTTCAAAACAATCAGTCTGTCTTCTCTCTAACGGCCATATTTGGATCTGTAACGGCTGTAATGTATTTTTGGCTATAAATTGAAGTTGTTTTTGATTTCAAAGAGGTTAGAGAAGTTGGAAAACAATTATATCTCTTGAGATTCAAGCTTTCATCTTTTTAATCTAATTTCCACATCTTGCACTTCATCATTATCATCCTCCTCAATTAGATTATAGCATTTCTGTTGTAATTCTTGTGTGAGGTAATTTCTGTAAAAGATAGTAAGAAAAGGGTTGGCTAGAACCTTAGAATTTCTAGTAAGTGTTTACATCTTTTACTTGGGAAAAAGATTGTGGGTAGAAAATATACTAGATTGTATATTGGCTTAATTCTTGCCCTTTAAAAAGAATTATTAGTGGAAGTCAAGCTCAAGACGGTGTCTTGGGGAGTGGATGTAGGCTGTTGGGCCGAACCACTATAAATCTGTTGTGTTGATTTATTTTCTTTCCTCTCTTCTTTATTCTGTTTCAAAAAGGATTTTAACTATTCTATTTTCTGTTCAAAGAAAATACTTAAGTTTTTAATCTGTCATTAAGAAGAGATTTTCTGCATAATCCAAAACTGATTTGCAAAAGAATTTACAGTGTACTCTGTTAATCATCACTTTCTGTTTTGATTAAAATCATAGTCACCTGTTCTGTTTGAACCAAAATATTTTTAGCAGAACTACTCTATTCTGCTGAGACAGAAATTGAGCGAAAAATTGTGAGACACCCAATTCACCCCCCTCTTGAGTGTCTTTGGGACCAACAATTGGTATCAGAGCAGATCTCATTCTCCTAAGATTTAACAATCTTGAGTGATCCGTAATATGGCATCGAATTCTGAAAATCCTCCTGTTGCTACTCCATTCAAGGAAGGTCATTCTGTTCATAGACCACCCATGTTCTGCGGAGATAACTATCCATTCTGGAAAGTAGTAATGCGGCACTTTATCCAATCTCAAGATATGGATTGCTGGGAAATAATAGAAGAAGGATATCAAGCTCCAACAAAAATAGTTGAACAAACTGGAGGAACAAGCATTACTGTTCAGAAAACCAGAAAGGAGCTCACAGAAGAAGAAAAGAAAAGAGTTCAATTAAATTCTAAAGCAATGAGCATTCTATTCTGTTCTTTACATACTAATGAATTTAATAGAGTTTCTGGTTGTGATACAGCAAAAGAAATATGGGATAAGCTTGAAGCCACATATGATGGAACCCATGAAGTAAAAGGATCTAGACTACATGTGCTAATGGTGGATTACGAAGCCTTCAAAATGAAGCCAGAAGAGACTGTGGCTGAGGTAATTAACAGGTATGTTAAGTTAACAAATGAAATTAAAGCTCTTGGTCACAAACTTATTGAAGAAAATAAGATTGCTAAACTCGTTAGGGGTTTAACTCCTAGATGGGAAGCTAAAGCTTCTATTCTGTTAGATAAAGATCCTAGTACTCTTAATTTTGATACTGTTTGTGGTTCACTAATCTCTCATGAGCTTTACATTAAGTCACAAGATGCTGAAAAAGAAAAAGAAAGGAAATTAAAAGCTCTTGCTCTCAAAGCTGAGTATGGAAGTGACTACTCTACTGGTGATGATGAGATTGCACTCATTACAAAGAAGTTCAAGAAGCTGTATCGAAAAGGTAAGAAATTCAACAGAAGACAGCAGCAGAAGTACTCTCACCACAAAGCAGAAGGTAATTCCAGATCTGCTGGAGAAGTAGTTTGCTATGAATGTAAGAAGCCAGGACATATAAAATCCAAATGTCCGAATCTAAAGAGAAAGGAGAAGAAGTATAAGAAGAAGGCAATGAAGGCCACATGGAGTAATAGCGAAGATTCAAGCAACAGCGTGGAAGAATCAGATGCAGACTCAGATGAAGCTGGTCTGATGGCGATTTCTGATGACGAAGTACAAAGCATCTCCACTAAGACAGATCAGGAAAATCAAACTGCAGATGAGCGGAACAAGAGTCAACTAGAAGCTGAAGATGAGTCTAACGAGGTAACCTGTTCTGACTCTGATTCTAGTTCAGATGCAAATGGGGATGAATATGAAAATATGATGTTATGCTTTGAAAAAGTTCATCATAAATATCGCATGCTTAAAACAAATCATATTGCATTAAGAAAACAGCATGATGCATTGAGACAAGAATTGGAACATGCAAAACAGAAAGAAGTTAACATGAAAAATGAATTTTCAGACTTAGAAAAGAAATACATGGTTTTACAAGAAAAATGTAAAGGAAAGAAAGTCTGCTCATGTGATAACAAAAACTTGCATGCTAGCACATCCAAGTTTAACTATAAAAAGAAGCATGTTCATAAAAAGGAATATAAAAATATTTACATGAATAATTCTGTTAGCAATTCTGTCACCTGTTTTTACTGCAGCAGAAAAGGCCATGTGTCTAAATTCTGCTATTACAAGAAAAATTTCAGTTCTGGAAAACAGATATGGGTTGTCAAAAATAATGTGCATACTGTACCTAACCCACAAGGACCCAAGAAAGATTGGGTACCTAAATCTGTATAACTTTCTTGCAGATCTGCCTGAAGAGCTCCAGATCAGAAAAATGGTATTTGGATAGTGGATGCTCTAGGCACATGACTGGGAACAAATCAAAGTTCACTAAATTAACCATGAAAGATGGTGGGAAAGTTAGTTTTGGAGATAACAGAAAAGGAAAAATCATTGGAATGGGAACTATCGGTTCTAATCCAAAGATAGAAGATGTTTCTCTTGTTGCTGGATTAAAGTTCAATCTGCTAAGCATCAGTCAAATCTGTGACAAAAACAGAAGAGTGATATTTGAAAAAGATCATTGCAGAGTAGAAGAAGTCGAGACAGATCAGACAGTTCTAACTGGACACAGATCAGGAAATATTTATCAAGTAAATTTAGAAGAGCTTCAAGAAAGTAATCTAACATGTTTGATATCACAAGAAAATTTGAGTGTATTATGGCACAAGAAGCTTGGTCATGCTAGTATTCACACCATGGAAAAACTAGCTAAGAAAAATCTAGTTAGAGGATTGCCAAAGATGAATTTTGAAAAGGATTATGTTTGCAAGGCTTGTCAACTTGGAAAACAGACCAGATCTTCTCACAAACTCAAAGGAGAAATTTCATCCAAGAAAGCATTGGAGCTTTTGCACTTAGATCTATTTGGACCAATAAGTCCTTCTAGTATTGGTGGAAAAGCATATGTATTTGTTATTGTGGATGATTACACAAGATACACTTGGACGATGTTTCTTGCACACAAAAGTGAAGCATTTAAAGCTTTTGAAAAATTGAGCAAGAAGTTACAAAATGAGAAAGGGTATATGATTTCAAGCATAAGAAGTGATCATGGAGGAGAATTTGAAAATGCAAGTTTTGAAGAATTTTGCAACAGTTCTGGAATCCATCATAGTTTTTCAGCTGCCAGAACACCTCAACAGAACGGTGTAGTAGAAAGGAAAAACAGAACACTTCAGGAGATGGCCAGAACAATGATCAACGAAAATAATCTTCCAAAGTACTTCTGGGCAGAAGCGGTAAGCACTGCATGTTATATTCTGAACAGAACACTTGTCAGATCAGTTCTAAACAAGACTCCATATGAGCTTTGGAAGAACAGAAAGCCAAATATCAGTTATTTCCAACCATTTGGCTGTAAGTGTTTTATTTTTAATGATAAGAGTAATCTTGGTAAATTTGATGCTAAATCAGATGAAGGTATTTTTCTTGGTTATTCTTTAAATAGTAAAGCGTATAGAGTTTTTAATAGACGAACATTAGTAGTAGAAGAATCTATAAATGTAAAATTTGATTATGCTGACATCTACACTCGAGAAAGGAGTTTTTCTGATGATGATACAGATGTAGAAATGTTCGAAAGAAACAAAAAGGCTGGAGAAAAAGATAATTCGGAAAAGTCTCCTAGACGGGAAGCAGATCAAGATGACAGATCTGGAAATGGATCTGGTCAGATAGAAGAAGATCAGTTAACAGAAAGGCAATCAGATCAACAAGAAGAAAACCAGACAGAACAGACGTTGGAAAGATTAGAAGATCAGCAAAACATGCAACAGCCAGCAGAATTACCAAAAGACTGGAAGTTTCATAGATATCATCCAAAAGATAATTTGCTGACAGAACCATCAGAAAAAATGATGACCAGAAGAGCAATGCGAGAATACTGTGGTAATGTAGCTTTCGTTTCTCAACTAGAACCCAAAAATTTTATGGATGCTCAAAATGATGTAAATTGGATTCTTGCTATGCAAGAAGAATTAAATCAGTTTGAGAGAAATAAAGTTTGGTATCTTGTTCCTAAACCATCAAATCATTCAATCATTGGTACCAAATGGGTTTTTAGAAATAAGCTTGATGAACAAGGAAATGTTGTAAGAAACAAAGCAAGATTAGTTGCTCAAGGCTACAACCAAGAAGAAGGTATTGACTTCGATGAAACTTTTGCACCTGTAGCTAGATTAGAAGCCATTAGAATCTTATGTGCATATGCATGTTTTAAGAATTTCAAACTTTATCAAATGGATGTTAAAAGTGCTTTTTTAAATGGATTTCTAAATGAAGAAGTTTATGTATCCCAACCTCCTGGTTTTGAAAACTCAGAACATCCAAAATATGTTTACAAACTCAAAAAGGCTTTATATGGTTTGAAACAGGCTCCTAGAGCTTGGTATGAAAGATTGAGTTGTTTTCTTCTTGCTCACGGTTTCAATAGAGGAAAAGTTGATAATACACTTTTTACTAAACACAGTTCATCTCATATTCTATTAGTACAAATTTATGTTGATGATATTGTTTTCGGATCTACTAATGTTTCTATGTGCAAAGAATTTGAATTTATTATGAAGCAGGAATTTGAAATGAGTTTAATGGGAGAACTCACATTCTTTCTGGGATTGCAAATCAAACAATGTAAAAATGGAATTTTCATAAGTCAGGTAAAGTATACAAAGGAGCTTATTAAGAAGTTCAAAATGTCGGAATCTAAATCTGCCAGTACACCTATGAGTCCCTCAATCAAGCTAGAAAAAGATGAAAAAGGCAAAAGCGTTGATGAAAAGATTTACAGAGGCATGATCGGATCATTGCTCTACTTGACTGCAAGCAGGCCTGATATTCATTTCAGTGTGTGTCTGTGTGCTAGATTTCAATCTGCTCCAAAAGAGTCGCATCTGTCTGCAGTAAAGAGAATATTACGTTACTTAGTTGGAACTCCAGAATTGGGATTATGGTATCTCAAGAATGGTTCTCTTGATCTTATTGGATATTCTGATGCAGATTATGCTGGATGCAGAATTGACAGAAAGAGCACCTCTGGTGCCTGTCATTTTCTTGGAAATTCTTTAATTACTTGGTCTAGCAGAAAACAAAATTCAGTGGCTCTATCTACAGCGGAAGCAGAATACATTGCAGCTGGAGGAAGTGTTGCACAAGTTCTATGGATTAGACAACAATTAAAGGATTATGGAATTGAGTTCAATCAAGTTCCAATCTTTTGTGACAACACTAGTGCAATCAATCTTACCAAAAATCCTATTCTGCATTCTAGAACCAAACACATAGAAATCAGACATCACTTCATTAGAGATCATGTTCAACGGGGTGACATTGTGCTAGAATTTGTTCCAACAGAACAACAGTTGGCTGATATCTTCACTAAACCTCTAAAGGAAGATCAATTTTGTCAAATTAGAAGAAAGTTGGGCGTGGGTTCTACAGCAGAATAAGTTACCTGGTAATAAAAATATCTCAGTCTTTGCAATAGGGAAAAGGTGCGTGTTTTTGTTTCAATATCTCAAATACAAATTTAATACATGTGTGCTTTAGAATTATTTAATATATCTATATTTTTTTAAAAATACTCGTTGTCCTTGTGCTTTAATCTTAAAAATTTTATATTTACAAAAAGACAAAATAGTCCTTTTATGTTCTTTCCATGTCATAACTGTCAGAGTCAAAGTCTTTTTTAATTTGTTTCTTCCCGCTTAAAACTATGTTTCTGTGTTTTACTAAGTATATTGATGAAAGATTTTCAGAGAAAAAGAGTGGGAACAGTTATCTTGTCTTTTGAAAAAATCGTGTATATCTCCTTGGGAAAGATAACTGGCATTTATTGATATGTCCTTTCATATCCTGACAATCCATCACTAAGATTTACCTTTATCTCTCCTAAAATCCTACACCCAGCGCCCCTTCATTTCTTTCAAATTATTCACTTCGTCTTCCTCACAAAATCCCTGTAAAACTCTTTGCAAACCCTAAATCTTTCTATCATTCATGGCGCGCTTCAAAACCAAAGCAAATCGCAAGCCTCCCAAAGCCGAAACCTCCAAAATCCCCAAACCAGATGAATCGTCTACCAAAACCGCAACACCCGAGAAACCCAAAATCATCTCTTCACCGGCAAAAAATTCCAAAGCCGTCATTATTCCTCCGAAAACCATTGATTGGGACGCAACAGTGGAGTTCGCTCCAGATTTAGCAAAATGGATGGAAGATCAAGGCTGGAAACGGTTCATCACCTTCACAAGCCCGTTCTTTTATCCGGATTTGGTGAAAAATTTCTATGGGTCTATGAAGAACATCACGGCTAACAGTTTTCAAGTCGTTTTTGGGGAGAAAACCTTGGACGTCTCTCCTTCGCTCCTCTCTCAGGTATTTTCTCTTCCACTGGTTGGCACTAAAACTGATAGGAAGATTGGTACCACTGTTATTCAAAATTTTAATCGGGAAAAATTTTTGAAAGCCACCACTGGGCTTGAAAACCCTGGAACCAATCCTCCTTCCACTTGTATGGCACCAAAGTTTAGAGCTCTCCACAAATATATTTGTGATTTTCTGTTACCTAGATCGGGTAGTGCTACTTTTTTGGCCACTGTGGATGATTGCATCCTCTGGCATTTTTTGAAAAAGAAATCCCTGAATTTGCCTGTTTTATTGTTCAAAAATATGTGTGATAATAAGTCAAAATCTAGATTGCCATATGCTTTGCTGCTCAATGAGTTATTTGTATTTTGGAAAGTGGATTTGTCTGCTAAAAATGTGGAATTATTGAAAAAAGGGCACTTGATATCTCGAAAATTCTTTGAGGATTCCATTGCTAGGACCAAAGCCTTAGGCAAACGAAAAGTTGAGCCCTCTGTTCAACCTCCTGTTCAGCCAGTTGCCAAAAGAACCCGCAGCACCCCACAACCACCACCTCCTCATGAATCCTCCTCTCAGGCTCTTACTGAAAAACTCAAGGTCTTCCCTCCAGATATTGCCTCCTATTTAGCCAAAAACCTGTCCCTAATCATTCAAGAAGCCAAGATTAGTGAATCTGGTGATGAGAAACTTGTTTCTCACTATGCTGATGACAAGGAAGAGACACAGGTTATCATGGAAAGTTCTGAAAAAGATGAGGAGACTGCGAAATCAGAAGCCGAGGAAGTTGTCCAATCTGAGGAAGAGGGTGTTCAATCTAGTGAATCAGAACAGAGTGAATCTTCTAGCTCATCTGAGGATTCGTCTGCAGAAAAAGAACCAAAATCCAGTGCTGTTGCCTCTGCCAAATCTAGTAGTGATTCTGAAGATTCCAGTGGAACAGATGAGAGTGCTGATTCTAGTACTGAGGATACTTCTGCTACTGAAAGTGAATCTGAGAAACCTCCTGCGCCAGTACCTCCACCTACAGCTCCACCCAGCGCAACCGCAACAGCACCACCTGAGGTACCTATTTCTGTTGTTTCTTCTTCACTTTTTGATCATGAATTGGTTGAATTACATGAAAAGTTGGCTGCCTGTCTTGCTGAAACCGCATCCGTCCAACAGCAGATAGCTGCACTGCTCCGTCGCAAATTGACATCTCCATAGTTGTTCTGCTTAGTTATGTTATATGTTTCCTTCAGTTAAACTAATTTTTGGATACTTTTGAACCAATCTTTTCTTCTCTTTTTGCTGATGACAAAAAGGGGGAGAATGAATGTGGATTATGCTTGGATTGGATTATGTTATTGGATATTAGCCTTTTTGTTAACATTGGATATTATACGATATTGTTATTTTTTTGAATATTCTGGAAATATGTTGGAAGCTTATCTATCTGTTACAGGTTGCTTGCTTAACAGTTCTGTTGAACTAAATTGATGATAAGTTTTTGTGCCAGAACTGTTCTATTGATAGGATGTTTAAAATTGTGTTATACACTTTTGATTTGATTGGAATTATACTTGTATTTATCTCCCTGGCATAGAGTAAGGGGGAGCATATTTATACTAACCCAGATATATTTTTTTAGTCAAAGTTTATCAAGGTTTTGTCATCATCAAAAAGGGGGAGATTGTTGGCTCAAGGCTACATCTCAATTTTGATGATAATCAAACCTTGAATAAACTTTGTATAAATTCTATTCATCTAGTTTCATTTCAGCTAATTCTACTCTGTGGAAAGCAAGATCAAAGTAAATTGTCCAAGTCAATTTATCTAAAGACATTGAAGATACTGAAGGTCATTGGAAGATAGGGTATTAAATTCTGTAAGATCTTTTGAGGAGCATTGCATACATATTCATGTTTTATAAAAGTTTTTCTTGCATAAAAATTTTTATGTTCTATCGAGAACAGAATATAAGTTCTGTTGATAACAGAAGCAAAAGTTCTTACCAACAGAACAGAAAAGAAAATATTCTTTTGATCTGTTGCAACAGAACAAAACAGACAGAACAACAATTTCTGTTTTCGCTAAAAGACAAAAATAACGGCTAGTTTTTCAAAACAATCAGTCTGTCTTCTCTCTAACGGCCATATTTGGATCTGTAACGGCTATAATGTATTTTTGGCTATAAATTGAAGTTGTTTTTGATTTCAAAGAGGTTAGAGAAGTTGGAAAACAATTATATCTCTTGAGATTCAAGCTTTCATCTTTTTAATCTAATTTCCACATCTTGCACTTCATCATTATCATCCTCCTCAATTAGATTATAGCATTTCTGTTGTAATTCTTGTGTGAGGTAATTTCTGTAAAAGATAGTAAGAAAAGGGTTGGCTAGAACCTTAGAATTTCTAGTAAGTGTTTACATCTTTTACTTGGGAAAAAGATTGTGGGTAGAAAATATACTAGATTGTATATTGGCTTAATTCTTGCCCTTTAAAAAGAATTATTAGTGGAAGTCAAGCTCAAGACGGTGTCTTGGGGAGTGGATGTAGGCTGTTGGGCCGAACCACTATAAATCTGTTGTGTTGATTTATTTTCTTTCCTCTCTTCTTTATTCTGTTTCAAAAAGGATTTTAACTATTCTATTTTCTGTTCAAAGAAAATACTTAAGTTTTTAATCTGTCATTAAGAAGAGATTTTCTGCATAATCCAAAACTGATTTGCAAAAGAATTTACAGTGTACTCTGTTAATCATCACTTTCTGTTTTGATTAAAATCATAGTCACCTGTTCTGTTTGAACCAAAATATTTTTAGCAGAACTACTCTATTCTGCTGAGACAGAAATTGAGCGAAAAATTGTGAGACACCCAATTCACCCCCCTCTTGAGTGTCTTTGGGACCAACATCTTGTACATGCAACACATGAGATTCATCTGACTAGCACCTTCGAAGCTTGGAGACATGATATACATCATGCAGCTTGGTTAATTTCAGAGGAAGAGCTAGTTGATAAGCCATGCGTCCAATCCTTTTAAGGACTTCATATGGACCAATAAATCTCGGACTGAGCTTTCTTTTCTTTCCAAACCAAAGCACTTTCTTCTAGAGTGAGACAGTAAGGCCCTGACTTGTACCCTAGTTGTTTTGAACACCATTGTGGTACAAAAGTGGCTTAGGTTGTGTTTTTGGTCAAGTGTGTGTGTTAGGGACATAACTAGAATTATTTAAAAAGTCAGGGTTAGATTTGTCATTTAACCCCTATGAACTAAATTATATAAAATAAGAACTTATATATGTCAATGGACAAATTAAGTCAAATTAAAAGGGTTAATGTAAGAATAAGAGAAACTTAAGGACCAAAGAGCAAAGTCAATAGATGGACCAATCATAAGTTGGCATTTGGTTGCAGTGGATTGGGAGATCATGGGAAGAGATTTGTATGGCTTTATAAGCCATGAGGGACGGTGGAAAGGTGGTAGAATTCTGACCTCCTCTTCCTCCTTTCTTCAGCTCTTTCTTCTTCTCTTAAGTCACTAAACCTCCATTAAAATTTTGTTCAAGTTTCTATTAGTTGATAGCAAGTTCAATTGTTTATTCTTAACTAAAGAGGTAAGTTTGGTTAGTTTTCTTCTTCTCTTCCTCCACCATGAGTTGAGAGGTTGTGAAGCTATGTGTTTTGGGTATTAGTGTATTTGTGATGTGTTTGTAGAAGGAAGTGGAGCTAAAGTTAAGGGAAAAGAGAAAGTAGGTGGAAATAGAGCAAATTAAGCAAGAGAGGAGCAAAGGAAAAAAGGTTTGGGAAAATTTATGTGTTTGTGTGTTTATTGATGAATTTCTATTTTTGAAGTATGTATAATGGATATGGATGGTATTGAGTTGTGTTGTTGTGTAACACCCCCTACCCATACGTAGGAGAACCCATCCGCAATGGAGTGAGAACCCGTATAAACAAGGGTGTCACCAAGCAAAACGATACAATAACATTCATCCACTTATAAACATACATATATACAGCGGAATTTAAAACTTTAAAACCAAATTGATCATTCATTTATAGATGCAATAATAATATTCATTACATAATTGTTCTGATATTACCAAAATAATTACATCTTTCAAAATTACAATACGAAAGCGGAACAAAAGAATAAATACAATTAGAGTTCACTATTACAAAAAGAATCATATAACAAAAGGCTAAGTCCTAACATCAAAACTCTCTATGTTGGCTTGACTTGCGGTGACTCTCCCAAAAGCTAACCACCATCCACACCTGCACGGATGAAACACCCGGGCAAGACACCACACACAAGACCAACCCCACTAATGCACACACTACTAACATACATGCATCCACACTCTAATAAAGCCCACAAAACATGCATATTACCCATGAATACCCTTAACACATGACAACACACCTACACATGCACATATACACATGGCTCAAACTATTATGGGGAAATCGAGATGTGACAACTCTCCCCTACTAACAAGAATTTCATCCTCAAAATTCTTACCTGAACTAAACAACTACGGGTACTGAATCCTCATAGTCGCCTCTGGTTCCCAAGTTGTTTCCTCAATCCCATGATGCTGCCAAAGAACCTTAACCAGAGGAACTTGCTTATTCCTTAACTGCCTCACTTCCCGAGCTAAAACGACTTTTGGCTCCACATTATAAGAATAATTCGATTGAATCCAAACATCCTGAATTGACAACACATGCGATGGATCCGATCGGTACCGTCGAAGCATGGAGATATGGAAGATATCATTCATCTTAGCCAACTCCATCGGTAAAGCCAACCTATAGGCTACCAGACCAACTTTCTCCAAAACCTCGAAAGGCCCAATGAACCGAGGACTAAGTTTACCTTTCTTGATAAATCTCAACACCTTCCTCCAAGGTGACACCTTAAGGAAAACTTTGTCCCCGACCTCAAACCGAACATCCTTTCTCTTCAGATTGGCGTAGGATCTTTGTCTAACCTTAGCCACTTTTAGATTTTGCTGCATAACTTTGATCTTCTCTTCGGTATTCCTAATCATCTTTAGCCCAATAAAAGATCGCTCGGTCAACCCTGTCCAACAAACTGGAGTTCTACTGTCACACCCCATTTGCCCCCTAGTGGTATGAGCTAATTATGTGTGCATACATTGAATGTGTATTTGCATATCATAAGGGTATTTTGGAAAAATGCATGTTTATGGGTTTTGTTAGCATGTGGGAGCATGTATGGTATTAGGGTGTGAATTAGTTGGGTTGTGATTGGGTGTGCATAAGCATACATTAGTAGGGTGTGTATTAGTTGGGAGTGCATTGTGTGTAAGTAGTGCATGCTTGTTGGGTGTGAGTGATTAGCTTCCACTAATAGGGAAATGACAAGTGTTAGGGTTAGGAAAAGATGAGTTAAGAAAGAAAGGAAATTGGGGAAGGAAGAATTTCATCTCCTCTTTCCCATTTTCTTCTTCTCCCTTGTCTCCTCTCTTCCTTTGCTCTTCATTTGATTGCTCTAACTTGGATCCAAGAATTGTTGGTGGAAATTAATCATCTCCTAGCTTTTCTTTTGGTGAGTTATTGCATATGTCTTTCAATTGTTCATTTTGTTCATCCTCTTCTTCTTAATTTCTGGGTTTAGATTTAATCTAGGGTTTTATTGTGTGTGTGTTCTTTTTTTGGGCCGTTATTAGTGGAGCTCCTCGTGAGCCTAAAGGCAAGGAGAAGGCTGGTTCAAGTGGAACAAAATGATTAGGAGCTAAGGATCTCAGGTTTGGAAATTTCCCTATTTTGGATATATTTTGGTGAATTTCATGGTGGCATGAATTTCGAAAATTTGGCTTAAATTATAAAGTTGTGATGAGTTGTATGATGGTTTAATGCCTTGATAATTGAGTTTGTTGAGTTAAGATTTAAGTGTGATTTTGATGCTAGACATGTGTGAAATTGTTAGATTGTGGTTTTAAATTGGATGGATTAATGGAATGATTGAATATGTTGATGCTTGTGGTGGGTGAAGGCTGTGCTGGAAAGGTGAGTATTTGGATTGATTTTATGGGTTGGAATGTGTAATTTTTGATGTGTGTTGTTTGAGTTCGATTTGGGGAGGGAACTCTGCAATTTCTGGGTTTTCTATGAGTCACACGGCAGTATGGTAATGGCATACCCGTGTGAATTGTAAAAGTTCTTTAGGAATGCAAGGCCGTGGTTTTACACAGCGGTAATGATGCGGAACCCAATAGCTAACAAGCTACAAACCCACACATACAAGATGGTTAGCAAAGAAACAAAGAGATAAAATCCCTCCCTATTGAACCCCCAATCAACCTGTGATTGAAAACGCAAATAATCGGGAAAAACGAAGAAGATGAAAATGCCACAATCAAGATAATTGATAAGCAATCAAATTCTTCATGCAATAGAAAAGATGAGCAAGCAAATTCTCACAAATCTCTCTATAGAATTTTGGCAAAGCCAAGAAAAAGAGGATAGCCTCCAATGTTTAATAATTCCAATCTCTCTTTACAAATTCATTTTTAAGGAGTATTTATACTCCTTTAAGCTAATAAAAACCCTAATTAATCAAATAGGCCATTAAACATGGGCCTTACACCAAGATAACTAAAGCCCACACTAATTAACTTAAAATACAGCCCAAAAAGCCTAAAAAGAACTAATTAAATGAGCCCAAGCTAATTAAAGCCCAATTCACTTAAATAAGCCCAAAAGAATAGGGTAAGGCCTAACGTATTACAAATAATCAAATAAAAATAATAAATAAAGCCCTAATTAAAAGCCCAAACCAAAACAGCCCCTTAAGTCCATTAATAAGCACATGCAATGCACATGTAATGTGTCACATGATGTGCACATGCAATGGCACATGCATAGAACATGTCAAAGCACATGGTTGGCACATGTCAAGGTCACATGACTTGCACATGCCTCTCTTCAAAGTCTCTTTTTGATTCGGCTTCTTCATAGCTACAGTAAACCACCTTCAAGCCTTCTTGAACTTCCCCAAATTTGATCTCCATGAGTCCGAACTTGCAAAGTTTATAATCTTGCAATGTTGACCCCCCTATGCACGCATCATTCCCTCCCTCTTTAGAAAAGATTCGTCCTCGAATCTTCGTCTTGTTCAAGTTGGGAATTGGCATTTGTAGAATAAATTCATCTTTATATAAGATCTTCTGAACAGGTGGAAATGAAATGAATGCTTCTTCAGCAAAGAACTCATCATGTTCCTGCAAGTTAACATAAACATTAGGAAAAATATGGTTATTCAATGCATCATTTTCGTTCTGATCATGGTTCTTTTCTTCCTCCATGATGCGTGCACAGGGGGTCAACACTTCAAGATTATAAACAATGGAAGTTCATATTCATGGAGATCAAATTTGGAGAAGTTAAAGAAGGCTCGAAGGAAGTCCGTGGGCCAAATTTATGAAGAAGCCAAATTGAAGATGGACATGTGCTAGTCATGTGACGACTTAACATGTGCAGGTCATGTGACACTTGACATGTGCCAACCATGTGACCTTGACATGTGCTATGCATGTGACACTTGACATGTGCCGACCATGTGACCTTGACATGTGCTATGCATGTGAGCCAGAGCATGTGCAATGCATGTGCTAATTGGTGGATTAAGGGGCTGATTTATTTGGGCTTTTAGTTTAGGCTTTTATTTATTATTTTCATTTGATTATTTGTAATATATTAGGCCTTAACTTATTCTTTTGGGCTTATTTAAGTGAGATGGGCTTTAATTAGCTTGAGCTCATTTAATTAGTTCTTTTTAGGCTTTTTGGGCTGTATTTTAAATTAATTAGTGTGGGCTTTAGTTATCTTGGTGTAAGGCCCATGTTTAAAGGCTTATTTGATTAATTAGGGTTTTTATTAGCTTAAGTGAGTATAAATACTCCTCAAAAACGAATTTGTAATTCAGACTTGGAGATTATGATATTTTGAGACTTTTATTTGGCTTGGCCAAATTCTTCATTGGAGAGGATTGTTTGTCTTCTTCTTTTGCATCAAGAACTTTAATTCTTATCAAGGTATTTACTTTGTGGCGAATTCTGTTCTTGTGTTTTAAATCAATCTATTATAAGCGTTTCCATTCACATAGTTGTTTGGGGGTTCTTTAGATTGGGGGTTTATTCTTATTCATGTCTATGCCATATTGTATATTCAAGGGGTTTCGGGTTCTTTAGCCTTGGGGTTCCGCATCATTTGGTATCAGAGCTTGGATTTGGATTAAATTCTTATTTATCCATGTTTGTTTGCTGTTTTTATTCATTAATTTTCAATTTATTTGATTCCTAAAATTTAGGAACCCTTGTTCATCATAGTGGCCTAAATTATAGGGAGCTTTGTTTTAGGTGTTATTTCTTATTGTTTGATCTTGATTTCTAGGTTATTAGTTGTTCTAGTTGTTATCTAGCTAAAAATAAAAAAAAATAAAAAAAGAATTTCGTAGTACTGTTCACATGCACTGTTCATATGTACTGTTCATCGCACTGTTCATCCGAATTGACTGTTCATCCAAATTTAGAAAAAGTATTTTAATTTGGGTTAACTTTGGTTGGTGTGAACAATTAGGATTGTATTTCTTTAGGATAGAATTGTTATTATCTAATTAGTTAGAGATAATTCAAAAAAAAAAGAAAAGAAATTAGGATTGGGACATTATTTAAATTAGGACATTAAATTAGATAAGTTTCATTTTGTCTTAAGTCTAGACATTTGGGTTTCCATATCTTGAACTAATTAAGACATAGTGGATAAGTCATTTTGTCTTAGTTTAGACATTTGGGTTTCCTTATTTGATCTTATTAAGACATATTGGATTAATCTTTGTCTTATTTTGGACAAACATTTGGGTTTCCTAATCTTGTTTTAGTTTGGACATCTTGTGTCTCCTTTTCATTTTGTCTTAGTGTGATAATACATATTGTCTCAAATTGAATTTTCCATTAGGGATATTTTAATTTCTGCATTATTGCATTAGTTTTGTCATTTCTTTCATTCTTAAGTTTCCATTTTTGGTGTCTTTGTGTTTTTGCTTCCGATTACACTATAATTAACAATTTGATTCTTGTTAGTTAAATTTACATAATTCGGACAGCATACATATCTTCACTTTGTATGCTCATTTCAACGTTCTTCACTTTGGTCTTTTGCTTCTAGCTTTGTGCCTATCTTCTTTGTTAAGTATTTTCATTGCATTCTTTACCATAATTTGCTGCTTGTGAACTATTTTGACTTGAGTTTGAGTTCTGAAGTGCAACTGAAGATAACAAGCTTGAGTGGTAAAAAGGCTTGAGTGTGTGAGCT
Organism: Excoecaria cochinchinensis; assembly: GCA_947683425.1. NCBI lineage: Eukaryota > Viridiplantae > Streptophyta > Magnoliopsida > Malpighiales > Euphorbiaceae > Excoecaria > Excoecaria cochinchinensis. The sequence continues at coordinate 5,709,096 of CANTUQ010000035.1, forward strand.
TAAAAGAGGGTAAAAGCCTACTTGAGTGAAATACGAGTGGAGTGCCATCTTTTTGAGTGAAACACGTGAGGGAGTGAAATGTGAGTTTTTATTTCTCTTCTAACGTTTATTTGCAGTTTATAAATCATGTCAAGAAAGGACATAAAGGAGACAATGGGTGAGAAAGAGGATGAAAACGTGCCTAATGTGAAGATGATGTATAAAACATTCATGAGTGAGTTTAAGAAGTTGAATACTAGGATGGATAGGATGGAGGAGAGAATAAATGAATCTACTAAAATCAAAAATCGAAGTAAATCAATTGACCGTCATAGAAAAAATGAAGATTCTGAAGATATGGAATTGAGGTTTAAACAACTTTTTAGACAACTAGATAAGTGTTTGAAAAAGGAGAAAAGAAAGAAAGAGGAAGTTGCAATGGAAGAGATTATGTGTGAAGCTGAAAGAGATTCTATAGATTTGTATGACAATGAGGTTGTGAGTGAAGAAGAAATCAGTGGAAGTGAAGTAGTTGTTGTTTTGAGTGAGAAAGAAGATGTTTGTTTAGTTGAGATAGAAGATCAGCATGTTATGACTGATCCTGTAGTGCTTGAGGAGGCTGAATTGAACATGGAGGAAGAAAAGAACCATGATCAGAACGAAAATGATGCATTAAATAACCAAGTTTTTCCTAATGTTTATGTTAACTTGCAGGAACATGATGAGTTATTTGCTGAAGAAGCATTCATTTTATTTCCACCTGTTCAGAAGATCTTATATGAAGATGAATTTATTCTACAAATGCCAATTCCCAACTTAAACAAGACGAAGATTCGAGGATGAATATTTTCTAAAGAGGGAGGGAATGATGCGTGCACAGGGGGTCAACACTTCAAGATTATAAACAATGGAAGTTCATATTCATGGAGATCAAATTTGGAGAAATTAAAGAAGGCTCGAAGGAAGTCCGTGGGCCAAATTTATGAAGAAGCCAAATTGAAGATGGACATGTGCTAGTCATGTGACGACTTAACATGTGCAGGTCATGTGACACTTGACATGTGCCAACCATGTGACCTTGACATGTGCTATGCATGTGACACTTGACATGTGCCGACCATGTGACCTTGACATGTGCTATGCATGTGAGCCAGAGCATGTGCAATGCATGTGGTAATTGGTGGATTAAGGGGCTGATTTATTTGGGCTTTTCGTTTAGGCTTTTATTTATTATTTTCATTTGATTATTTGTAATATATTAGGCCTTAACTTATTCTTTTGGGCTTATTTAAGTGAGATGGGCTTTAATTAGCTTGAGCTCATTTAATTAGTTCTTTTTAGGCTTTTTGGGCTGTATTTTAAGTTAATTAGTGTGGGCTTTAGTTATCTTGGTGTAAGGACCATGTTTAAAGGCTTATTTGATTAATTAGGATTTTTATTAGCTTAAGTGAGTATAAATACTCCTCAAAAACGAATTTGTAATTCAGACTTGGAGATTATGATATTTTGAGACTTTTATTTGGCTTGGCCAAATTCTTCATTGGAGAGGATTGTTTGTCTTCTTCTTTTGCATCAAGAACTTTAATTCTTATCAAGGTATTTACTTTGTGGCGAATTCTGTTCTTGTGTTTTAAATCAATCTATTATAAGCGTTTCCATTCACATAGTTGTTTGGGGGTTCTTTAGATTGGGGGTTTATTCTTATTCATGTCTATGCCATATTGTATGTTCAAGGGGTTTCGGGTTCTTTAGCCTTGGGGTTCCGCATCACTCCATGTTCAATTCAGCCTCCTCAAGCACTACAGGATCAGTCATAACATATTGATCTCCAATCTCAATTACACTATCTTCTTCCTTTTTACAATCTTCTTCCTTTTTACTCAAACAGTCAAGAACATCCTTACTTTCACTTATATCCTCCTCATTTACAACCTCATCAGCATATAAATCTAAAGCATCTCTTTCAGCTTCACAAATAATTTCTTTGACAATAACTTCCTCTTCTTTCCTTCTTTCCTCTTGTTTCGTATACATACTTAGTAGTCCAGAAAGTTGTTTAAACTGCAATTCCATATTTTTAAAATCTTCATTTTTGCACCAGTTTGAACAACTCTTGTCGTTGGAATTTGAGAATGTCCTTACTACCCTCCTTTGTTTCTGTTGCCTCTCCACCTTAATGGCAATGTTCACTAAGTCCTCCATTTTTCCATAATGTTGCAATTCAACTACATTTGCAATTTCTTTATTTAAACCTCCTAAAATCCAAGCCATTATTACCTCTTCCTCCTCTTCTATGTTAGCTTTGATTAATAGCATCTCCATCTCCTTGTGATAATCTTCTACTGATATAGCTCCTTGCACTAGCCTATGCAACCTCTGATGTAACTCCCTAAAGTAGTGTGAAGGCACAAATCTTTTCCTCATGGCCTCTTCATATCCTCCCAACTACTAATAGGACATCTCCTCATCTTCCTTCTGCCCATATTCAATTGATCCCACCAAAACAAAGCATAGTCAGTGAATTCTACAGCTGCAATCTTCACTTTCTTTTCCTCTGAGTACCTGTTACAATCAAAAATCATCTCAACCTTTCTTTCCCACTCCAAATACTCTTCAGCATTGTTTTGGCCTCTAAATGGAGGAATCTTGAGCTTGATGTTGCCCAAATTTCCATCTATCTTTGCACTAGTTTCCTCCTCCTCTTCATCAGCAAAATCATGCTCCACATGTCCTTAAATAATTCTTCCTCTCCTTGCTGCCTTTCTAGGTGCATTAGATATACTTCCTTTAAGTCTCTCTTCCATTCCATCCATTCTAAGAGACAACTTCCGGATCTCACTAATGAAAGCTTGATATAGCATCTTGTTATCTGGTACATGATCTTCACCTTAGGATATTCCCTTCCCACTAGTTTCTTCAGTCATGGTGTATTACCTGCAAAATTGTTAAATAAAAACCTCACAAGCACTCCCTCACGTGTTTACACTCAAAGAATGTCACTCCTCTCGTGTTTTACACAAATAAGGCTTTTACCCTCTTAATGTCCTCACACTCTCTTGCCTTTTACCACTCAAGCTTGCAACTTTAAAATTGCACTTCAGAATTCAATCTACAAATCAAGAATCTTAAGCACGTTTAAGAAGGCAAAGAAAATAAGCACTAACAATAAAAAGATAGCTCAAAACTAGAAAAGAAGACACTAGACACAATGGAGGTGATACACGGTGAAGAGTGGTGTACCACTTGATTATATCCAAATTAGAGTATTATAACAAGCAAAGATACTCTAATAATGTAAAGGAACAAAAGCAAGCTTAAACAAAAAAATAAGCAACAAGAATTAAGAAAAATGACAATTTTGGACAAAATATATGAATTTGATTCACTACAAAGTAAATCAAATATAGAACCTAGATATTCTACCCAGCAAAGCAAGAAATCAACAAAAAGACAAAATTGAACTAAATAAAGTAGTTTGTATGCAAGACAATTCAATTTAGAGCCACAATAATGAATAGGCCGAATGGTGTATCAAGCTCTAATTAATGTGTCAAGTTGTGCGCAAAATGATGGCAAAATGATAGCAAAATGGTAGAAAAATGATGGCAAAATGGTAGAAAAATGATGGCACAAATGATCAAAAATGATTCCAAAAATGGTGGAACAAATGGATAAGATATGATAAAATGGCAGTTCAAATGCATAAGAAATGAAACAAAAATGGCAGCTCAAATGGATAAGAAATGAAACAAAAATGGCAGCTCAAATGGATAATAAATGATATCAAAAATGGCAACTCAAATGGATAAAAAATGGATAACACAAATGGATAAGAAATGGATAACACAAATGGTGGGTTAATGATTGCAAAGTAAATCCTTGGTTAAGTAGGATTAGGATTACAATTCCAATTCTGATATAGATTAGGATTTTTTAAAACCTAAACCCAAAGGGATAAGGATTAATTTTACTAACCCTTAAGGATTCCTAATTCCCCAAGCAATATGAATTAATTTTCTCCCACCTATTATAAGATTTGGATTTGCCCTTTGCTATATAAACCCTCCTTGGCCGAATTGCTCCCTACCCTTTTCTCCTCCTATATATATTCCTTTCTTTCACGTTTTTTTTCTCTTCTTTTCTCTGTTTCTTCTATTCTTTTCTTTTGTATGTTTTTCTTTCTTGTCTTCTTGCTATTTTTTTTAATAAATTTCAGCAATCAAATCAAAACAAACTCCTACAAGGTTCGGATTTCTAAACCCAAAGATGTTCTACTTCTTTTTTTTTCTTCTCCTTTTTTTTTATAATTTTAGCAAACAAATTATAACTTCTACTCCCAAAATTCAAATTTCAAGCCAAGGATAATCAATGTTTCGGTTCAAGACAAAAATCAGAATCTCAAGGAAAAAAAATAAATAAAACAAAGGCTAAGAAAAGGCTAATTTAACACACACAAAAAAAATACAAAAATCAGAAACTTGATGAAACCAAATTCGGCACAAACATAAAAGAATCAAGAAAAAGAAAACACAACCCTAATACTAAGATAAATAGGAATTTACCTTACTTTGGCTCTAATACGAAATGATGCGAAACCCAATAGCTAACAAGCTACAAACCCACACATACAAGATGGTTAGCAAAGAAACAAAGAGATAAAATCCCTCCCTATTGAACCCCCAATCAACCTGTGATTGAAAACGCAAATAATCGGGAAAAACGAAGAAGATGAAAACGCCACAATCAAGATAATTGATAAGCAATCAAATTCTTCAGGCAATAGAAAAGATGAGCAAGCAAATTCTCACAAATCTCTCTATAGAATTTTGGCAAAGCCAAGAAAAAGAGGATAGCCTCCAATGTTTAATAATTCCAATCTCTCTTTACAAATTCGTTTTTAAGGAGTATTTATACTCCTTTAAGCTAATAACTAATTAATCAAATAGGCCTTTAAACATGGGCCTTACACCAAGATAACTAAAGCCCACACTAATTAACTTAAAATACAGCCTAAAAATCCTAAAAAGAACTAATTAATTGGCCCAAGCTAATTAAAGCCCAATTCACTTAAATAAGCCCAAAAGAATAAGGTAAGGCCTAACATATTACAAATAATCAAATAAAAATAATAAATAAAGCCCTAATTAAAAGCCCAAACCAAAACAGCCCCTTAAGTCCATTAATAAGCACATGCAATGCACATGTAATGTGTCACATGATGTGCACATGCAATGGCATATTCATAGAGCATGTCATGGCACATGTCTAGCACATGTCAAAGCACATGGTTAGCACATGTCAAGGTCACATGACTTACACATGCCTCTCTTCAAAGTCTCTTTTTGATTCGGCTTCTTCATAGCTACAGTAAACCACCTTCAAGCCTTCTTGAACTTCCCCAAATTTGATCTCCATGAATCCGAACTTGCAAAGTTTATAATCTTGCAATGTTGACCCCCCTGTGCACGCATCAGGTAAGGGAAGGTCCATACCGCCGTGTAAAATGCTACTGCCTCAGGAAGTGTTTTGTGCTGAGCGTTCCACAGGGGGGTGTGGGTTTCCCCTTACCGCCGTGTGAAATGCCTCTGTTGGTGCCTGTGTAAGTCGTCTTACACGGCGGTATGGGCTATACCATACCCCCGTGTAAGGTGTCTTACACGGCGGTATGGATTGGCCATACCGTCGTGTAAAACGCCACTGTCCCTAAATTTTGCAGATTTTTGACTCTTCTTATTTTCACTCCTTTTTCATTTATGTTTGGTTTTAAATGTTATTTAGTGTCTTTTTATATGTTGCACATCTTTTAATGGTATGTTTTGTTATACTAAATTATTGATTGCTTTAGTTGATTTGGAAGGAGTTATTTATGCTTAAGTTATGAACTCAAAAAGGTGAGTGGTATTTTTGTTGTGCCACGTTATCTGAATATTATGGTTAATGTCTAATGGCAATATTATGCCTTAGCCTATGAGCTTAATGTGTTATGCTTGAATATAATGATTTATACATGTTGAATTTTATAGTCCTTCATACTGACCGACATGAGAACTCAAATGTGAATTGAATTATGCATGACATGCTAGAGTCAAGTAAGTGGATAGTTAGGCATGCCCAATCGAGTCTTATAGCTGCAGCCTTAGTTCCGTTTGGACCCCGATCAGGTCCCGTTTGGTTCCTCGCGAACCCTCAGTATTTGGATCTTGTTTAAGGTCCCCTTAGTAAAATGTTTTGTAAATGATAAAATGAAATGGTTTTCGATTCGTACCCATAAGGTACTATCCGTATTCGATTCGTACCCGTAAGGTAGTGTCTGTATACTCGTTATCCACTATTATGAGTCAGCAGGTATTATGCGTTATGTTGCTTTGTTTGCTCCGATGTGATTATACGAATGTGATATTCGAATGAGTATAATGATGAGATGTATATTCAGTTAATATGAATCTGGATATGAATATGAGGTGCAGAATGTATGGCTTTAACTTGTAAGCATGTTTATATATATATTATGTTATGGATATTTGCATATACCATTATGAATGTGTTATGCCTTGACGACCATTGTGAATGGCCATCCATATTTCTTGTGTGTTTCCCCACTAAGCGTTTATCGCTTAGCACGATGTTTTTACCCGTGCAGGTGCGAAAGGTGTTTTACTTTGGGAGAGTTACTGCCAACCAAGCCAACACAGGAAGGTTTAGTGTAGGGCTTAGCTTATCGTTGATGATTCTTTTGTATAGAACTCTCATGTATCAGTTTTTCTGTAGTAGCTTCCGCATTTGTACATTTTGGATATGTAATTATCTTTTGTATCAACCAGTTTGATCAAAACATTATTATAATGATTTTTGTTATATTAATGTATGATCAGCTGTTGCTCCTGTTGTTTCACAAAGTTTTTAATTACCTTGTATTTATGTATGTATGTTATGAATGAATGTATGATTTGTATTGTATCTGTGTGGTGGCACCTTGACTCATACGACATCTCCCTCCTTACTGGATGGGATCGCCTATGTATGGGTAGGGGGTGTTATAGTTTTTGGTATCAGAGCCTAGGTTTAGGTGTTTCTGGGTGATGTTATGTTGTTGTGCTTAGATGTGTACATGTTTAGGACTGTGTTGGTTGATGTGATTGTCTTCTTAATTGTTTTAGATGGCTTCTAATTCCGTGCGTGGGTCACTTAGGAGTCCGCCGAGAGTGTGAACCCTCAAGCTATTGATCCATCAATTTCTGTATCGGCTCAACCTGCTAGGGTCCAGCCCGAGGTCACAGCCATGCCTTTTAAGGCCATGTTTAAGCTGTCACAGGACATGGCTCGGGTCTTGGAGAGAGTAACTGCCCCTAGAGCCCCAATAGAGAGTTTGAGAAGAGCGAGTGCAGAAGACTTCTATGGAACGGGTTTAGATGAGTCAGAGTTGGCTGAGAAATGTTTAAACAAGGTGAAGCGTGCATTGAGAGAAGTTCGGTGTCCTCCTGATCAGCAGGAAGAGTGTGCAGTGGCTTTGTTGCAAGGGTCCGCTTATGAGTGGTGGGAGTTAGTTTGCAGACATCCTCAGTTACCAGATCCAGTCACATGGGATTTCTTCGCAAGGGAGTTTACTAACAAGTATGTGACTCAGACCTATAAGTATGCCAGGTGGGCACAGTTTTTGAGCTTGAAATAAAGGGCTATGTCGGTTTCAGAGTTTGAGAAGGAGTTCAACCGATTGTCTAGGTATGCTCCTGAAGGTGTTTTGACGGATGAGTTTCGAATTAGGCATTTTGAGGCTGGGTTGAATGAGTCCTTGAGGGTTATGTTGATTTCTTTGATGAGCACTCTAGGAGTGAATTATTATCAGATTGTGGAAGCTGCTATTAGGGTTAAGAGGTGATACGGATCCACCAACCATCAAGGATCATTTGAAGATGCCTAGTGGTCCAATAACGAGAGGACGTGCTCAGAAGCTAAAGATGGCTATGACATCTTTTGTTCAGGCTTTTGTCACTCAAGAAATTCATGAAGAGGCTATTGAGAAATGTTCTGGAGAGCTTGAAGGCCAAATGAAAGTACTTAGCCTTCTGGAAGCAAGTGAAGGAATTGGGTCAATTTAAGCCATCAAGGGCTTATACAACTTTGGGCTTTTAATTGTACATGTCATGTGCCTCATTTAAAAGTCACATGACTCACTTAAGTTGTATTTAAATGGGCTAGGCGTGTGGGCTTCTTGTTGGGCTTGGTTTAGTTAGTTTGATTGTTTATTTTGTCTTGTTTTGGGCTTTCACATTCAGCCTTTAACACTTACCTTTAAGTATGTTTATTTTCTTTATTGTGGGCTTAATTTAGCTTGTAAAGCCCATGTCAATTTCGGCCTATGAATGATTAAGGCCTTAGTAGGGTTTGTTTTAGGTTTGTTTTAGGTTTTAAGAGTAATTAGGGTTAGCCACCATATAAATAGGCTAACATAAGTTGTAACCTGCAGATTTTGATCAATTAAACATTTGAGAGTATTCTCTTCTTGGCTTGGCCGAATTTCTTTAGGGAGATTAGTGAGATTGCTTGCTTTTCTTTTCTATTGCATGAGGAATTTGATAACTTATCAATTGTCTTGATTGTGGCGTTTTCATTTTCTTCGATTTCCCAATTATTTGCGTTTCCATTCACGTGTTGTTTGGGGGTTCAATAGGGAGGGTTTTTGTCTTCTTTGTCTTTGCAATCAAAGTGTATGTTCAAGGTGTTTCGGGTTCTTTAACCTTGGGGTTCCGCATCATTTGGTATCAGAGCCAAAGTTAAGGTAAATTCCTATTTATCTTAGTGTTAGGTTTGCGTTTTCTTTCTTTGAATTCTAGTTATTTATGCCGAATTAGGTTGCATTAAGTTTCTTAGTTAATTGTGTTTATTCGTGTGTTTAAATTAGCCTTTTCTTTGCTTACCTTTACCTTGAACCGAATCTTGAACATCCTTAGCTTGATTTCGAATCTTAGTAGAAGAATATTAGAGGTTAGTTGCTGATTTGAAAAAAAAAAAAATCAAAAAACTTCGAAAGGCCATAACTTTTGACATAGGAGTCCGATTTGTTATTATAATATCATTCCGGAAAGGGAATTTCGTGCTCTACAATCGTTACGTGGGCAAAGCCCTACGTAACTGACTTTTTCGGCCCTTAAAAACACCGTTTAAGCCTCCGTTCTTCACTTTGAAGTTTTTGCGTTTTGAAAAAAAAAAAGTAAAAACCGAATTTGAGTTCTGATCACCTTGGGCGTGAGAAGTTTGGTGATTTGTGTTATCCATTTTCTTATCCATTTGTGTTATCCATTTACTTATCCGTTATCCATTTACTTATCCATTTGTGATATCCATTTACTTATCCATTTTTGTTATCCATTTTCTTATCCATTTTTGTTATCCATTTTCTTATCCATTTTTTTCTTATCCATTTGAGCTGCCATTTTTAACATTTCTTATCCATTTGTGGAATCATTTTTTTTTTATCATTTGTGTTACCATTTTGGTATCTTTTGCCATCATTTTTCTATCACTTTGCCATCCTTTTGCACACAACTTGACACATTAATTAGAGCTTGATACACCATTCGGCCTACTCATCTTTTAGCTCTTAATTGAATTGTCTTGCATGCAATTTGCTTTATTTAGTTTAATTTGTCTTTTTATTGATTTCTTGCTTTGCTGGGTAGAATATCTAGGTTCTATATTTGGTTTACTTTGTACTGAATCAGATTCATACATCTTGTCCAGAATTGTCATTTTTTTTCTTAATTCTTGTTGCTTATTTCTTTGTTTTAAGCTTGCTTTTGTTCCTTTACACTGTTAGAGTATCTTTGCTTGTTCTAATACTCTAATTTGGATATAATCAAGTGGTGCACTACTCTTGACCGTGTATCACCTCCATTGTGTCTAGTGTCTTCTTTCTTAGTTTTGAGCTATCTTTTTATTGTTAGTGCTTACTTATTCTTTGCTTTCTTAAACGTGCTCGAGATTCTTGATCTGTGAATTGATTTCTGAAGTGCAATTTTGAAGTTGCAAGCCCGAGTGGTAAAAGGCAAGAGAGTGTGAGGACATTAAGAGGGTAAAAGCCTTGATTGTGTGAAACATGAGAGGAGTGACATTCTTTGAGTGTAAACACGTGAGGGAGTGCTTGTGAGGATTTTATCTAACAAATTTTACAGGTATTACACCATGACTGAAGAGACTAGTGGGAAAGGAATATCCCAAGCTGAAGATCATGTACCGGACAACAAGATGCTATATCAAGCCTTCATCAGTGAGATGCGAAAGTTGTCTCTTAGAATGGATGGAATGGAAGAGAGGCTTGAAGGAAGTATATCTAATGCACCTAGAAGGGCAGCAAGGAGAGGCCGAATTATTCAAGGGCATGGGGAGCATGATTTTGACGATGAAGAGGAGGAGGAGACTAGTGCAAGGATAGATGGGAACTTGGGGAACATCAAACTCAAGATTCCTCCATTCAAAGGCAGAAATAGTGCAGAAGAGTACTTGGAGTGGGAGAGAAAGGTGGAGATGATCTTTGAATGCAATAGATATTCAGAGGAAAAGAAGGTGAAGATTGCAGCTGTAGAGTTCACTGATTATGCAATGTTTTGGTGGGAGCAACTCAATTTGAGCAGAAGGAAAGTGGGGAGGCGTCCTATTAGTAATTGGGAGGACATGAAGGAAGCCATGAGAAAAAGGTTTGTTCCTTCACACTATTTTAGGGAATTACATCAAAAATTGCATAGACTTGTGCAGGGAGGAAAATCAGTGGAGGATTACTATAAAGACATGGAAATGTGCATGGTGAGAGCAAACATTGAGGAGGACGAGGAGGTCACCATGGCTCGGTTTTTAGGTGGTTTAAACAAGGAGGTTGCTGATGCCATTGAGATGTATAGATATGACACGATGGAAGAGATGTTGCACATGGCAATAAAGATTGAAAAGCAAAAGAGGAGTAAAAATTTCAGTAAGATCAACAACAACTCAAGCTATACTTTGGGGTCTAAATGGACCAAAAAGGAGGAGAAGAAGGATTTTAGGGTATCTAAACCCTATGGGGCAGATTCTAGTTCCAAAGAAGTAAAAGCAACCCAAGTCCCAAATAAAGGTGTTAAAGGTAACTCTAGTACTCCTACCCCTAGTAGAGAAATTAAATGTTTTAAATGTTTGGGTAAGGGGCATGTAGCACGAGATTGTCCTAATAAGAGGGTAATAATTGCTAGGGATGATGGGGAAATTACTTCTGAATCAGAACAGAGTGATAATGAAATGCCTCCTTTAGAAGATTGTAGTGATTGCGATAGTGAGGGGGAGTTGTTAGTTGCTGAAAGTGGGAAGTCATTAGTTGCTAGGCGAGCTTTAAACTTGAATGTTAGGGAAGATAGCCTAGAACAAAGAGAGAACATATTTCACACTAAGTGTTTAGTTAATGGGAGAGTGTGCACAATCATTATTGATGGGGGGAGTTGCACAAATGTAGCTAGTGTGAGTATGGTTGAGAAGTTGAACTTGGCATGTGAGAAGCATCCTAGACCTTATAGATTGCAATGGTTGAATGATAGTGGAGAGGTTAAGGTGACACGCCAGGTTAGAGTGCCATTTTCTATTGGATGGTATAAGGATGAAGTTTTATGTGATGTTGTACCTATGCAGGCAGGCCATTTGCTTTTGGGAAGGCCTTGGCAATTTGATAGACAGGCTATTCATAATGGGTACACTAACAGATTTTCTTTTTCTTATGAAGGTAAAAAGGTTGTTTTAGCCCCATTATCTCCTCAAGAGATTTATGAAGATCAAAAGAGAATGTTTGAAAAAGAGAAAGAGGTTTCAGCCAAAAGAGAAAAAGGGAGAGAGGTTTCGGCCCAAGGGGTGAGAGAGAGAGGAAAAGAAAAGAAAGGGGGAAAAGAGGCCCAAAAAGAAACAAAACAAATAAATGGCCCAGTGGTGAGTGAAAACAAGCAAGGGGGGAGACAAAAACAGAATTTCTATGTTAGAGTAAGGGAGGTCAAGAGTGCATTAGCCTTACGGCAACCTCTGGTTCTTGTTATCTACAAGGAAGTTTTGTTTACTGACACTGACCCTAACCTTGACTCTTTGCCTTCTAGTTTTGTTTCTTTGTTGCAGGAGTATTCTGATGTTTTTCCTGATGAGATGCCAGATGGTTTACCACCTTTGAGAGGGATAGAACATCAGATTGATTTTGTGCCAGGATCTACCATTCCCAATAGACCAGCCTATAGAAGCAATCCTATGGAAACTAAGGAGATGCAAAGGCAAGTGGAAGAACTCATGGAGAAGGGATTGGTGAGAGAAAGCATGAGTCCGTGCGCAGTACCTGTTCTTTTGGTGCCTAAGAAGGATGGAACATGGAGGATGTGTGTCGATTGTCGTGCAGTCAACAAAATCACTGTAAAGTATAGACATCCCATCCCTAGGCTAGATGATATGTTGGATGAATTATGTGGTGCTGTGTATTTTACTAAAATTGATTTAATGAGTGGATATCATCAAATTAGAATGAAATCGGGAGATGAGTGGAAAACAGCTTTTAAGACTAAGTATGGTTTGTATGAGTGGTTGGTTATGCCATTTGGGTTATCTAATGCCCCTAGCACTTTTATGAGGCTTATGAACCATGTATTGCGTGCATATTTAGGAAAGTTTGTTGTTGTGTACTTTGATGATATACTCATTTATAGCAAGTCTTATGAAGAGCATATTGAGCATGTTAGGCTAGTTTTACACGCTTTGAGATCTGAAAAGTTGTATGCTAAGCTTAAGAAATGCACATTTTGCATAGATAGACTTGTGTTTCTTGGTTTTGTGGTGAGTGCACAGGGAATTGAAGTGGATGAAGAGAAAGTAAAGGCAATTAAGGAATGGCCTACGCCTAAGACTACTTCAGATGTGAGAAGCTTCCATGGCTTGGCAAGCTTTTATAGGCGTTTTGTGCAGGACTTTTCTTCCATTGCTGCACCACTTACAGAAATTATCAAGAAGGAAGTTGGGTTCAAGTGGGGAGAAGCACAGCAAAAGGCATTTGAGACTCTGAAAGGGAAGTTGTGTTCTGCTCCTATTTTATCTTTGCCTAATTTTGATAAAACTTTTGAAATTGAGTGTGATGCTTCTGGTGTAGGTATTGGGGCTGTTCTAATGCAAGAAAAGAAACCAGTAGCATACTTTAGTGAGAAGCTTCATGGAGCCCAACTCAATTATTCAACCTATGACAAGGAGCTTTATGCATTAGTGCGAGCGTTGGATGTGTGGCAGCATTACCTCCTACCCAAGGAGTTTGTCATTCACACCGATCATGAGTCCCTCAAACACTTGAAGGGACAAGGTAAGTTGAATAAAAGGCATGCTAAATGGGTTGAATTTATTGAAACATTTCCTTATGTTATTCAATACAAGCATGGAAAGGATAATATTGTTGCTGATGCATTATCAAGAAGATATGCCTTGATTTCTACACTTAGTTCTAAATTGTTAGGATTTGAGCATGTTAAGGAATTATATGTTGGAGATCTTGATTTTGGTAATGTGTATGCAGCATGTGAACATCAAGCTTTTGATAAATTTTATAGGCATGATGGGTTTTTGTTTAAGGGCAGCAAGCTTTGTTTGCCTAAGTGTTCTATGCGTGATTTGCTTGTATTAGAATCCCATTGTGGGGGATTGATGGGACATTTTGGGGTGCATAAGACTTATGATATGTTAAATGAGCATTTTTATTGGCCTCATATGCGCAGGGATGTGGAAAAGGTATGTAATTCATGTGTTGCATGTAGGCAAGCTAAGTCTAAAACTATGCCCCATGGTTTGTATATGCCTCTACCTGTACCTAGTTCTCCTTGGACTGATGTTTCTATGGATTTTGTGCTTGGATTGCCTAGAACTAAATGTGGTAGAGATAGCATTTTTGTTGTGGTGGATAGGTTTAGTAAAATGGCTCACTTTATTGCTTGTCATAAATGTGATGATGCTGTTCATGTTGCTGACCTATTCTTTAAAGAAGTTGTGCGTTTGCATGGTATACCACGCACCATTGTTTCTGACAGAGATACAAAGTTCCTTTCTCATTTTTGGCGTGTTCTATGGGGTAAGTTGGGTACAAAGTTGTTATTTTCTACTACTTGCCACCCGCAGACAGATGGTCAAACAGAGGTAGTGAATAGATCTTTGGGTACCTTACTTCGTGCTATAGTGGGTAAGAACCTCAAAACATGGGAAGATTGTTTACCTTTTATTGAATTTGCTTATAATAGAAGTATTCATTCTACTACTGGGTTTTCACCATTTGAGATTGTTTATGGTTTTAACCCACTGACTGTGCTTGATCTTTGTCCATTGCCTTTAAATGAGCTTTCAAGTTTAGATGGCAACAGGAAGGCAGAATTGGTAAAGACTTTGCATGAGAAAGCCAGGACTAATATTGAGAAGAGGAACCAGAAGTATGCTGAAAGAGCTAATAAAGGAAGGCGACAAGTGGTATTTGCTCCTGGAGATTGGGTTTGGGTGCATTTTCGCAAGGAAAGGTTCCCAAAACAACGGAAAGGAAAGTTGGATGCACGTGGTGATGGTCCATTCCAAGTCTTGGAGCGCATCAATGATAATGCTTACAAGATAGATTTACCAGGTGAGTATGGTGTTTCTGCAACATTTAATGTTTCTGACCTTTCTCCTTTTGATGTGGATGCAGATTTGAGGACAAATCTTTTTGAGGAGGGAGGGAATGATACGGATCCACCAACCATCAAGGATCATTTGAAGATGCCTAGTGGTCCAATAACGAGAGGACGTGCTCAGAAGCTAAAGATGGCTATGACATCTTTTGTTCAGGCTTTTGTCACTCAAGAAATTCATGAAGAGGCTATTGAGAAATGTTCTGGAGAGCTTGAAGGCCAAATGAAAGTACTTAGCCTTCTGGAAGCAAGTGAAGGAATTGGGTCAATTTAAGCCATCAAGGGCTTATACAACTTTGGGCTTTTAATTGTACATGTCATGTGCCTCATTTAAAAGTCACATGACTCACTTAAGTTGTATTTAAATGGGCTAGGCGTGTGGGCTTCTTGTTGGGCTTGGTTTAGTTAGTTTGATTGTTTATTTTGTCTTGTTTTGGGCTTTCACATTCAGCCTTTAACACTTACCTTTAAGTATGTTTATTTTCTTTATTGTGGGCTTAATTTAGCTTGTAAAGCCCATGTCAATTTCGGCCTATGAATGATTAAGGCCTTAGTAGGGTTTGTTTTAGGTTTGTTTTAGGTTTTAAGAGTAATTAGGGTTAGCCACCATATAAATAGGCTAACATAAGTTGTAACCTGCAGATTTTGATCAATTAAACATTTGAGAGTATTCTCTTCTTGGCTTGGCCAAATTTCTTTAGGGAGATTAGTGAGATTGCTTGCTTTTCTTTTCTATTGCATGAGGAATTTGATAACTTATCAATTGTCTTGATTGTGGCGTTTTCATTTTCTTCGATTTCCCAATTATTTGCGTTTCCATTCACGTGTTGTTTGGGGGTTCAATAGGGAGGGTTTTTGTCTTCTTTGTCTTTGCAATCAAAGTGTATGTTCAAGGTGTTTCGGGTTCTTTAACCTTGGGGTTCCGCATCAAGAGGTCAAAAACTGTTCTGAGAGAGAGGGCTCAGAGGAGGAATCCTTCTCGTGTTGGTTCGTCTTCATCATCCTCGGGTAAGAGAGCAAGGAACGCGCAGGATGAGTCCTCATCTGGTTCGACTATAAGGGGTAGGAGACAGGGTTCTACAACGGTATCTGGTTCTGGTAGAGTTGGTAGATCTGAGTCTGTGCTTATATGCTCTCATTCCAGTAAGGCTCACCGGGGTGAGTGTAGGTGGCTTACTGGTGGGTGTTTTCGTTGTGGGAGCACCGAGCACTTTTTGGCCAACTGTCCGAGGTTGAATGAGGATTCGGGTGCTCAAAGAGAGACCAGCAGGGTTGGTTCGAATGCCATGCAAGCTACCCGTGGTAGAGGCCGAGGTAGAGGTCGAGGCGGTCGACCTAGAGAGGGAGCTGCATCTGAGTCAGTTGAGCATTCCTTGCCTATTCCAGCCAGAGCTTATGCTGTGAGGGCCAAAGAGGAGCAGGATGCGCCTGATGTTATTGCTGGTAAGTTCATACTCCATGACACTGAATTGTATGCTCTAATTGACCCTGGTTCCACACACTCATACTTGTGCATGGATAAGATTGTTGATAAGTTGCATGTGGTAGATTTGTTAGATTATGAGATATGTGTGACCAGTCCATTAGGGCATAGTGTTAATGTGAGTAAAGTATATAGGGATTGTCCCCTTGTGGTTGGAGTTGTGTTTTCAGCGGATTTGATTGAGTTGCCTTTTAGAGAGTTTGATTTGATTCTAGGTATGGACTGGTTGGGTAAGCATCGGGCTATGGTTGATTGTCATAGGAAGACGGTTGTACTTCGAGATAAGGATCGGTCTTCTGTGTTTGTTAAAGGTTTGGGTGCTAGTTCTTTGAACAATGTAATTTCTGCGATGCAAGCTAAGAGATTTATTAGGAAGGGTTGTGAGGTTTTTCTGGCAGTTGTGTTGGATTCTAAGAGGGATCAAGTTCGGATTGAGGACATCCCTGTTATGTAGGAGTTCAGTGATGTGTTCCCAAGTGAGTTGCCGGGTTTGCCTCCTGAGAGAGAAGTTGAGTTATCCATAGAGATTATGCCGGGTACCACACCCATATCGAAAGCACCTTATCGGATGGCTCCTGTAGAGTTGAGAGAACTCAAAACTCAACTACAAGAGCTATTGGATAAGGGGTTTATTCGACCCAGTATATCTCCTTGGGGAGCTCCGGTTTTGTTTGTTAAGTAGAAGGATGGGTCCTTGCGGATATGTATCGACTATAGGCAGATCAATAAGGTCACAGTGAAGAACAAGTATCCCTTGCCTAGAGTCAGTTTGATCAGCTTCCAGGTGTGGGTGTCTTTTCGAAGATTGATATTCAGTTGGGTTATTATCAGTTGCGAGTTAAGGATGAGGATGTGGTTAAGACTACATTTCGGACTAGGTATGGCCACTATGAGTTTTTAGTGATGCCGTTTGGTTTGACCAATGCTTCAGCGGCTTTCATGGATTTGATGAACAGAGTGTTTAGGCCATATCTAGATCGATTTGTGGTGGTGTTCATTCATGATATTTTGGTGAGTTCCAAGGATGAGAAAGAGCATGAAGAGCATCTCCGGCTGGTTTTGCAAGTGTTGAGGGAGCATCAGTTGTTTGCCAAGCTTAGTAAGTGTGATTTTTGGCTTCGGGAAGTATCCTTCTTGGGTCATATTATTTCGACTAGGGGTATTCAAGTTGATTCGGCTAAGATTGAGGCGATAGTTGATTGGAAAGCACCTAGGAATGTTCAGGAAGTGAGGAGTTTTCTTGGTTTGGCGGGTTACTACCGTCAGTTTGTTCAGGGTTTCTCCGTTATCGCTGCTCCGATGATAAGGTTGTTGAGAAAAGGAGTCAGATTTGAGTGGTCGGATATGTGTCAGGCTTGTTTTGAGCAGTTGAAGAAGTTGCTAGTCGAGGCTCCTATACTTACCCAACCCATCTTGGGTAAGGAGTTTGTAATGTATAGTGATGCTTCGGGTGTGGGTCTTGGATGTTTTTTGATGCAAGAGGGTAAGGTTGTGGCTTATGCTTCCCGTTAGTTGAAGCCACATGAGAGGAATTATCCGACGTATGATTTAGAGTTGGCAGCTGTGGTCTTTGCTTTGACGATTTGGTGCCATTATCTATATGGGGAGAAGTGTAGGATCTTTACGAACCACAAGAGCTTGAAGTATCTCCTCACGCAGAAAGAGTTGGATATGAGGTAGCGCCATTGGCTGGAGTTGTTTAAGGACTACGACTGCATATTGAATTACCACCCGGGTAAGGCCAATGTAGTCGCGGATGCTTTGAGTCGAAAGTCAGTTTAAGCCTTATTTTTGAGGCGGTTTAGATGGAGGTTCAATACAGATGGAGCTTTAGTTGCTCAGTTGAGAGTGAGGCCTACCTTGAGACAGAGGATTATGGATGCTCAGAGGGATGATGAGAGGCTACAGTGGATTGTACAAGGGATCAGATCAGGTAAGCAGTCAGAGTTCTCGGTCTTGGATGGGGTGCTCATGTATAGAAATCGCTTGTGTGTGCCTGAGAATGAGGAATTGAGGAAAAAGCTGTTGAGTGAGGCACATAGTACGGTTTTTACTATGCATCCTGGCAGTGAGAAGATGTATCGGGACATGAAGCAGTTTTATTGGTGGTTCGGTATGAAGAGAGATATTGTGAATTTTATGTCCAAGTGCTTGACATGTCAGCAGGTAAAGGCCGAGCATCAAGTTCCTTCGAGATTGCTCACACCTTTATCCGTTCCTGAGTGGAAATGGGATGATATCGCCATGGACTTCGTATCTAGTTTGCCTTTGACTTAGAAGAAGCGTGACTCAGTTTGGGTGATAGTGGATCGGATTACGAAATCAGCTCACTTTCTGTCAGTTAGAGTGGACTATCAGATGGACAAGTTAGCCAGTATCATGTGGATGAGATAGTCAGGTTGCATGGAGTGCCGTTATCTATAGTATCAGATCGGGACCCAAGGTTTACATCCAAGTTTTGGAAAGAATTGCAAAGAGCTTTGGGTACCAAGTTGAACTTCAGTACGGCATTCCATCCTCAGATAGATGGTCAGTCAGAGCGGGTCATTCAGATTCTGGAGGATATGTTGAGGGCTTGTGCTTTGGATTTTCTGGGTAGTTGGGATAGATATGTGTTGCTCATCGAGTTTGCCTACAACAACAGTTATCAGTCGAGCATCGGTATGTCACCGTATGAGGCTTTTTATGGTCAGCAGTGTAGGACTCCAGTTTGTTGGACAGAGTTATCAGAGCGTTCAGTTATTGGGCCAGAATTGGTTAGGGATAATGAGGAGAAGATCGGAGTTATGTAGCAGAATTTGAAAGCGGCTAAGGATCAACAAAAGTCTTATGCTAACCTTAAGAGGAAAGATGTGCAGTTTGAAGTTGGGGACAAGGTTTTCCTTAAAGTTTTGCCTTGGAGAAGGCGTTAGCCTTACCGATGGAGTTGCCGAAGTTGCACGATGTTTTCCATGTTTCGTTGCTTCGTCGGTATAGGTCAGATCCTTCGCATGTTTTGTCGATTCAAGATGTGCAAGTGCAGCCAGATTTTTCTTATGATGAGGAACCGAAAGCTATCCTAGCCCGGGAAGTGAGACAGCTGAGAAGTAAGTAAATCCCGTTGGTAAAAGTGTTAT
Organism: Excoecaria cochinchinensis; assembly: GCA_947683425.1. Classification (NCBI taxonomy): domain Eukaryota; kingdom Viridiplantae; phylum Streptophyta; class Magnoliopsida; order Malpighiales; family Euphorbiaceae; genus Excoecaria; species Excoecaria cochinchinensis. The sequence goes on from CANTUQ010000035.1 coordinate 5,728,352, forward strand.
GGAATCATGATGGAGTCGAAGAAGCGACATGGGAACTAGAGGAGTCGATGAGAGCTCAATATCCGCATCTGTTCAGTTCAGGTGAGAATTTCGAGGACGAAATTCTTGTTAGTAGGGGAGAGTTGTCACACCCCATTTGCCCCCTAGTGGTATGAGCCAATTGTGTGTGCATACAATGAATGTGTATTTGCATCTCATAAGGGTATTTTGGAAAAATACATGTTTATGGGTTTTGTTAGCATGTGGGAGCATGTATGGTATTAGGGTATGAATTAGTTGGGTTGTGATTGGGTGTGCATGAGCATACATTATTAGGGTGTGTATTAGTTGGGAGTGCATTGTGTGTAAGTAGTGCATGCTTGTTGGGTGTGAGTGATTAGCTTCCACCAATAGGGAAATGACAAGTGTTAGGGTTAGGAAAAGATGAGTTAAGAAAGAAAGGAAATTGGGAAAGGCAGAATTTCATCTCCTCTTTCCTGTTTTCTTCTTCTCCCTTGTCTCCTCTCTTCCTTTGCTCTTCATTTGATTGCCCTAACTTGGATCCAAGAATTGTTGGTGGAAATTAATCATCTCCTAGCTTTTCTTTTGGTGAGTTATTGCATATGTCTTTTAATTGTTCATTTTGTTCATCCTCTTCTTCTTAATTTATGGGTTTAGATTTAATCTAGGGTTTTATTGTGTGTGTGTTCTTTTTTTGGACCGTTGTTAGTGGAGCCTCCTCGTGAGCCTAAAGGCAAGGAGAAGGCTGGTTCAAGTGGAACAAAGTGATTAGGAGTTAAGGATGGCATGGTTGGATCCATATCAAAACCATACACAATTTCAAAAGGTGAAAACCCTGTGGAAGTATGAATTGCACGATTATGAGCAAACTCAACAAATGACAAACATTTTTCCCAAGTTTTAAGATTCTTACCAAATATAGCACGCAACATAGTTCCTAAAGTTCTATTAACAACCTCAGTTTGGCCATCAGTTTGTGGATGACAAGTAGTAGAAAACTCAAGTTTAGTACCAAGTTTACCCCACAAAACACGCCAAAAGTGACTTAGGAACTTAGAATCTATATCAGAGACAATAGTTCTAGGTATACCATGTAATCGAACTACTTCCCTGAAAAACAAATCAGCTATGTTTGTTGCATCATCAGTTTTATGACAAGCAATAAAATGCGCCATTTAACTAAATTGGTCCACTGCAATAAACACATTATCCCTTCCCCTTTTTGTCGTAGGTAAATCTACAATGAAGTCCATAGAAATGTCAGTCCAAGGTTCAGTAGGAACAGGCAAAGGAGTATACAAACCTTGATTTAAAGACTTAGACTTAGCCTGTTTACATGCAAGACATTGGGCACACACTTTTTCAACATATTTTCGCATATTAGGCCAATAAAAATGTTCATTAAGCATGTCTAAAGTCTTTTGCACACCAAAGTGTCCCATCAATCCCCCGCCATGTGATTCTTTCACAAGCAACTCTCTAATAGAACATGCAGGTATACACAGTTGTTTTCCCCTAAAAAGAAACCCATCATGTCTATAGAACTTATTAAATGCATAATGTTCACATGCCTTATACACTTCACCAAAATCAGAATCACGCTCATACATTTCTTTCAAATGCTCAAAACCTAACAATTTGGAACTAAGCATAGAAATTAGTGCATATCTCCTAGAAAGTGCATTGGCAATAACATTCTCTTTACCTTGCTTGTATTTAATCACATATGGAAAAGTATCAAGGTACTCTACCCACTTACCATGCCTTCTATTCAACTTACCTTGTCCCTTTAGATATTTGAGAGACTGGTGATCTGTGTGTATCACGAATTCTTTAGGCAAAAGTTAGTGTTCCCAAACCTCAAGAGCTCTCACCAACGGGTAGAACTCTTTATCATAGGTAGAGTAATTCAGCTATGCTCCACTTAACTTCTCACTAAAGTATGCTATTGGGCGATTTTCCTGTATCAAAAGAGCACCTATACCAATCCCAGAAGCATCACATTCAATCTCAAAAGTCTTAGAAAAATTAGGTAATTTCAAAACAGGAGCAGTACACAATTGATCCTTTAAAGCATTAAAAGCATCTTCCTATTCTTTACTCCATTTAAAACTAACAAACTTTTTAATGATTTCATTTAAAGGTGCAGCAATGGTGGAAAAATCTTTAACAAATCTCCTATAGAAACTTGCTAAACCATGAAAGCTCCTTACCTCACTTGCATTCTTAGGTGTTGGCCATTCTTGGATAGCCTTAACCTTTTCATTATCAACTTCAACACCACGTGCACTAACAACAAATCCTAAGAAAACAACACTATCAACACAAAACATGCATTTCTTCAAATTAGCATACAACTGTTGTTCTCTTAAAATAGCTAACACAAGTTCAACATGCCTTAAATGTTCTTCTAGGTCTTTGCTGTAAATCAAGATATCATCGAAATACATAATGACAAATTTACCTAAGAAATCACGCCAAACATGGTTCATGAGTCTCATAAATGTGCTAGGCGCATTAGTTAAACCAAAAGGCATAACCAACCATTCATACAAACCATATTTTGTTTTAAAGGCAGTTTTCCATTCATCACCTAACTTCATCCTAATTTGATGATAACCACTTTTTAAGTCAATTTTAGTGAATATTACATAACCACTTAACTCTTCAAGCATATCATCTAACCTAGGAATGGGATGGCGATACTTTACATTGATTTTGTTAACTGCTCGACAATTAACACACATGCGCATGGTTCCATCCTTCTTTGGTATCAAAAGAATAGGAACAGCACAAGGACTTAGGCTTTCTCTCACGTGTCCCTTTTCTAAAAGTTCCTCCATTTGTCTTTGCAACTCCTTTGTTTCCTCCGGATTGCTTCGATAAGCTGGACGGTTTGGAATTTGTGCACCAGGAACAAAATCAATTTGATATTCAATCCCTCTAATTGGTGGCAACCCAAGTGGTATCTCCTCAGGGAAGACATCTTTATAATCCTGCAATAACTTAGAAAAAGAACCAGACAAATTTGGGTTAAGGTCAGTTTCAGAAAAATAATTGTCCTTAAACCTCAAAAGTACTAAAGTTCTCATGCCTAAGAAAGCACTCCTCAACTCTCTCTCTTTTGCGTAAAAGGAATATTTGCTGAATTTTTCACTCAACTCACTCTGCTCTCTTTTTACCTCAACACACATTAACTTCTTCTCTCCTGCACTTCTCTCATTCTTTCTCTCACTAGTGCAGTCACTCACCATTGGGCCTTTACTTTTATTCTTTTCACTACTGCCCTCTTTTCTCTCATTTTTCTTTTCTTTCTCGCTTCCCTTTACCTCTTTTGCAGATTGATGTATCTTCACTTGATCTGCATATACATCTTTAGGTGCCAAAGGGGCAAGTGTGTGTTTACATCCTTTAAATTCAAAAGTGTACCTATTTCTAAATCCATCATGTAATACGCACCTATTAAATTGCCAAGGCCTTCCTAGCAAAATATGACCAGCATGCATAGGTACAACATCACAAGTGACTTCATCTTCATATTTACCAAGGGAAAATAATATAGTTACACATTTGGTCACCTTAACTTCCCCATTATCATTCAACCACTGAAGTCTGTATGGGTTAGGGTGTTTCTCAGTTTTAAGTCCTAATTTATCAACGAAGACTGTACTAGCAACATTAACACAACTACCCCCATTAATTATCATGCTATAGACTTTTCCACCTATTAGGCATCTAGTATGAAATATGTTTTCCCTCTGTTCTAGTCCTCCTTCTTTTACATTTAAATTCAATGGACGCAACACCACTAAGGACTCTCCTTGAAAAGGATACTCTACATTTTCATCTACATCAGAACAATCCTCTAAAGGTGGCATATCATCATAGTCATCATCAGATTCAAAATCAGAAATAATTTCATTCCCCCTTATTATCATGGTCTTTTTATTTCCACATTCATTAGCATAATGACCACGACCCTTACATTTAAAACATTGAATGTCCCTATGTCTATTAGTTTTAGGGGTTGTTTCAGAAGTACCTTTTTATGCGGTAACCATTTTCTCTTTGGAATTTGACTGGTACTTGGAAGTGGATTCTTTCTTTGAGTCACCCTTGCTCCACTTTGAATTCCATTTATTGTTATTGGAATTTGCATAGGACTTGGTTGTCCCACGTCTACTTCTTTGTCTCTCCACTTTAATTGTAACGTTCACCAAATCATCCATATCCACATAATGCTGCAATTCAACAATATCAACAAGTTCTCTATTCATACCTCCCAAAAAGCGAGATATTGTTTGATATTCATCCTCCACAATGCTTACTTTAATCATGAGCAATTTCATCTCCTTGTAATAATCCTCCACTAAACTAGATCCTTGTGTAAGTCTTTGTAACTGATTGTGGAGTTCCTTAAGATAGTAACTAGGCACATACTTCTTTCTCATGATTCTTTTCATTTCCTCCCAAGAAGTGATAGGGAGTTCCCCATTTCTCCTCCTACTTTTCAATAACTCATCCCACTAAATTAGTGCATAATCAGAAAATTCAATGGCTGCGAGTTTTACCTTTTTCTCATCTGAATAGTGGTGGCATGAAAATATCATCTCTACCTTTCTTTCCCAATCGAGATAGGCATCCACATCATTTTTGCCTTTGAATGGTGGAATCTTCATCTTGATAGCACTCAAATTATTGTCTTTACTTTCCATTCAATTGTCATACCTCCTTGCTCTCATTGGGAAGGAATGAGCCTCCTCTTCTCCATCATCATTGTATAATTGCTCTACTTCTTCCTCCTTTGTATACTTGCCTTTGGAAGCTTTAAGGTCTCTTTCTATGCTGTCTATCCTGAGATTTAGCTTTTGCAAACTATCCATAAAAGCTTTAAACATAAGTTTAGTATCAGGGATAATCTCAGTCTCATCTTTACTATTATTTCCAGACATCTTTAAACTTAAGCAAACAAGTAAAAAAAAGAATTCACTCAACCTCACGTGTTTGTCTCTCAACTCACAAATTGATTTCTTACAATTGTACTTCAGAAACAAACTCTACAAATATGCTGATGCGTGCACAGGGGGGTCAACATTACAAGATTATAAACTTTGCAAGTTCGGATTCATGGAGATCAAATTTGAAAAAGTTAAAGAAGAGTTGAAGGAAATCCATGGGCCGAATCTATGAAGAAGCCAAATCGAAGATGGACATGTGCCATGTCATGTGCCAAACATGTGCCATGTCATGTGCCATGCATGTGCAATGCATGTGCTTATTAATGGACTTAAGGGGCTGTTTTGGTTTGGGCTTTTAATTAGGGCTTTATTTATTATTTTTATTTGATTATTTGTAATATGTTAGGCCTTAACTTATTCTTTTGGGCTTATTTAAGTGAGATGGGCTTTAATTAGCTTGGGCTCATTTAATTAGTTATTTTTAGGCTTTTTGGGCTGTATTTTAAGTTAATTAGTGTGGGCTTTAGTTATCTTGGTGTAAGGCCCATGTTTAAAGGCCTATTTGATTAATTAGGGTTTTTATTAGCTTAAAGGAGTATAAATACTCCTCAAAAACGAATTTGTATGGAGAGATTGGAATTATTAAACATTGGAGGCTATCCTCTTTTCTTGGCTTTGCCAAAATTCTAATAGATTAGATTTGTGAGATTTGCTTGCTTTTCTTTTCTATTGCATGAAAAATTTGATTAACTTATCAATTGTTTGATTGTGGCGTTTTTCAGGTTCTTTAATTCCCGATTATTTGCGTTTCCATTCACAGGTTGATCGGGGGTTCAATAGGGAGGGTGTTTATCTGATTTAGTTTGCTATTCGAATTGTATGTGTGGGTTTGTAGCTCGCTAGCTATTGGGTTCCGCATCATTTGGTATCAGAGCCAAAGTAAGGTAAATTCCTATTTATCTTAGTGTTAGGGTTGTGTTTTCTTTTTCTTGATTCTTTTATGTTTTTGCCGAATTTGGTTTCATCAAGTTTCTGATTTTTGTGATTTTTTTTGTGCGTTAAATTAGCCTTTTCTTAGCCTTTGTTTTATTTACTTTTTTTTGCCTTGAGATTCTAATTTTTGCCTTGAATCGAAACATTGATTATCCTTGGCTTGATATCTGAATTTTGGGAGTAGAAGTTATAGTTTGTTTGCTGAAATTATAAAAAAAAAGGAGAAAAAAAAAAGAAGTAGAACATCTTTGGGTTTAGAAATCCGAACCTTATAGGAGTTTGTTTCGATTTGATTGCTGAAATTTATTAAAAAAAAATAAACAGCAAGAAGAAAAGAAAGAAAAACATACAAAAGAAAAGAATAGAAGAAATAGAGAAAAGAAGAGAAAAAAAATGTGAAAGAAAGGAATATAGGAGGAGAAAAGGGTAGGGAGCAATTCGGTCATGGAGGGTTTATATAGAAAAGGGCAAATCCAAATCCTATAATAGGTGGGAGAAAATTAATCCATATTGCTTGGGGAATTAGGAATCCTTTAGGGGCTAGTAAAATTAATCCTTATCCCTTTGGGGTTAGTTTTCAAAATTTTAATCCATATCAGAATTGGAATTATAATCCTAATCCTACTTAACCACCATTTGTGTTATCCATTTCTTATCCATTTGTGTTATCCATTTCTTATCTATTTCTTAACCATTTGTGTTATCCATTTCTTATCTATTTGTGTTATCCATTTTTTATCCATTTGAGTTGCCATTTTTGATATCATTTATTATTCATTTGAGCTGCCATTTTTGTTTCATTTCTTATCCATTTGAGCTGCCATTTTATCATATCTTATCCATTTGTTCCACCATTTTTGGAATCAATTTTTATCATTTGTGCCATCATTTTTCTACCATTTGCCATTATTTTCTACCATTTTGCTATCATTTTGCCATCATTTTGCGCACAACTTGACACATTAATTAGAGCTTGATACACCATTCGGCCTAATCATCATTTTGGCTCTAAATTGAATTGTATTGCGTGCATTCTGTCTTTCTTAGTATAATTAGGTTTCTTTGTTATTTTTTTCTTGCTTTGTGGGGTAGAATAACTAGGTTCTACATTTTGTTTACTTTGTAGTGAATCAAATTCGTACATTTTGTCCAAATTGTCATTTTCCTTAATTCTTGTTGCTTGTTTCTTTATTTTAAGCTTGCTTTTGTTCCATTTACATTGTTAGAGTATCTTTGCTTGTTCTAATACTCTAATTTGGATATAATACCACCTTCATTGTGTCTAGTGTCTTTTTTTCTAGTTTTGAGCTATCTTTTTATTGTTAGTGCTTACTTATTCTTTGCTTTCTAAAACGTGCTCAAATTCTTGGTTTCTGAAGTGCAATTTAAGAGTTACAATTAGAGTGGTAAAAGGCAGAGTGTGTGAGTACATTAAGAGGGTAAAAGCCTTATTGAGTGAAACACGAGAGGAGTGGCATCTTTGAGTGTAAACACGTGAGGGAGTGTGTGAGGTTATTGTCTAACATCTGTTTTGCAGCATTCACAACATGTCAAGAAGAGAAGAAAAGGAAATAATGTATGAGGAGGAGGAAGCCATGCCCGATATGAAAGTGATGTACAAGGCCTTCATTAATGAGTTCAAGAAGTTAAACGCTATAATGGATGGAATGGAGGAGAAATTTGAAGTGAGTGCATCTAATAATTCTAGGAGGACAGCTAGGAGAGGTAGATGGACTGATGGAAATGTAAGGGCTGACATAGAAGACTTAGATGAAGAAGAGACAAGTGGGAGATTAGATGGGAATTTAGGTAACATTAAGCTTAAGATTCCTCCATTTAAAGGTAGAAATAGTGCTGAAGAGTACCTAGAATGGGAACGAAAGGTTGAAATGATCTTTGAATGTAATAGGTATTCCGAGGAGAAGAAAGTGAAAATAGCAGCTGTGGAGTTTACAGATTATGCCTTATTTTGGTGGGATCAATTGAACTTGAGCAGAAGAAAAGTGGGTAGACGTCCTATTAGTAGTTGGGAGGATATGAAGGAGGCCATGAGGAAAAGATTTGTGCCTTCACACTACTTTAGGGAGTTACATCAGAGGTTGTATAGGCTAGTGCAAGGAGCTAGATTAGTAGAAGATTATCACAAGGAGATGGAGATGCTATTGATCAAAGCTAACATAAAAGAGGAGGAAGAGGTAATAATGGCTTGGTTTCTAGGAGGTTTGAATAAAGAAATTGCGGATGTAGTTGAATTGCAATATTATGGAAAAATAGAGGACTTAGTGAACATTACCATTAAGGTGGAGAGGCAACAGAAACAAAGGAGGGTAGCAAGGACATTCTCAAATTCCAACAACAAGAGTTGTTCAAACTGGTGCAAAAATGAAGATTTTAAAAATATGGAATTGCAGTTTAAACAACTTTCTGGACTACTAAGTATGTATATGAAATAAGAGGAAAGAAGGAAAAAAGAGGAAGTTATTATCAAAGAAATTGTTTGTGAAGCTGAAAGAGATGCTTTAGATTTATATGCTGATGAGGTTGTAATTGAGGAGGATATACGTGAAAGTAAGGATGTTGTCGACTGTTTGATTAAAAAGGAAGAAGATTGTAAAAAGGAAGAAGATAGTGTAATTGAGATTGGAGGTCAATATGTTATGACTGATCCTGTAGTGCTTGAGGAGGCTGAATTGAACATGGAGCAAGAAAAGAACAATGATCAGAACGAAAATGATGCATTGAATAACCATATTTTTCCTAATGTTTATGTTAACTTGCAGGAACATGATGAGTTCTTTGCTGAAAAAGCATTCATTTTATTTCCACCTGTTCAGAAGATCTTATATAAAGATGAATTTATTCTACAAATGCCAATTCCCAACTTGAACAAGACGAAGATTCGAGGACGAATCTTTTCTAAAGAGGGAGGGAATGATGCGTGCACAGGGGGGTCAACATTATAAGATTATAAACTTTGCAAGTTCGGATTCATGGAGATCAAATTTGGAAAAGTTAAAGAAGAGTTGAAGGAAATCCATGGGCCGAATCTATGAAGAAGCCAAATCAAAGATGGACATGTGCCATGTCATGTGCCAAACATGTGCCATGTCATGTGCGATGCATGTGCAATGCATGTGCTTATTAATGGACCTAAGGGGCTGTTTTGGTTTGGGCTTTTAATTAGGGCTTTATTTATTATTTTTATTTGATTATTTTTAATATGTTAGGCCTTAACTTATTCTTTTGGGCTTATTTAAGTGAGATGGGCTTTAATTAGCTTGGGCTCATTTAATTAGTTATTTTTAGGGTTTTTGGGCTGTATTTTAAGTTAATTAGTGTGGGCTTTAGTTATCTTGGTGTAAGGCCCATGCTTAAAGGCCTATTTGATTAATTAGGGTTTTTATTAGCTTAAAGAAGTATAAATACTCCTCAAAAACGAATTTGTATGGAGAGATTGGAATTATTAAACATTGGAGGCTATCCTCTTTTCTTGGCTTTGCCAAAATTCTAATAGATTAGATTTGTGAGATTGCTTGCTTTTCTTTTCTATTGCATGAAGAATTTGATTAACTTATCAATTGTTTGATTGTGGCGTTTTTCAGGTTCTTTAATTCCCGATTATTTGCGTGTCCATTCACAGGTTGATTGGGGGTTCAATAGGGAGGGTGTTTATCTGATTTGGTTTGCTATTCGAATTGTATGTGTGGGTTTGTAGCTCGCTAGCTATTGGGTTCCGCATCATATGCACAATTGAGTAGTTTGATTTGGAAATAATGAGTACTTAACAAGAACAGCAAAAAGTACCAATTCTAGAGGCAAATTGACCAAATTGAACAAACTTAGAAATTAGCACACAAGAGATAAATTTCGTGCGCTTTAGTGTATAAAGATGTTCAACAATGTGCAATATGTTAAACTAGTGTAGTTGGAACCAAAAACAGTTTAGACACACAAATTAATAACTTAGAATGAAAAGAATAGATAAGACGGATGCACTTAAATGGATGTTTAACTAAACCTAATGATTAGTTTAAACAGATTTTATATAGACTCAACAAAAATAAAATCAAAGAAAGCATGCAATAATATCACCCAAAATCCAAAAACAACGAGTACTTAACTTGATTTTTGAAGAAATCAAACCAATTATGGAAGTTCTAGCTTAATTGATCAAATTTGAACTTAACAAGATAATAGGACCCGAATTTAACACAAGATAATTTTTAGAATTTTTTTTATATGTATATAGGTTTTTTTTTCTTTTTTTTTTAATTATAAATCACACAACTATTGATCAAATACTTGAGATAGGTAATTTAACACAATTGAGCAAGAACCAAATAAGGAACTAGATGCAAAGTCCTATTCAGCCAAAACAAAGAAAGAATTTCAAGAAGACAAAATTAAAGGATAGTTAAGAATTTATCACTTAGCCTAAGCTCTGATACCAATTGATACGGAACCCCAGCCTATATGCAAACTAGAACGCCAACATACCATGAATATTGATCATAAACAAGTGAATAAATCCCTAATCTAAAGAACCCCCAAACAAGATTGAATGGAAACGCTTATAATAGATTGATTTAGAAAGTAAGAAGAATAAGAATCAAGCATACATTAATCATGCAAATTGCCTAAGTCTAATTCTTCATACAATAGCAAGAATCAATAAAAATTAACTCTCACAAATTTAGCCAATGAAAATTCATTAATCATAAATATGCAAAATGTAAAATACAAATGAAGAAGTTTAGCCCTTTATATAGGCTAGGCAGCCTCCCCCCTAATGGAGTTACAATCAAACACTACTCCAAAGAGATAATTTAATAAATTAAATGACAAGGATAATACCTAATTTATCTATATGTATTTTTCCATAATATGGACTAAGTACATAAAGATAAATACAATCTAGAATTAATCCTAAAAGCTAATGATTATCCCAAGGAAAATGAATGTAAACTCAATTTCGGCTACAAGTGGAATTCGGCCAACTCACTCAAGATAAGTTCAAGCTATTGTTTCTCCATCAAACTCTACTTGATAATATCCCAAAATAATAAGTATTTATCAAGAAAAATTTGTTCCTAAAATTTAGGACCCCAAGTTCACCAATGTAGGCATAAACCTAAATTTAACTTAAACCCATCCAAATTCATCTCTTCCTTGTAAAATTCGGCCCCCTCATGTTCTCTAAGCCTCAAATAGTTATTTTAACCCAAATCTTTAGAAGAGATAAGCCCAACTTTAGCCTACCCACTTAAACTACCCAAAATAGTCAAATAAGCCCAAAATAAAATAAACCTATTCTAATCAAGCCCAATTCATTTTCCTAGGTTCTAGGCTGCCCAAATATACTTAATTACATGTTACATAAAAAATAGAAACTAAATAAATTGGCTTGGAGGCCCATTGCACCATTTGGCCTAAAATTGGCTTCATAGTCCAATTTAGCTTCTTTCTCTTCTTGAACTTGCATCTTCTTTATATAAGGTCTCATGAATGCTTGTAGGACTTCTTTAAGCTTCTTTGACCTTGCTCTTGTGAATGGTCCTTGGGGAAGTGCTAGTTCATCTCTCTTGTTGCCATTATGCTTGGTTGTGCTCATATCAAAATATCAAGCCTATAATGTTTACCCTCAGAGTTCGGATTCAATGAAGGAAAAAGTGAGTGATTTCCTTGCTATTTTTTGCAAATTAGATTTGAAAATAAGAGAAATTGGAGTTTTATTCCAAGAAATAAATTGAAAAAAAAAATGAAATAGAATAAAAGTTCTTAAGAACAAAGAATGAATTCCTTTGTCAAAAAAATTATTATTGATAAAAATTCAATTTTTATTTGAAGAAGAAATAAAAAGAATGAAAGAAAAATGAAAATTCTCAAGAACAAAGAATGAATTTCCTTGTCTTAAGAAAATAATTGATAAAAAAATAAATAAAAGTCTCAAAAACAAAGAATGATTTCTCTTTGTCTCAAGAAAAATTATTCATAAATAAATTAAACTTTTTAACTTAAAAGAATTTTTATCTTGTGAAGAAAACTTTAAAAATTTAGAGAGGATTTTATTTAAGAAGAGAAGAAGAGAAAAAATGAAGAAAAACCCTAAAAAAATGAATCCCCCTTTTTTGTTTCATCTTTTTCTATTTATATAAAGAAAAAAGTAAAATATAATTAATTAACGAAGAAACCCTTAATTAATTCAAATATTATTTATCTATATTTTAAAAATGAAAAAAATCATAAAAAACCCAAAAAATGGGATAAAAAATAAAATTTTGTGAAAAAATCCCGAGAAAAATAATTTTGGGCCAAAAATCAGTATTTTTCGCAGAACTGGGGCGACCGTCGCCCGTCGGTGCACTTGACAGGCGTCGGGCGCGCGCTGGCAGTGTGCGCGCTCACCCAGTGCGTGGACCGACGCTCCGCGCATCGCTCACGCAGGCGCCACGTACTGGCGCTCCGCACTGTACCCGTGGGCTGCCGCAGCGAGCCGACTAGCCGACATCCAATTTTTTTTTTTCAAATTTAACTAAAAACACTATAATTTTTAGACTCCTTTTTTCAAATTTAATTTTTAACACATTTTTTATTCTAAAATGCAAATTTGACAAGAAAATCATCATTTTTAACCTTTTTGCCTGTGAACAGGCATCTTATCATCATTGGGTAACTCTGATCTGGGTTGTATCAGGACTCGGTGTCTACAGTTGCCCCCAATTTTGGAGAAACTAGTGTACTAGTGCCAAGATGAGACAAAATTCAGAGAAGAAGGAAAGAAATGAGTACCTGAGGTAGTCCTTACCTTTTTGCCATGTTGAATGGATGCGCCCCAGAGGACTTTCACTAATTTGTAGATTAGTGCCTCTAAGAGGACTTTGGAGGTTTGCCTCTTAAGAGGACTTTGGAGATTTACCTCTTAAGAGGTCTTGGAGGTTTGCCTCTTAAGAGGTCTTAGAGATATGCCTCTTAAGAGGTCTTGGAGAATTGCCTCTTAAGAGGTCTTGGAGCATTTGCCTCTTAAGAGGTCTTGGAGAATTGCCTCTTAAGAGGTCTTGGAGCAATGCCTCTTAAGAGGTCTTAGAGCAATGCCTCTTAAGAGGTCTCAGAGCAATGCTCTTAAGAGCACTCAAAGCAATGCCTCTTAAGAGGTCTTGGAGGATTGCCTCTTAAGAGGCCTTGGAGGTTTGCCTCTTAAGAGGTCTTGGAGGATTGCCTCTTAAGAGGTCTTGGAGGATTGCCTCTTAAGAGGTCTTGGAGATTTGTCTCTTAAGAGGTATTGGAGGATTGCCTCTTAAGTGGTCTTGGAGAATTGCCTCTTAAGAGGTCTTGGAGATTGCCTCTTAAGAGGTCTTGGAGGATTGCCTCTTAATAGGTCTTGGAGATTAGCTCCCATGTTGACTTCATCTTGACTTGTTTGTCCAGCATGGATGGGCGCCAATGTTGAGCTGAAGTTGTCCTCGACCCGTCTTCATGCGTGTGATCATTATTTGAACTTTTCCTGTAAAGTTGTGTGCACAGGAATATATACAAAATGATGTGGAACCCTAGGATCTAATCAAAACCCCGAACTATTCATTCAATTAACCATCAAATCCTAAACATGCAATCTGAAATTGTATTCACTTTAAACCCTAATATCAAAGATAATTAAGACCTAAAGCAGAAAAATAGAAGAATAGAACTACACAAGAACAAAGCTTGAATAACCCAATTCTTAAAACAACACAAAGTAAAGATTCACTTACTTTGCAAAAGATGTCTTGCAAACAGCAAAGAACAATAATATTTCTCTATTCAAAAACTGATGAAAAACACGCATAAGTATGCCTTATATAGGCAGCCACTTAACCCTAATACATGTAGGAGTAAATAAACCCTAAACCTAATTGAAATAATAAAATTAAAGCCAATTGGATGGGCTGCCAAAGGGGGTGGCGTGAGCCCATATTGAAAAGGCTTAGTTATTACAATTAATCAAGTTAATAACTTAAATTGAGGCCCTAACTAAAAGCCCAAACCAAACAGCCCATTAGTTCATTAATTAAGCACATGCAATGCACATGACATAAGCCACATGTCTAGCACATGTCAAGCACATGCTTGGCACATGTCATTGTCACATGCCCGGCACATGTTTAGGTCACATGACCGGCACATGTCAAGTGTCACATGACCGGCACATGTCAAGTGTTATATGAGTTGAACATTCGGCTCCTTTCCCTTCATGGCCCATTTCTGCTCCCAACACGTGAACCAGCTTCAAATCTCCTTGAACAACTCCAATTTTGGTTTCCATGACCCCGGAATTATCCCCATAATATTTATGCCCTTGAAGCTTCATTTCCTCTTCAATGAATGCTTGAATAAAGCCTTGTAACTTCTCATTGAGTTTCTTGGCTCTATTCCTTGTAATCGGTCCATTTGGAAGCTTTAATGGGTCCTTTCCATGGCTATCTACATCAGTCCCCCCTTCCTCAAAAATATTCGTCCTCGAATCTGCATCCATATCAAAAGGAGATAAATCAGAAACGTTAAAAGTAGCTGAAACTTGATACTCACCAGGTAGATCAATCTTGTATGCATTGTCATTGAGCTTTTCCAATACTTGAAAAGGACCATCTCCTCTTGCATCCAGTTTGTTCTTCCTTTGGTTTGGAAACCTTTCCTTCCTCAGATGTACCCAAACCCAATCTCCTGGTTCAAACAACACCTTCTTACGCCCTTTGTTGGCTTGATCAGCATAGTTCCTGTTCCTTTTCTCGATGTGTGCACGAGTTTTCTCATGAATGGATCTAACAAGTTCAGCCTTCTTCTGTCCATCTAAATTAGATAACTCATTCAAAGGTAAAGGAGTTAAATCCAAGGGAGTTAAAGGGTTAAAACCATACACAACTTCAAAAGGAGAAAAACCTGTAGAAGAATGAATAGTACGATTATAAGCAAACTCAATCAATGGTAAACAATCTTCCCAAGTTTTTAAATTCTTCCCAACAACAGCACGCAAAAGTGTCCCTAAAGTTCTATTAACTACTTCAGTTTGTCCATCAGTTTGAGGGTGACAAGTAGTAGAAAACAAGAGTTTAGTACCCAACTTCCCCCACAACGTCTTCCAAAAGTAGCTTAAGAACTTGACATCTCTATCAGAAACAATTGTTCTTGGTATCCCATGTAAACGTACTATATCCCTAAAGAACAATTCAGCAACACTTGTAGCATCGTCAGTTTTATGACAAGGAATGAAATGTGCCATCTTGCTAAACCTATCAACTACAACAAATATACTATCCCTACCTCTTTTTGTCCTAGGCAAGCCTAACACAAAGTCCATAGATATATCTACCCACGGTTCATTAGGTACAGGTAAAGGAGTATAGAGTCCATGTGGTTTGACTTTAGATTTAGCCTGTCTACATGCAATACATTTACTACAAATTCTTTCAACATCCCTTCGCATATGAGGCCAGAAAAAATGTTCTTGCAATATGTCTACAGTTTTAATCACACCAAAATGTCCCATCAAACCTCCACAATGTGCTTCACGTACAAGCAATTCTCTTAAAGAACATATAGGCAAACACAACTTACCATCTTTAAACAAGTATCCATCATGCCTATAAAACTTTTGAAATGCAACATGCTCACACGCACGAAACACATTACCAAAATCAGAATCAGTAGCATACAAGTCCTTAATATACTCAAATCCCAATAACTTAGAACTTAAAGAGGTGATCAAGGCATACCTTCTTGAAAGTGCATCTGCTACCACATTCTCCTTACCTTTCTTGTAATGGATCACATAAGGAAATGTATCCACAAACTCCATCCATTTTGAATGTCTCTTGTTCAACTTACCTTGAGACTTCAAGTGTTTAAGTGATTCATGATCAGTGTAGATCACGAATTCTCTTGGTAATAAGTAATGTTGCCAAACATCCAATGCTCTCACCAAAGCATAGAATTCCTTGTTATAGGTGGAGTACCTCAATTCGGCTCCACTAAGTTTCTCACTGAAGTATGCAATTGGCTTCCTTTCCTGCATCAAAACAGCACCAATACCTATCCCGGAAGCATCACATTCAATCTCAAAAGCTTTATCAAAATCAGGCAAACTTAAAATAGGAGCAGTACATAACTTTTCCTTAAGCAAATTGAAAGCATTTTCCTGATTTTCACCCCATTTAAAAGGCACATCTTTCTTAACAATTTCAGTTAATGGTGCAGCAATAGTACTAAAGTCTTTCACAAACCTCCTATAGAAACTAGCAAGTCCATGAAAACTCCTAACTTCACTAACTGATTTAGGTGTAGGCCAATCTTGAATTGCCTTAACCTTTTCATTGTCCACTTCTATCCCTTTGGCCGAAACCACAAACCCTAGGAATATCAATTTATCACTACAAAAAGTGCATTTCTTTACATTGGCATACAATTTTTCATTCCTAAGTACTTGTAAAACAGCCCTTATATGATCTATATGCTCATCTAAAGATCTACTATAAATGAGTATATCATCAAAATAAACAACTACGAACTTTCCTAGGAATGCACGCAAAACATGGTTCATCAATCTCATAAATGTACTAGGTGCATTAGTTAGCCCAAATGGCATAACCATCCATTCATACAAACCATATTTTGTTTTAGAAGCTGTTTTCCATTCATCACCTAATTTCATCCTAATTTGGTGATATCCACTCTTCAAATCAATTTTTGTAAAGAAACAAGCACCGTGCAATTCATCCAACATGTCATCTAACCTAGGAATAGGATGTCGATACCTTACCGTGATTCTATTGACTGCTCGACAATCGACACACATCCTCCAAGTTCCATCCTTTTTCGGTACCAGTAAAACAGGGACAGCACATGGGCTCAAGCTTTCTCTTATATGGCCTCTTTCCAACAACTCATCAACTTGCCTTTGAAGTTCCTTTGTTTCCTCAGGGTTACTCCTATAAGCCGGTCGATTTGGAATCGTTGATCCTGGAATGAAGTCAATCTGATGTTCAATCCCCCTCAATGGTGGTAACCCCTTGGGAATCTCCTCAGGGAAGACATCATCAAATTCCTGCAATAAAGAAACAACACAACTAGGCAAACTTGGGTTAATGTCAGTCAAGTTAAGAAAATTCTCTTTGAACCGAAGTACAATGAGAGATTTCTTTGCAATAAAAGCACTCTTCAATTCCCTCTGTTTTGCATAGAACGAAAGTTTCTTTTTCTCTCTTGCACAGTCACTCTCCGTTGGGCCATTTTCTTTCTTTTCTCTCTTGGCCTCTTTTACCTCATTTTCTTTTGCCTTTTCGGCCTCACTACCCATCTCCCCTTCAAATGACTTCTTAAGTCTCAGTTGATCATCATGTACCTCTTTTGGTGTCATAGGGCCCAAAATGACATTCTGCCCATTTATCTTGAAGGAATACCTATTTTTATACCCATCATGTGTTACATGCCTATCAAATTGCCAAGGCCTTCCAAGTAATATATGACCAGCATGCATGGGTACCACATCACATACGACCTCATCCTTATATCTCCCAATCGAGAAGGCAATAAGAACTTGTTTTGTTACTTTTACTTCTCCACAATCATTCAACCATTGCAGTTTATAAGGATTAGGGTGTTTCATCCATCTCAGTCCCAACTTGTTAACAAGTGTAGTACTAGCAACATTAGTACAACTACCCCCATCTATAATTAAACTACAAACTTTCCCATTCACTTTACATCTCGTATGGAAAATATTTTCCCTTTGGTCTACATCTGATTCTTCCTTAAATTGCACATTCAAAGCACGCCTAACAACTAGAGATTCACCATGTTCAGCAAATTCAATTTCATCATCAGAAGCATCTACTAAACTAGGAATGGAATCAGAATCACTTTCATGTTCAGAAACAACTTCTCCACTATCCCTAACAAGCATAGACCTTTTATTAGGACACTGAGATGCAATATGCCCAACCCCCAAACATCTAAAACATTTAATCTCTCTATGCTTAGTATTAGAAGGGGTTATATTAGAGGTACCTTTTGATTCGGTTTTGCCACCTTGGTTGTCCTTGAATTTGTCTTTTGAGTCGAAGGACTTCTGGGCAGCCTTATTGTCACTCTTATTCCACTTCGAATTCCAATTAGATGTGGATCCCGAATTTTGGCTTCTAGCACTTCCTTTGTATTTCATTTGTCTCTCCACTTTCATGGCCAAGTTCACTAGTTCCTCCATGTCAAGGAATGGGTGCAACTCGACAACATTTGCAATCTCCCTATTTAGGCCACTTAGAAATCGAACCATAACTGATTCTTCCTCTTCTTCTAGGTTTGCTTTTATCATCAACATTTCCATCTCCTTGTGGTATTCTTCCACTGTTCTAGCCCCTTGAGTAAGTCTGTGCAATCGTTGATGTATCTCTCTATAGTAATAGCTCGGCACAAATCTTTTCCTCATAATCCTTTTCATCTCTTCCCAACTAGAAACAAGATTCTCTCCATTTCTCCTCCGATTCTTGTTCAATTCAGCCCACCATACTAGTGCATAGTTTGAGAACTCTACTGCAGCTAGTCTAACCTTCTTTTCATCAGAGTAGTTATGGCATTCAAAGATTATCTCTACTTTCCTTTCCCACTCCAAGTATTCTTCAGCATCATTTCGGCCTTTGAAGGGTGGAATATTCATCTTGATAGCATTTATGTTACTATCCATTTTATCTTCTGTTCTCACTCTTCCCCTTACTGAACGAACTTCCTCTTCTTCATCCAATTCATTATGATCAACCTCTTCAGTAATGAATCGACCTCTCCTTGCTACCCTACCAGTAGTATTAGAAGTGCTCACTTCGAGCTTCTCCAATCTTTTATTTACATTCCCCATTTCCCTCATAAACCTCTCAAATGTACTTTGCATTGCTTGTATAGCAAAGGCAATCTCTTCTTGGGACATGCCTTTCTTACCAGTTTCTTCAGTCATTGTATTTACCTGCAAACAAAATTAGATAAAATAACCTCACTAAGCACTCCCTCTCGTGTTTACACTCAAGTTTGTATCACTCCTCTCGTGTTTCACACAATATGGGCTTTTACCCTCTTGAATGCACTCACACACTCTTGCCTTTTTCCACTCTTGCTATTTACTTTCGGGTTGTTCTTCAGAACCAAGTATCAATTCAAGCGAGTCTTAATGTAGGGAAATACAAGATAACTTAATGAAGAATATAGCACACTCGAATCTAGAGGCAAGATTTTGTATAGGAATCAATAAAACAGAATTGTTACACACTTAGATGAAGAAAGGTGTGCAACTGAATTTTGCGCAAATGAGTAATAGAAAGCAACTTACTACTCAAACAATGTAATTGGAAGCAAAAGCAATTAAACAAATCAAAGAGACTTAGAATATCAAGAAAAACAGATTTGAACAAAGTGTAATGGATTCGGCACTCCTTAATGAAGAAACCGAACTAGAACCTAAATATTCTATCCCAACCCAAGCTAGCTCTAACTAACATGCAAACACCTAAATTTAAGTTATAATCAGTACCCCCAAATAGATCTGGAATTTTTTTTTTTTTTAAATAAGATCAGTAGCTAAGCTATCTTAATGAGGTTCAACTTAATCACTTTAGGTATACAAAGAATTCAATGAACCATTTTCAACTCAACCAAAAAAATTTGAGGTCTAAAACCTATTACTTGTTCATTGTTGTTCAATTCAGTTTCAAATCCTTATAACAAGCAATAGATGACACAAATATGATATATGTATCATTTAAATCACGAATGAACAGTAGCTACGTGATGAACAGTACACGTGAACAGTACGTGAACAGTACCACTTTTTTTTTTTAACACCAAACAATAATTCAAGCTAGATAAAAATCCAACTTCAATTAGGCTCTGATACCAATTGATGCGGAACCTTAGGATCTAATCAAAACCCCGAACTATTCATTCAATTAACCATCAAATCCTAAACATGCAATCTGAAATTGTATTCACTTTAAACCCTAATATCAAAGATAATTAAGACCTAAAGCAGAAAAATAGAAGAATAGAACTACACAAGAACAAAGCTTGAATAACCCAATTCTTAAAACAACACAAAGTAAAGATTCACTTACTTTGCAAAAGATGTCTTGCAAACAGCAAAGAACAATAATATTTCTCTATTCAAAAACTGATGAAAAACACGCATAAGTATGCCTTATATAGGCAGCCACTTAACCCTAATACATGTAGGAGTAAATAAACCCTAAACCTAATTGAAATAATAAAATTAAAGCCAATTGGATGGGCTGCCAAAGGGGGTGGCGTGAGCCCATATTGAAAAGGCTTAGTTATTACAATTAATCAAGTTAATAACTTAAATTGAGGCCCTAACTAAAAGCCCAAACCAAACAGCCCATTAGTTCATTAATTAAGCACATGCAATGCACATGACATTAGCCACATGTCTAGCACATGTCAAGCACATGCTTGGCACATGTCATTGTCACATGCCCGGCACATGTTTAGGTCACATGACCGGCACATGTCAAGTGTCACATGACCGGCACATGTCAAGTGTTATATGAGTTGAACATTCGGCTCCTTTCCCTTCATGGCCCATTTCTGCTCCCAACACGTGAACCAGCTTCAAATCTCCTTGAACAACTCCAATTTTGGTTTCCATGACCCCGGAATTATCCCCATAATATTTATGCCCTTGAAGCTTCATTTCCTCTTCAATGAATGCTTGAATAAAGCCTTGTAACTTCTCATTGAGTTTCTTGGCTCTATTCCTTGTAATCGGTCCATTTGGAAGCTTTAATGGGTCCTTTCCATGGCTATCTACATCACAAAAGATTGTGTGTGCGTGTGAAAAGTTATATGCAGATGTTTGCAAAAGAAATGTATGACATGAAATGCATTCAAAAATTAATACACCATATCCGAGGTGGTTAAGGGTCCATTGAGGGTACAGCTTGGTTGGTCAGATTGTCTGATGCCCCCAAGGATCTAGAAAAACATAATCTTGGCTTTAGGGACTCTAACCCATAATCTTTTCAAAGAGAACTGACCCGTGTGCATCTTTGCCCCCCGATCAATGAGCATTTTGCCCCCAAAACTTTAACTCGTGTCCCGAATTATGCTTTATCTGCTTGAAGGGAGGCTATTTGGGCCGCCTTATTGCTCCATGTACTATTGGTCATTTATTAAAGGTAGTGCGTCCCTTGTGGATTTTCACACTAGCTTTTCTTTGCGGGAAATGTGCCCCTTCGGGTATTTTTACATAACCCTGAACCTAATTTTTTCCTGAAATTGACCCAACACAATCCAGCGGCTTTTATTCATGTTATTTTTTTGTAGGACAGATTGCCTATTTCCAGGTTTTCACCTTGCCCTTTGGCCTAACTTTTGCTTAGAGAGCTAATTACAGTTTTCATCTCTAACGAACTTTTTTTTGTCTAGCAGCTGTATCGATTTTGGCTTTCCTCATGAAGGTACTATATGATTAGCTCAAGATAATGACGGGTGAGTCAACTGAAACATCAAGATGATGATAGACATGGAGGCCGTATGGGAAAAGAGAAACAATGTGCTACTTTTATGCTGGAACTTAAACAATTTTGAGTATGCGAGATAAAGTGCTCCATTTATATTAATATATTATGGCATAAATGAGCATTTCCAGTCCGATTTCATCACACATGATCATCATTTGGCATTAATCTTAAAAATACAAAACCCTATCTAATCTTGAGATGGATCCCAAAGACATCAAACTCTTGTTATCAATCAGCCCTCTCGGGTTTTCATGATTGAACATTTTTTCTTTGCCCCTAATTTTTGCCCAAGATGCCTTTTCGGTTTTCACCTTGACGAGGCACCCAATTTTAGCGAGGTCGCCTTTTTTCTGTTTTCGACTCGCGAGGCTTTTGTTTTCTTTTTTTTTTCTTTTTTGTTTTTTTAGCCTTTGCCATGGAACCTCCCTTAGTCTGTCAGCATCTATTGGTTTCTTTGAACTTACTTCCATCCTCTTTAGACGGGAGGGTTGTTTCTTCTAACACCAAAGGCTTCATCTTGACCTTTGTGCAAACTGGTTGAAAAAGTGGGTTCTCCATTTTGAACTTGAATATGAAATCTTGCATCTTGCTTTTGTCTATTTTGATGGCTCAATTTCTGAAGTTGCCTTTAAGATGGAGCTATACGCTAGCCTCAGATGGTTTGGGATAATTTTTTTTTTTTGTAAAGGTCTCTCCTTCTAAGTTTAGCTTTAAATGTCCATGATTTACTCATCTTGGTCCCAAATTGTTAAAGGTCAATCTTGATTGGCTTTGTAGTAAATCTCTCAAATGGTTGAGAGGGAAGAAATTCTAAGGCTTGGTTATAATGAGCTCTTTCTTGTAAAGGCCTAGAATTTCATTTGTCTAAGCCCTTTAATGATCGAAGTTTGACTTCATGGAGCTGTATCGTATGCATCTTAGACTTTGGGGAGGCAAAGGAATGGCTTTTGAAATTTTGCATGTTATCATGTGGCATATTAAAGCAGCGCTATCCCAAAGATGCTCTTGTCAATTCTTAGCACATCATTCCAGGTCCATGCAAAGGCCTTTTCTTTTTATTTTTCTCAGAATCTTCCTCTCTTTAGGAATTAATATCAGATGCTAATGAGATCTCAAGATTGAATGAGGCAGTATTCATTAAGTTAATGTCAAATGTAAATGACTTGTGGTTATGATCATGCATAGTTAAATCATGAGAGACATAAGCAAAAAGCCATTAATATGATTAATGTAAACAGTACTACATACATGAAAATTGAAAAAGTTCAAAAATAAAATGAAAAGCACATCCGATAGAAAATATTCTCTCCTACTTCTTGCTGTTCGGTAGCCACCTTATCAACAATCTGTTTGGTATCAATAAGGTCCTGGATTTGGTTTCTCAATGTCTGACATTCATCAGTCTCATGCCCCGTATGCTGATGGTAAGCACAATACTGATCTGCTCGATGATCGGGATGTCCCTGACTTCTGGCAAGTTTAGCAGGCATTAGCTGTAACTTACCTTCCTTCATTAGCCTTTTAAGTACCCAAGATAATTATCTGCCTAGGTTAGAATAATGCCTTTGGTTTATTCTGGTCACTACTGCATCCACTGTGTTCCCAGTTCAATTTCCATTATCGGGTCCTACTGATCTTCTTGCCCCCTAATTACTGTAATTTCTCCGGGTAAAATTGTCATTACTGGCCTTCCTTGCTAGGCATTCTCCTTTAGCTTCTATGGTTATGTCTTTTAGGAACTCCCAGTCCTTCAACCCCTTCATCTTTAGTGCCTCTCTCAAGTATGGGCTAGCATTTCTGATGAATAGCCAGATTTGATCCGAAGTGTCTGGTTTCCTCTTCATCTCCATCACTTGGTTCCTCCACCTAGTTAAGTGCTCATGGAATGATTCCCCTGACTTCTGTTGTAATAGTTCTAAGTCTTTCAGGGTCACTTCCATCCGTGTGCTACAGTCATACTGTCGGAGGAACTCCTCTATCAACAGATCCCAATCCTCCTTGGTTCTTTATCTAGCCCGTGGTACCAGTCCACCGTAGGGCCTATCAAACTCAAACAAAAGTATTCAATCTTCTGCCTCTTTGTCAGCATCGTCCCCTTCATCACCAGGGAGTATTGCTTAATATGCACGGTTGGATCTGAGGTGCCATCAAACTTTAGAACATCCAGCATCTTGAAGTTCTGAGGGATTAAATCCTCTCCCTCCAGCTCCTTGTCCTCGGGATTCATCCCCTTTCCCATCATCAACATTCGAGACATCGTCTCGAACTTTTCTTCCATTTTTCTCCAAATGGCTTCTTCTGTCTGGGGTGCTTTCCCTCTAATCGACATAGGCTCTTCATACTCATCCTCTTCAACATCATCCTCTATCCTGTGGGCTACCCCTCTTCTCTGCCCCGTAGCAGTGGTAGGCCTTAAGTCCACTGGTGGTGGATGAACCTCCTCAAATGGGTCATCTCTAGCCTCCTCCTGTTCATTTTGTCTCATAAGAGGGGCAGCTGGGTTTTGTCCAGCAAGTTGGGTCGTTGTCGCCATCATGGCCATCATTATGTTCTCAAATTCCTCGAGCCGTCTGGCCACTTCCTCGGCTATCAGGGCCCAGGTTGTATCTACCTCTCTCGGTGAATTGGCCATTTCTAAAAAAATTTTTGAATGCTTGTTAATCGTACTTAATTTTGATTCTGGTTGCTCAATCGAAACCCTTTGATAAGGCAGCAGTCAGAACCCCTAACCAACTAGAAAAGTGATCTTTAATGGCTAAAAAATTAAAGAGTTAGAATGATGCATGAATAATATGTAATGCATGATCATGCTATGCAAATGGTCCTTGATGGCTGAAAGAGACTACAATAATACATGTGAAACATGTAAAACTATACACACGATGATATGTACATGTAAGAATTAAATGCAAAGAATAGACGTACACATAGGGAGAAAATATTTTTTTTGTTTTTTTTGTGCATGAATGACATGAATAAGCAATGCATCATCCACAAACACATGCAAGCAAATAGATCCTTCCAACCTTATTACCCCCCCCCCCCCCCACACGAGGCTGTATAGTCTCTGTAGGGAACCCAATGGACACGTATGGTGCACGATAAAAAATCGGCAGCATAACCTCTTTTTTCTAATGTACATGCATAGGGTTTTGATGATTGTGTACTTAGGCAGTCCGAATAAATCGACATGGGCCTATTGGGGCATGAAAGCCTTTGATTAGGTGACAAGTCAAAGTATCTGGGTTTGTCTAATACATAATAATCCATACAGCAAGCATAGTATTACGGTTCATGCCACTTATGGGAAGTATCTATTTTCATTATATGAGCTTTGGCCAGGATAATGATACTTTTGGGCTACCCAAGCATGATCCCTGCTAATGGGTCTAGCTCGTCATGAGCATAATGACCGGTCGGGTTATCGTTTGATATACCGCATGGTACTAGACCTGGGCTGGTGATTATCCTTAATACTTCTCTACATTGAGTGAATGTAGGGTCATGCTTTGAGAATGCACCGGCGTTAAAAGAGAGACCAAACTAGCATAAATTTAAGGCTTTAATGATATGCAATGCAATTTTGAAAAGGGATAAAATTTTAAATTAAAACTCAATTATATGTTTTAATCAAGGTACTGTTATTTATGTCCGTAGTGGAGTAGCCACTGTGACGCGCGCCGAACCCCGAGGTGCCCCAAACAACCCGCCTTTAGGTCATTCGGGAGAGGTTTATGGAACTTGTAAGGGATTTACAAGTGCATCTATTTTAGGAAACAAGGAGGTGTTTTAGAGTCGCCACCCAATAGAACATTAGGAAAGGTCGTCTAGCCTCATTGAGCCTAAAACAGCGCATGTGTATCTATGTTGGACAATTGGAGATATTTTGGACACCTCCTTCTAATAGAACATAGGGAGGATCGTCTAATCTTGTGAAGCCTAAGACGATGCATGTACGTCTATTTTGGACAAGCCATAGATATTTTGGACACCTCTTTCCAATAAAATACTGGAAAGATCATCAAATCTCGTGGAGCCTAAGACCATACAAATTGGGCCTATTTTGGGCAACAAGAGATATTTTGGAGACCCCACCTCAATAGAACATTGAGATGGTCCTCTAACCTCGTTGAGCCTAAGACTAGAGAAGATTCGGGACTTCCCATTTATTCATACCTTAGTTAAAATTACGATTGAGTTTTAACTATAAGATTTCATTCCTTTTCTCATACAATTTAATGCATTAATTAAAGCACAAGCCGATCATATAATGAAAGCGGTAAATAAAAGTAATATTAAAATAAAGTAAATAAAAAGCATGATGATTACAACAAAACTAGAGGCGGAATACAACTCCCATTGTAAATGACATGTAAAGCATACATAAAATGAGATATTTATTAAAGATGAGGACATTGGTCCTAGCATGCATACTTAAAAGAAAAAAGTATTAAAGGTGATGGTTTATTTAGGTATAAAAAACTAGGACATTGGTCCCATTTTTTTAGAAAAATAGCAAATTAATTAATATAAATATTTTTGTGATTTTCTTTCTTAAACGTGCATAAAATAAATAATTTTATTAAAAATTACATGATAAAGTAAATGAACAAGCCAAATAAAGAAAATAATACAAATAATGCAAATAAATGGTCAAACCAAACGAGTCTCCTGGATTTCCCCGTTTGCTCGCGAAAATGCCCAAAAAGGGAAAATAGATATTGGAGTAAAAAACAAATACAAAAAATTAATGTTAGTAATCAAATCAATTAAATCAATTAAACATATAATAAAATAAAATAAGATGACATCAAAATGACAAAAGAATTAAAATGTTAATAAATTAAAATAAATGAAAAAAATGCATTATGAATGACAAAGGAATTAAATGATATGATTGAAATAAATAAAACAACATGTTAATGAATTAATAATAATAATAATAATAATAATAATAATAATAATAATAATAATAATAATAACAATAACAATAACAATAATAAAATAATTATTATTATTATAATAATTAAATGATAATAATAATATATAAACATATAAAATTAAACAAATATACAAATAATAGAATAAATAAATAAATGAAAACAATAAAAATTTACATGTTAATCAATTAAATATGAACAAAAATAAACAAAAGAAAATAAAAAAAGATCAAGCCTAAAATGTTTACCCTCAGAGTTCGGATTCGATGAAGGAAAAAAGTAAGTGATTTCCTTACTTTGTTTTGCAAATTAGAATTGAAAATAAGAGAAATTGGAGTATTATTCCAAGAAATAAATTGCAAAAAAAAAGATGAAATAGAATAAAAGTTCTTAAGAACAAAGAATGAATTTCTTTGTCTAAAGAATTATTATTGATAAAAATTCGATTTTTATTTGAAGAAGAAATAAAAAGAATGAAAGAAAAATGAAAATTCTCGAGAACAAAGAATGAATTTCTCTGTCTCAAGAAAATAATTGATAAAAAAATAAATGAAAATCTCAAAAATAAAGAATGATTTCTCTTTGTCTCAAAAAAAATTATTCATAAAGAAATTAAACTTTTTAACTTAAAAGAATTTTTATCTTGAGGAGAAAACCTAAAAAATGTAGAGAGGATTTTATTTAAGAAGAGAAGAAGAGAAAAAATGAAGAAAAACCCTAAAAAAATGAATCCCCCCTTTTTTGTTTCATCTTTTTCTATTTATATAAAGAAAAAAGGAAAATATAATTAGTTATGGAAGAAACCCTTAATTAATTCAAATATTATTTATCTATATTTTAAAAATGAAAAAAATCATAAAAAACCTAAAAAAAATGGGATAAAAAATCAAATTTGGTGAAAAAATCCCGAAAAAAATAATTTTGGGCCAAAAATCAGCATTTTTGGCGGAACTGGGGCGACCGATGCCCGTCGGGCGCACGCTGGCAGCGCGTGCGCTTGCCCAGTACGCGGAGCGATGCCCTGCGTGTTGCTCGTGCAGGAGCCGTGCGCTTGCCCAGTGCGCGGAGCGATTTTTTTTTTCAAATTTAATTAAAAACACTATTTTTAATACATTTTTTTTATTTTTTATTTTTTTATTCTAAAATGCAAATTTGATAAGAAAATCATCACTTTCAACCTTTTTGCCTGTGAACAGACATCTTATCATCATTGGGTAACTCTGATCTGGGCTACCTTAGGACCCGGTGTCTAAACCAATGTGTAATGGAGTATAATTAAGAATAAGTGCATTTGATTAGCTCTAATATGGGTTAATGAAGTCAAGGAAGTCAGATTTTAAGTGAGTGGGAGTGGCTCTTATTTGAATCCAAGTGTCCATTTCTGCTTTTGCCACCTAGGCTTGTTGCATGCACTATAAGTGCATGGAGGAGAGAGAAACTCATTTATGGTTACATGTGGGTCGGCTGCATCTTCTTCTTCTTTCTCTCCTTCTTCGTTTCTTCTTCTTTCCTTAGTCCATCAATGTGTAATTTCTGTTGATTTGAGTCTTGAGGTGTTTGCATGTATGTTTTATCATCTTAGCAAGGTAAGTGGTTTACTTAGCTTGGTTCTCCTTCTTCTACTCCTTCTTGTTCTATATTTTGGATGGATGTGAGTTTTGATCAATTGTATCCAATTCTGGAAATTGGATCATGATTGTAGTTGTAGAACCAAGGAAGGACACGGGTAAAGCTAAGGTTGGTGAATCAAGTGCAAAGTAAGTTTTAGGAGCAAAGGATTGTGAGGTTTGAGGAGCATTTTTTGTGTGTTAATTTTTAATAAATCATGAGTTTAAGATTGTTTTATTGAATATTTGATTGAAAGGAATGGAAACTGAACGTGTGTGTGTGTTGATGTAATATATATATATATGATGAGTTGATTGATCATGATGCCCTGTTTTGTATATCTAAGATAAGAGATATGCATATGCTGTGTAATTGTGTTTATTGAGAAGTGGAAATTGCCGAGAGACTTGTGGGTGTTTTGGGTAGGAATGTGTGTGAAAGAGGTATCTTAAATTGGTAAAATTGAGCTTGACTAATTGTACTAATAAAATTGGAATTGGTAGAATAATTGACTTGTAAGTTCGTGTGAGCTGTAACTTGCAAAGTTTAGCTCTGTTTTTGTATGAGACATAAGTGTTTAGTTCTTAAGGGGTGTACCTATAAAAGTGTAAAAGCAACTATGTCGAATTGGGGACTGTATGGTCTTCAATTTTGTGTACCTAAGTTGGATTATTGTGATGGGAGGGCAATTGGAGCATGTAAGGTTCCATTGGCCATAACTCTTTAAATATGAGACTATGAATGATGATAATTGTGCCATTGTACTTTTAACATGTGGATAATTAAGTGTTTAGTAGACCATGTCAACCAATAATAAGGTTAGAATGGGTTATGAGATTTCTTTGTGAGAGGGTGACAAAGTGTGGTAAAAAGGAGTTGGTGTTAGGGAGCTTTGAATGGGAAATTCTATTCTATCGCGAGCACGACAAAATACTCCTTCAGGTGATATTGGCTTCTTTCACGGGCACGCTCAAGTGCACGAATGCGACAGAGGCATAGGGTGCGTTCTGTTGCGGGCGCGATCGCAATAGAAGCAGATTTCCAAGTCTGTCACGAGCACGACACTTCTGAATGTTTGAAATGACTTCTTAAATGACTAAAAATGTTACATTAATATGTATGAAGGATGAATGAACATGTTTATGAGAATAATATTTATAATATGCATGTGATTATATATATATATATATATATGCCATGGTGAACAATTTGTGAAGTGAGCTATAGAGCAAATGAGCAATGTGATGATGTTTATTGAATGCTTCAATAATGATATATTTTCTATGTCAATGTGAATAAGCCGGACAAATAATTTAGCCTGCGAGTAAAGTAGTGGATAGTTAGGCATGCCTATAGGGTCTAAGTGCTGCAGCCAAAAGTGTCTGATTCCTCTGGAATCCCAATGCGTATTGAATCCTCTGGATTCTTAAAGTGTATACTATATCTCTAATTGATTATTTCTATACCTTCGGTTGCTAATGCGAAAGTGTGTATCTTCGGATACAAATGCGATTACTATACTCTCGATTACTAATGCGCTATATTGTGCAGATGAATGCTATGTAATATGATATTGTTAATGCGCTGTGTTATAAATCCATATGAGTTAATATGACAACTGTATCTGGTATTCTGATATGTTTTATGAGTATTAATAGCATACTCAATTATATGAATGCAAGCATGTTAGAATTGAAGAATGGATGTAAACCATTTAATGATATTATTTATCTTCTGCTGGTTTATTTATATATATACATGTATATTGTGAGCATTATTATTGTTTCTCCGCTAAGTATTATCGCTTAGCATGGGTTTTCAATCCGTGTAGGTTATGAAATGAAATGATTAGAAGGACAGTCCCGCATTTTGGTTGATCAACACATTAGGATTCGATCCCTAGTATAGGTGTTGTTATTTTGTAGTAGTATGTGTAATTAATGATTTTGGGCATGTAAGATTTATAACATAACTTGGTATATGTGATGTAATCTAATATGGAGGTATGAGATGATGTATGCATAGTGAATGTCTTCCGCTGCATGTGAATGAAATTAATCGGCTTAGAGTTGTTTATGATAATGAAATGGTATGTGATGTGATGTATGTCGTGACAACCATTCTCAACTACCGCAGCGAAGCTGTGCGAGTGGATGGGAATGGGGTGTTACAAATCATACATGACTGTAGACACCGGGTCCCGAGGCTACATAGATCGAGGTTATCCAGTGATGAAATTAATGCCTGTTCCCAGGCGAAAAGGTAGGAAGTGGTGTTTCCTTGTCAAGTTCTATAAAAAAAACAGAGGTGCTGATGTCATCAGGCTGCCCCTCGCGAGGGGCAGGCTGCATGACAGGCCGCCCCTCACGAGGGGCTGGCACCCATGAAAGGTCGGCCATCACGAGGGGTGCGGACCTTCGTAAGGCGCCCCTCGCGCAAGGGTACCCCTCTCAAAGGGCGAGCCCCTGTACAGGGTGCCCTTCGCTGAGAGGCAGCCCCTCACAAGGGACAAGCGGCTGCACAGGGTAGCCCTTGCTGAGAGGCTGCCCCTTGTCGTCCCTTTCCCGTTTCTGGCGTTTCAAATCCCCAAATTTAATATAAATTGAATTCTAACGTTTTTTCGGGGATTTTGAGTGTCAAAACCATTTTTTTCCGTTTCAAAATTAAAAGTTTTGAATTTAATGAGAGGGTTTTGGCTTCTAAAAAGGGGGTTTTGCTTCCAAAAAAAAAGAGATTTTCTTCTCTGGAGAAGAAGAAAAAGGAAAAAAGAAAAAATTTCAGAGAGCAAAAACTGGAGTTTTCTTAATTCGATTTTCCTCAAGATTATTAACAAGGAAATCAAATTGAATAATTCTTAGGGTAAATTTCTAGGCTCAATTGCATAATTTTATTTTTTTTCCCTCTTATTTTTCCATTTGTTCATAAAGTTTGAATATTTTGTGTGTTCAATTTATTGGATTTGTTATTTTTTTTGTTTATGATTTAAGTTAATTTAGATGTTTTTTGCATGAACATGATATAGAATCAAGTGAAACTAAATAAAATTGTATTTTTGTTGAGGATTATAGAGAAAGTGTGGTTTTTTTTTTTGCTCCATCCTTCTTCCTGCCCGCGAGGGGCAGGAAGAAGGTGAAAGGTGGCCTGCCTGCCCCTCGTGGCTAGGCCGCCCCTCACCCTTTTCTTGTCTTTTTTGCCCTATTTAACTTATTTTGTCCTGTTTTTATACTTTTCAATCCGTATTATGCATAGTTTTTTGTGTGATTTTAATTTTATTTTATCATGTTTATTTTATTTTTCATTATTTTATGTGATAGTATTTATTTTTATTATTTTATTTAATTTAATTGATTTTCTAGATTTATTTACTAACATTAGTGTTTATTTTGTTTTTATTGTCTACAATTCTTATTTTTTGTGTGAGCATTGTCACTGGCAAATGGGGATCCATAAAGATTCAAAGGTATCCTTTTGGTTGGATTTGTCATTTTTATTATTTTTCATTATTTTGATTCTATTCATTTTTATCATGTAATTTGTAATAAATTTAGTTTATTTTACGCACATTAAAAAGAAAATCACATAAAAATATTTTTATTGATGAATTTGGATTTTTTCTAATAAAATGGGACTAATGTCCTAATTTTAGCCAATAAAAAAAATTCACTTTTAATTGAAGAGTTAATTTTCTCAAAATGTGATCACTCATTCCCGTTTTCTCAATATTCACCAAAAGATAACTCTTCAATTTTCTAAGTGAATATGAAGGAACTAATGTTTCTATTCCAAATAAATATCCCAATTTATGCATGCTTATTTATTTATTTGATTTTGTCATTTATTTATTTGTTTTAATTTTACATTTTGGGAGATTGTATTTTTGTCCCAGTTTTATCTTTTAATTTATTTTATTATTTTATCACTTTCTTTCAATGCTTGATATGCACTTAAATTTTAATGCATGGCGTGTGAGAGAGAGATGGAAATTTAATATAAAAACTCATTTATAATTAATCAAGGCATTAATAAGAATAAAGTTCCGAACTACTGTCTGGTTTAGACCTCGAGGTTAGACGAACTTTCTCAATTTCTTGTAAATTGGGTGGTGACTCCAAAATACCTCAAAGGTTCCTAAAGGCTTCTGAGATTAGATAAACTTCCCCTATGTTTTATTGGGTAGTGATTCCAAAATATGTCATGTTGTCCAAGATCAAAAGACACAAACCCTTTCAGGCCCTAAAAGCTAGCCTCCAGGAAAGGATCAGGTCCGGCGCGCGTCATAATGACTACTTTTAATTACCTTATATATCTATAACTATAGATTCATCTCACAATTTCATGTACTCACATTCAGTCATATCATATGCAAATAAGTTCATATTGCTATCTTCCATGCTCACACATAGCTACATAATCTGTATAGATAATCTAGCATTCCCATTATACAATTTTGTACAATATTTGTCAAGTAAATATTCATTTATAATCACACTATACTTCTATCATGTTTCAACCATTCAACTATTTCATTAAATTCTTTCCTTATATATATATATATATATATATATATATTGAAGGTGAAAATTATAGCAAATATAATTTAAGGAGGTAACATTAATAAATGGTACCTACCTCTTGTAGCGCAGAAACTCGTTGCGGAAGCGTCTACAAGGATCTCGTTTGTTTTTAGTCATTGGCCTGTCTTTTATCCACACACGGGATAACAACAGCTATTCCACAATCTAAAAGCCCCTGAAAGATTAAGACAAAAATAAGCGTGAGTGGAAACGAGCAGCCTTGCGGCATATACGTTTTCTCGTTACCAAATACTGAGATCTCTCATCTATTTATAGAGATTCTAATAGCTAGAGACCTATCTCTAGTTT
Source organism: Excoecaria cochinchinensis (assembly GCA_947683425.1). Classification (NCBI taxonomy): domain Eukaryota; kingdom Viridiplantae; phylum Streptophyta; class Magnoliopsida; order Malpighiales; family Euphorbiaceae; genus Excoecaria; species Excoecaria cochinchinensis. The sequence continues at coordinate 5,761,282 of CANTUQ010000035.1, forward strand.
AACTCAAACTCTTTCTGAGATAGGATTTGGTAATATTAATCAGATTGAATTACTTAATTTTATATGGATTGGACCTTTATCCATATTAGAGTCATGGACGTATCCAAACTCTATCATATATATATATACACATACACACACACATATAAACATTATACATTATTCAATGGATAGCAGTAACTTTAAATGCAATTTAAAACCTGTCCATTTATGTATAGCCCCTAATCCATACCAAATTCCTATTACCACCTATCAAAATCTTTAACATTTACATGTATTCAATTATAATTTCTCTATGTTTCGTTTTCTCTATATATATTTCTTGTAATTCTTTATAACTATAGAATAAACTTTTATTCCAAACCATTAAGCAAACATTGAACAAATATCTTAAGTCTTTCATAATAATCATATGCTAGTCATATACATTTAAATATTTATACTAACTATATTCCACATAGTACTTACATTTTTAATACAAAGCCATTCTTTATGCCTTTATTATAGTTACATTAATGTTATATGTAGTTTATAATATTAATGCATACACATTCATATTATGCTTAATATCATTAAACAAACTCACAAAATAGTTATACATATCTCATAATTCATACTTATTGTCACATAGCAAAATCATATAATAATTATGTATATTTCAAACTTAATATCAGTCTAAATTGTATACCATATTTATTTCATATAATATTTACATATAGAATCTTAGGACATTCACACTATAATTAATTCCTTATAATTGTTTTTAATCATGCTTTAATGTTAATAAAATCCCTTTTATCTAATTCATATGTTAGAATTATATTTGGATAAATATTAGCATAAAAAATGGTGCAAAGGAACAAAAGAAAACCAAGTGGACTAAGGGCTATGCCGACATATTACAACAAGCTGCTATGCCGAGTTGGCACTGTACAGAAGCTATTTGTGCTGAGTCGGCACAACAGAATCTATATTAGGGGTAGATGTTGACCTTCACTTTTTGTGGCCAATATGAGTTATCAATTGACATTTTTAGCAAAATTGGTCTTCTAGACATATGTTCCCCAAGATGTTACAAATTTTAGGTCATTTGGATCACTAGAACTCTAGATATGATCTAAACAATCAGAACTGCTGCCATTGGGGTGGCAGAATCCGCAGGTTAGGTTTGAGCTCAATTTTGAGCATCATAAAGTTAGAATTGGTTCACAGCTATTTCTGAAGAAAATGTAGGTATATGTCATATATTTCCAACACAACTAGAATCATATATTTTGGTATCCTAAAACTCAACTTATATTCAAAACAATCCCTTAAGGTCTGACAGGATTTGGACATAATTTCCTCTTAAAATTCCATCCACCTAATTCAACTATTTCCACAACAATAACCAACACAATTTAACTCAATTTCACATATAATATCCTTACACATATAGAATCATTTATTTTATAATCAAAGGCACAAATACACATAAGATTCCCAAACCTTGATTTCTCCTCCCAAACCTTGATTTCTCCTCCTTTATCCTTCAAACTTGTCATTTCTTCTCTTTTATCCTCCTCTCCTTGCTCCCAATGGTTTCTCTCACCAAATTCACATTATAAACTCATGTTATTTCTTCATACCAACTCATAATTTCCAGCCCTAAAAAATTATTGAAGAAAAGAGAAAGGAACTCAAGTTAATTTCTTACTTATTTGACTTAATTAACCTTAAGGTTTATGGAGCTTCTCCTAGATCCTTGGAGCATGGATTGGAATAGATTTTTAATGAGGAAATCGATGTGTTTTAGGTAGAAAAAAAATGGGTTTCCTAACCTCTTTTTTCATCTGGCCAATTGGCCAATTTATAGGCCACACAATTCTCTTCATTTATCTTCATCTTTCTAGAAATGTGCTACTTATTTGAATGTGATTGGCCCTTCTTTCCTTTTGCTATTTTGTCCTCTAAGTTAACTTAGTTCTACATTTTGCATATAGTTACTTTCATTCCATACATTAGCATATCAAATTACTTAATTTTTGCAATTTAGTCCATAGGTATTAATTTACCAATTTAACCTCAACTTTTCAATTAATACTGACTTTATCCTTTTCGTGCTTAAATATTTTAACCACTCGATTGTGCATTTTCAATCACCATTATGCTCTAAATATATGCTCCTATTTTAGGTCCTTACAGTCATTGGGAGCAGCATTAACACTTGTACCTACACAGGTTAGCACCCTCGCTAAGCATAAAGCTGAGTGGGAAATATTTAATTTTGAACAACTACTCATAATAGCGGTCCCTCAAAGACACAGATTAATATTAATCTTAAATATGTATGTGTGTGCCTGTGTGTGTGTGTATATATAAATAACACCCCTTACCCGTACGTAGTAATATAATATGACCGGTTTACCATAACAGGTGAAGGATGCTATAGAATTAAGTTCGGTTGTCTTAAAAACAAATACCAAAATCTAAAATCTAAAATTTCTTTCATTACAAACCAACAATCACATAATACATTTAACAAAGTTCATCATGTCACTTTATATATACATTTTCATAAGTGTATTTACAATTTCAAGTTGGCTGCTTTACACAATGATCATATTACATTCATAAGTTAATCATTTTCAATAGAAGTTTACATTTACATTGCAATACACAATACATAATCTACATAAGAAACTTCTACAGACTTATTGGCCTTAACAGATGCGGAATGTCCTCGACGACACATCTATCTCTGATACCTGTTATTATGGCCTAAATTATACCCTAGTAGTAAATTGGTCTAATTGGAGTAATTGGGTAAGTTTAATTTGGAGTTTGATAAATTTTGGACTTAAGTGTAATTTAATTGAGGATTTGATTGAACTAATAAATAAGTTTAAGTGATCCCTTAGTAAATGTGCATGATTAAGCTTAAGTTGGATTAATTAATTATTAGTGGTGTTTAATTACGCAAAATCAGAATTGTGGTTAGGGAAATGTGGAATCCGGGTGTCACTCCACCCTTAGACATGCAATTTAAGCTTTGAAAGAGAGAGAAAACTCCACCCTTAGACATGCCATCTCTCTCAAAGATCTGATTTTCTTCTTCTTCGTTTCATGTGCCATTCTTCAATCCTGGAATCCATAATTTCAGTTGATGATTAATTGATGCCTTAAGTTGTATTGAGTTTTAAGTTAACAAGGTAAGTGGTTAGCTTAGTGTGTTCTTCATCTTCTTCTACTCCTTCTTTGATTCTAAATTAATGTGGAAATTGATTCTTGGATCCAATTCTAGAATTGGATATTTGTTTGTAGTTGTTGAACCAAGAAAAGATAAAGGTAAAAAGAAGGTGGGAGAGCCTAGCACTAAGTGAGCACAATAGGAGCAAAGGATAGTGAGGTTTGGGAAACACTACTTTGTGTATTATTTTGATATAGCATGAACTCTGAGATGCATTATTAAATTATATGTTTAAAATGAATAGAAAATGTGTAATTATGTCCTATTATGGTTGAATTAAAGTGATGAGTTGATGAGGTAGTAAATGGCTATAAAATGTGTTTAAGCATGTTGCTCTGTTTATAGGTGACTTGAGATATTGTTATGTAATTTGTGTACATTGTTGCTTAATATGAAATTGAACACGTCGGGTTATGTGTATGCATGTTGGGTGGTGATGTGTGAGCTTGGAGTTTGGGAATTTACCAATTGAGTTGAATTCAAGCTTGACTAGCTTAAAGTAGAACAACTGGATTTAGGAGGGTAACTATCCTAAGGGGTTTATGTGAGTTATAACTTCCATTGTATAACTCTGATTTGGATGAGGCTAAAGGGATTAGGTTCCTAAGAGTTGTGTCGATAAATGTGTTTGATATAGCCATATTGATTTGGGGACTCTTTAGTCTTCAAAATGTATAAATAAGTTAGTTAAATATTGTAGGAGGGCTTTTAGAGCATATACTATTTCATTGGCCATAACTCCTCAAATTTAAGATAAAAAATAATAAGAATTGTGCCATTGTAATCTTAGTTCGTAGATAAATAATTGGTTAGAAGGATCTAATGGCAGAAAATAATGTTAGGATGGGTTATAGAGGTCATATGTGTTATTGTGGCAAAGCGCATGAACAAGAGGTGTGTGTTGTAGAGCTTTGAACACAAAGTTCAAGCTCTGTCGCGAGTGCGACAGGGGTCGCAAGCGTAATAGAGAGCTCCATCAGGAAGTAAGATGTTGGGCTAAGTTCTATTGCGGGCGCTGGTATTGCTGCGAGCACGACAGAACTGAGCAATTGGTTCTATCACAGGCACGATAGAAGGGAACAGTTGAGTCCGTCGCGAGTGTGACACTCCTGTTTATTGTAAAGGCTTTCTAGTTGACCTATTTTGTTTGAGCCAATATGTTTGATTAATGAATGGTTATGCATATGAAAGCTATTATTGTGTTATACCATGTGAATCTATATATATATATATATATATATATATATATATATATATATATATATATATATATATATATATATATATATATATATATATATATATATAATGGTGTGTGAATTGAGAAATAAGTCATAAGTGCAAATAAGGGATGTGATGTTACCTATTGAGATTCTAAGATGTTATACTCTATGATAACATGAACAACAATCGGATTAATATTTTAGCCTGCAAGCCGAGTAGTGGATAGATAGGCATGCCTATAGGGTCTAAGTGCTACAGCTGAAGCGTTTAATTCCTCTAGAATTCCAATGCGTATTGAATCCTTCTTGGATTCTCAAAGTGTACTTTTATGTTATCTCTTATTGACTATTTCTGTACCTATAGGTACTGATGTGAAAGTTTGTATATTTGGATACAAAAGTGATTTCTGTACTTTCGAGTACTAATGCGATACCCATTATCAGTTTCTTTGAATTGTAGGCAAGGCAATAATAATTAAATAAGCTGTATTATACAAAAAGAATGTTATGTGATATGAAAATATGAATGCGATGTGTTGTAGTTAACATGTGATAACACGGTACTTAAATACAATATAATAGCATTGTAACACCCCGTTTCCCACCCTAGTATTTTGAGCTATTTTGTATGTGTATTTTTGTGTGTGATATTTTATTTTTTGGGTTAATTGCATATTTTTGGGATTTTGATAGGGTGTTATTGCATGTTTGGAGTTAGTGTGTTATGTTTGGGGTTAGATTTGGGTGTAATGAGGAGGATGGAAGTAGGGAGTGAATTGGTAAAGTCCAGCAATAGATTGTTAACATGTGGCATGTGAGAGAGGCTATAAAAGCCAAGGAGAGAGAATGAGAGAGCAGCCTTTTACTGCTTTGCTTTCCCGTTCTCTCCTCCTTCTCATGCCAACTTCTTCTTCTTCTTCTTCTTCTTCTTCTTCTTTCTTTCTTTCTTTCTTTCTTTCTTTCTTTCTTTCTTTCTTTCTTTCTTTCCTCTACTTAATTCTCACTCTTTTGGCTGCAATTATTGGTGGAACTTAGCAATTCTTGAGTTTATTGGTAAGTTTAGATGGTTTTGTTCTTCTTCTTCCTATTCTCTTTGATTTTGCTAGTGTGTTCTTGGGTTAGGGTTTTGAGCTTTGGTGTATTTTGGGTGTTTATGTTCAGATGTTCCTCCTAGAGATCCCAAGGGTAAAGGAGTTGTTGAGGGAGCTCAACCCCTTAATTTTGTGGAGCAAAGGAGCCTAAGGTTTGGGAAATTTTGAATTGATGTATATTTGTTCAATTTGCTGTTTTGTGTTAATTTCTAGAAATTTATGATGTTTAACTTGATTATGTTGGTGTTAATGTTATAGATTTTTGATTGATTTGAATTGAGATACCATGGTTGTGATTTATTAAACCAAAATGTGTAATTGAGCTTAGCCCCTTGATTTTGTGGAACAAAGGAGCCTAAGGTTTGGGAAATTTTGAATTGATGCATATTTGTTCAATTTGGTGTTTTGTGTTAATTTCTAGAAATTTATGATGTTTAACTTGATTATGTTGGTGTTAATGTTATAGATTTTTGATTGATTTGAATTGAGATACCATGGTTGTGATTTATTAAACCAAAATGTGTAATTGGATGAACTTTTGGAACAAAATTCTGGGTTGGTTGAATCTGAGATTTTGATTGGTAAAATTTGATGTTTTAATTGTGATAATTGGTATAAAGCATGGGTTTTATGTTGTATTATATGATTTGGATGCTTGATTTTGTTTGGGTTGAAGTTTGGTAGATTAATTGCATGTTTGGGCGATTTTGGTGCATGAATTTCTATAGATTTCTCGGTGTTGAGAGCTAGAAATCCACTCTATCTCGAGCGCGATAGAGCCCTGGGTTCTGAGCTCCTGTTACGAGCGCTACAGAGTGCTTGGCTGCCAAGCTAGTGCTGGACATTCCTCTTTCACGAGCGTGCGCCTGCATGTGAGTGCGACAGCACTTCTGTTGGCTTTCTATCGCGAGCGCAATAGAGGCTGATTCGCGTGAGCGCGAGGGTTGTCGCGAGCGTGGCACTTGGTCATCTTTGCCTCTGTCACGAGCGTGACTCCTCTTGTTTTCAAAATAAGTTTTCTTCTTTGCTTTCGATACTTGATTTTTGACCCTGTGATGTTATTATGCTTATGCATGGATGATTTTATGTACCTTATGGAATTGATATGTTGAATGATGCATGGCCTGGAAGAGTCAAATTAGTGGATAGTTAGGCATGCCTATTAAGTTCTGTAGCTGCAGCCCCTATGTGTTTCGAACCCTGATTAGGTCCCCGTTTGGATCCTCGCGATCCTCAATGTGTTCGAATCTTGTTTAAGATCCCATAATGTGAAAATGTTTTTGAATGAGAAATAAAGATGTTGCTTTTTGACTGTACCCACGGGTACCCCAATGTGTTTACTCGTTATCCGCTATTCTGAGTTTGCAGGCGGTTTTATTTGTCTATTATATGATTATGAGATCATTATGACATATGTTCCGGTTATGAGCCTATTGAATGTAATTGATAATGCTTAAGTTGTGATTTCGTTATATGTATTTATAAGCATGTGCTATTTGTATGTATGTGTTCTGCTATAACGACCATTATGAATGGCCGTTCATATTATTGTGTGTTTCCCCACTAAGCGATATCACTTAGCACGGGTGTTTCATCCATACAGGTTTGGAAGGTTTGGAGTCTTTGAGAGTGCATCCACAGGTCAAGCCAACACAGTAGGAGTGGAGCTTTTGGGAAGCTGATTATTTTTGTATTTTGTATATGTTTTGTAATCTTTTGGACTTTATGTGTATTTATCTTTTGTAATCCTTTGGCAATGTAATTATGTATTTTGGAAATCCTGTAAAGATAATTTTTGTAATGTACATTTTGTAATGAAACTTTTGGTTTATCAATAAAAGAGATCTTTGAGAATTATGTTATTTTAATTTCTTCTGCTATCTACTTATTTTGTTTGTGCATGTTATGTGAATTGCTTGGTGATACCCTCATCCATACGCGTGTTCACTCCCTTCTCAGAATAAACTCCCCTACATATGGGTATGGGGTGTTACAAGCATGTTGTATTAATATTGAAGTGTACTTAATATTATTGCTTTGAGGCGTGTGTTAAAGAAGTAAGTATATAGAGCTTGTACATGGTATTGTTCAAAGAATGCCTTGATATTATATATATATGTATATATTATTTGTTGTTTTCCCCACTAAGCGTTATCACTTAGCATGGGTTTTCAATCCGTATAGGTTCAGAAGCGAAGTGAACTCGAAGGACGGTCCTGCATCTCAGTTGGTCAACACACTAGGACTTTTGCTTAGTGTAGGTTTTGTTATTTTGTATTATGTATATGTAGTTAATAGATTATGGCATGTAAAGAATTATAAGTAACTTTGGAATATGGGATGTATTATAATATGAAAGTATGTGTATAAGTATGCGTAGTGAATGTCTTTCGCTGCATGTGATCGAAATTTATTAGTTCAAGATTTCATATGTTGAGGTATTGTATGTGTTATGCATGTGATGTTAGTTGTAACGACCGTTCTCGATTGCCACAGTGAGGCTGTGCGAGCAGGCGGGAATGGGGCATTACAGGTTGTGGTATCAAAGCCTAGGTTTAGTCATTTCTGGGTATAGTATAGACTAGGATGCATATAGTTATGTTGACCTAATGCGGATGTCCTTGTGTATGTATCAAATCAATGGATCCTTCTCAAGATGCTAGAGAACAGACTACTGAGAGCGTTAATCCTCGGGAGCCAGATGTGACTGTGTCTGGTAAATCAGCATCTATAGATGTGGGACGAGATGTTCCAATGGTACCAATGGAAGCTTTACTCAAGATGTTGCAAGACATAGCGAGGGTGCTCGATCGTATGACAACACCGAAAGCTCCATTAGAATTATTGAGAAAGCATGGGGCAGAATTGTTTTATGGAACCAGTCTGGATGAGTCAATTAAGGCTGAGTATTGAATTAAGAAGGTTTAGAAGGTACTGGATGAGATAAGATGCCCTCCTGAATAGAAAGTAGAATGTGTGGTATCTTTGCTACAAGGATCTGCCTACGATTAGTGAAAATAGGTTTTAAGGCATCTGATGCTTTCGAACCCTATTACTTGGGAATTCTTTGTACAGGAGTTTTAAAATAAGTACATAACTAAGGCATACCGAAAAGCTAATTGGAAGCAATTTCTGAGTTTAAGGCAAAGAGTTATGTTAGTAGCGGAGTATAAAAATGAGTTTTGTAGGCTCAACAAATATGCACTTGAGGGAGTGCTTACAGAGCAGTTTAGATGTCAACAATTTGAAGAAGGATTGAATGAGCCAATTAAGGAATTGCTAATTTATATGACCACATCTCAAACTGTGAGTTACTATCAAATAGTACAAGCAGCCATGAGAATTGAAAAATCACTTGAGATTCAGAAAGAAAGAATGCAGAGGAGAAATCCTAACAGAGGTGAGGCACATTCAGGTAAGAGATCGAGAGATCCTTCTATAGCACCTTCAGCTGAGTCAGCTAATAATCCAGCTACTAGAGGCAGAAGGCAAGGATCTTCCTATGTATCTAATACTGGTCCTATCTGGTAATAGAAGTGAAGTGCCTGAATGTCCTCATTACTGTAAGTGACGTAGGGGCAATTGCTGGAAGTTGACTGGGGCTTGTTTCAGATGTGGGAGTATGGAGCATTATCTGTCTAATTGTCCTAAGGCTTATGAGGCGACAGGAAATTAGCAAGAAGCGAGTGGATCGAATTTGCCTCTAGCTAATCGAGGAAGAGGTAGAGGACATGGCAGAGGAGGCTAGTACAGAGGTGGAACAGTGTCAAAATCAGTTGATCGGCCTCTAATAGCACCAGCACCAGCACGAGCATATGCAATGAAGGTTCGTGAGGAGCAAGATGCACCAGAGGTCATAGCGGGTACATTTCTACTTTTTGATATGGAAATGTTTGCATTGATTGACCTTGGGTCTACACAAGCTTATGTGCATTCTACGCATTCGTATTAAGGCATGGTTAGGGTGAAATGGAAACCGAATGCACAAGATTAAGCGAAGGAAGTGTCGAAAGGGACATAACCGTCATTAAATGAAAAGTTTCGACAAGTGCGGCAAGTTGGACATTTATGCAATTATGACTTGAATTGAATTAAAAGAATTAATTTGGTGGGCCAATTTAGGAATTGGAAATTGAGTATATGCTAATATCTAATAAAAGGAGAAAATAAGGATCAAAGTGGATACTTATGTAAAAATCTTAATTTTGCCAATAGGGGCTTAAAGTGTGTAACATTGTTAGCCATATAAAATAAGTATATAATGTGTGTATGAAAGAGAGAGGGATGACAATTTTGGGGCTGAAAAATCCATCTGAGAATCTTATTTCCTTCCCCTTTATGCTTTCTTTACAACTTGCATATTGAAGATAGATGGATCAAGTAAAGTTTGGTGTGATTTATTTGGAAGAGAAAGGTAAGATCTAAGCTACTACCTTTTCTTCTTTTGTTTAAGAACTAAAAATATGTGTTTGAGTAAAGCTTTGATGTGAGTTTCTTGACATTAATGGTTAGGAAAATCTGGCCAAGAGAATAAGAGATAGAAAGTGAAAGTGAAGCGTAAAGAAGTGAAGGGATGTCTACAAGAGGTTCAGAAACTCGAAATTTTATGCACATGTTTAATTGGGTTATGATGTATGTTGTGAGTGGATTGGATGTGTTTTAGTTGATATGTGATGGCTATGGTGAGTGTTGGTTTGAAAAGTGATAAATTGTGCATGTGAATAGAGTTAGTGAAAAACTGTGTTGGGACACACTTTACCTGTCTTCGGTTTTTAAGCTATAAAAGGAGTTATTGAACTCTGAATTACATGATTCTAGTTGGTTTGGAAATTTAAGACATAATCCAATTTAAGACATAAACCTAACTTTTTCCCAGGAATAGATGTGAACAAATTCTGACTCTTTGATGCTCAAAATTAGGCTCAAAATTGACCTAGGGATTCTACCCTAATGAGAGCAGTTCCAGTTCTATATATTATATCTAGAGTTCTAGCGATCCAAATTGAATGAAATTGGTGTCATTAAGACATAGGAGAACAAAAGTCTAGAAGACTATTTTGGCTGAAAAGGAGGTTTACTAGCTTAAAAATTCAGAAAAATTTGGAAGTTGGAATCTGCCCTATGCAGAGTGGGGCAGAATGGGTTTACACGGCGGTAAGGAATTTTTGCCCGCCATGTAAAAGCATTTTGCCACTTAAAAACCCATTTTTGTTACCCCACATGGCGGGAAAGCATCTCTGACCGCCTTGTGACATCAATTTTTAGCCAAAATTGTACTTTTTCTTCCCCTATCGAACCTAAACTTCACCGAAAGTTTCTGATACTTGTCCAACACATGTCTAGGATTGTGAAGTGAGTATATGAATGAATGTAACTTGAAAATATATGTAAATGATGTTATGGCACAATAGGTTAATAAAGAAATTAAGAGTGTACATGGTATTTAATTACCGATAGTGACATAAAATGACATGACGGGTGATATTGAACATGTATAGTGAATATATGGCCATATATGATTGAATCATGAGAAAATGCTTATAGTGTACGTGAACCACATGAAAATAATAGTGAAATGCATATAGCATGTTTTGATACATGTTTTTAGACACATATAATTGATATATGAATAAAATTGAATGTTCATTAGTTTAATGGGATAAATGAATGTTATGTAAAGTGAACTAGTGAATGTTGTGCAAAGTGAATTAGTGTGTACATGTACAGTTTAAGTTTGCGACTGAATCGTGCATAGTCATAGATAAATAGGCATGCCTATTAGGGTCAGTGATTACAACTGCCTAGTGATCGCACCAAAAGGTACCTAGTGTTCGATAACGCTTGGTATCCTAGTGATTCGAGACTTATTTGAGACTTATGTCTCCCAATGTTTGATACTGCTCTTCGGTATCTAGTGTTTCCCGTTATCCACCATTAATGAGGATTCAGGCAATGTAAGAGTTTCAGTGTTATTAAAGCTATAAGTGCATGCTAGTGAAGTGATTGGTAATTAGTTGAGTGACAATATATGCATGCATGTTAATCTATGTATAATTAAAGTGTTTGTAATAATGCAATAAAATGAACATGATTGATTACCTTAATTATTATGGGACAATATTTATTTTATCTATGCCATGTTACGTGTATGATTAGTATAAAGAACAAATAAATGACTACTGGTGTGACTAGTAATGCATCGTAAATAATTGAATATATGATTGTGTAAATATGTTTGACCACATTTGAGTGCATGCATAAACGACTTCTGTGAGAGGTCGTTCATATCATTATAGATTCTCACTAAGCTTTACGCTTAGCATGGATTTTTAATCCGTGTAGGTACCAGTGATAGCGTTAAGTTTAAGGACTCCCGTTAAGAGCAAGGCCAACACAAGATTAGTAGAGGAGTCTAGTGTACAAATTGTAAAGGCTTTTGTAATGATAAATATATGCTAAGTGAATATGTAAAGTTAAAGAACTAGTGCTTATAATAGTGATTTCGAACATTGCAACATATTAGTGGAACAATTTAGTATTTTAATTTTTCGTATTATTATTTTATTTTGTAGTGAGATTTGAATATGTTATGCAAATGCATGTGAGCTCATGTCTCGAGTTATGTGTTCTGTAGTGTGCACTCTCTTATCCTCCTGAGGGGCATGGGGGTGTTACAGTAATTAAGCATCTTTCTAAACATTACTTATAGACATTCTTAGCATATTAAACACAAATTATAACAAATGCCCAATTATATTACCTACATATGAAATGCTCATTTCCATACTTACATTTTAAGACATATAAGTTTATACAATCACTAAAAAATCACTCATATGTAACAAATTACATAAGCATTTATCATAATATACATTCAAAGTCCATACCTATAAGTACATTCATTTACTAATTCAGATTACATGTTTTACATTTAATATTATTTTGCTCAATTAGTGCCTACATTTTCAAAGTCGTTAACGGGAAAGAAAACACATAGATCCCCATGGGTACATACACATATGCATAGGGTGTAACACCCATACTATCCCCATACATTACACACGTTATGAGTGCATGCGGTTACCATGGTTGATGAAGTAAGGTTCACATTAGAGACCTTGAAAAGTTCGGGTAGAATTATTTTTTTTCAAAACATCTTGACTAAAAATTCCATCTCCTTACATTATTTATGTGAATCTTGTTACTTCCCATCAATAACTTAAAACTGTCTAAGGTTATTGTTTGTATAAGTGCAATTCGGCAGCATAACGGCTATAATATTAACTATCCACCCTATAGTTTCAAGCAAAACTCGGCCCATCCCAGGCATAATAATAAAAACAATCCATCCACCGGTACAAAATCGTCATAATATCCACTAGAGTTTTTCTACTATTCACAGGCAGTCATAAATATTTGTTCATGTACATACTAATACATAATCCAAAAGATTTCCATTAATACATGTACATATTCCAAAAATTTCATACAAGTTAATTCTTCACTATTCTTTAACTCTTCAGCTCCTAAAATTTTTGAGGTGTGTGTGCTCCTCACAACTCTAAGTTGTACCTACACACAGTCAATAAAACTACGTGTTGAGCATTAAATATACTCAGTGGCGATTACTAATTAAAAAATTTCCACTAACTACTCACACACACACACATGCATAATTATTTATGCAGTGACAATCATTATTTTAATTTACCTTTATTGGCAATATCATTATCAATTTTACTACTTAGTTCTTATTCTTGACTTAATTTACAATTTCATCCTTTTATTTTCAGTATTACCACTAGTTGATTTTATTTCTATTTAATTTCCTACTAAAGTACCAATTTACTTTCAAATTCTTAAATTATTATTATTTTCATATCACTTTCAATCAATCGATTTTAATCAAATTTTATCATATTGCCCCTAGTATCATTCCGGTAGAAATCTCTGAACTGGATACACGGGACATGGATCCCAAAGACCCACAACACTATAGAGTAACCTCAAAGGACCACTCAATACTATCACTGAACACTTGAGCACTTATCACTTTATCACTATGGTAGACCGTTATTGACCTACCTAAAAGAGTCGTCATGACTCTGACCGTGGTATAGGATCCCTTTGGCTAGCCACTATATCCTGAACTAGATTAGCTACTAGCTACTACTAAGGGCAAATTCGTATTAAATTAATTCTTTCAATTAGCTCATTTTCATTCTACTTAGTGAGTCAATTTAATACTGAAAAAATCTTGAATTCACTTTTAATCATAACATACTCATTGATTCATTTCTAATCATAATACAATTCCAAATAAAATCACTTTCATTTAATTCCAATAATTCTAATAAAACTATCATACACTTAAAATTCCCTCTATGATCATTTTATAATATTATCTTTCATAATTTACAAAACTATACCAAAAACTCATAACAAAACCCACCCATACGGCCAAGGACACCATTAATGCTACATTTTTTTTATCCATTTATCATTAAATTAATTAATTTACACCCTAATTTACATGTAAATGTCAGTATTTAGCATTAAACATCAAATATGATTAAGTATACTAGCTATATACCATTCGGCCAAATAGGAGTCTACCCCTACAATTTTTCTTTTTGTTCCAATTCAAGCTTCCTAAAATTCATTTTCAACCTCATAAAGCATAGTTATCAAGTTAATTTCAATTTAACATACACAATTCACACACTTCACTCAAAACATAACCTAAAACCATACATTTTTCAAAGGAAAAAGTTGAATTTAGTAACCACAAATCTCATACGCTTGCTTTAGGCCTCCAATACCTCCTTTTCCTTTCCCTTCCCTTTTGAAAAGCCTTCCCCTCCTTTTTCTTCTACATGAGGCCAAAAAACCCACCAATGAAATTCATCAAAATTTACTTCAATAATTAAATCTAAAGCAAGTTTGAATTTTTGTTATATATGACGAATTAATTGAAAATAACTTATAGCTAATGAAATTAACTTAATTGATTAGTTATGCATGTTATATAGGGATATGCATTTTGTGTAAGGAGGCCTGTTTAATCATGATTAACTATAAAATGAACAATCCTTAAGGGAGGTTAAAGGCATATGGGTTTGGGTTAAAAAGAATTCTATAAGTTCAGCTTCTCTATGTATTTATGCAAGTGTTTTAAATTGTTGGTGTAATTTTATTGTTTATTTTATAATCTCTATGCTCTAATTTGTTTATTTATGGTGTTGGTTTCATTTGCTGTTAAATGACTCATTTAGCTTATTGATAAATAGCTATTGAATATTAATAAGTCGTTACTGGGTGGCTATTTCTGTAATTATGCCGAAATTAAATTGTTCAAAGCAGCGAAATGTTAATTGATAATGATATTCATTGAGTCGTTTGGTGATGAGAATTTTATTGTATGAAAACTACTGTTTTGGGTGTTTTTGAGGACTTTAGAGGCATAATTACACTATGGCTATTTATATAACATTTATAGGCAAAGAAGTTCCGGTTCTAATTCAATTAGAATCATTCAATTTGGAGTTCAAAAACTCAAATTATAATCAAAACAGTCCATGGAGGTCAATCTGAACTTCTGGGTAGAATTTTTCTCTTTAAATTTAATTATTCAAATCCTCAATTTAAACACCCCTTAGTAGGTTTCTACCATCAATTTCAATTATTCATGCACAATTCATCAAATATCCCAATTTTCATTACCCTAAATTCAAATAAATTCAATGAAAATCTAAAGAATTTGTAACCACATACCTTTAGACTCTTTGTCCTCCATTAAACCTCATTTCTTTTCACCTTAACTCAAGAAGAACCTTCACTTTCCTCAATCAACCTCCATGGCAGAATTCTTGAAAATGCCCAAATCCTATAATTTTTTGATTTCTCTCAAATCTTCACCAAATTCAAAAATTGATGGCTGAAACATCTTCTTAGGAAGCTAAAAACATTAGCTAAACTTGGATTGAAGGAAGATGGAAGAAATTGGAAGAAATCAAAGGGAAAAAGAAAAAAAAAGTCACATTTTTGAGAGAGAAGAGAGAGGAACGCGATGCTACTGAATTATGGGTTCAAGAACAGAATTTTGGGCTTTTATACTAAGGTTTTGGGTTGGTTTAAGGTTCAACTAAGTTGGACCAACCAATCCAAGACTCAAACCACTTTTATGACCCAATTTGCAAACATAAATTAATTTTCTCTCTTTCTGAGCTCAAATTCTCTCAAAATTAATTTCATAATTCATAATAAATATAAATTAGGTTACATTTAAAATTTCAGCGTAATCGGAGTCCGTTTTCAGTCCGGTTCACTTAAATCAGTCAGATAGATAAATTTTCGATGTTACCGTAAAAATCATTTTACTTCCAAAACATTCTAAATATTACTTAGAGTCAATCTAGAAATTCTTGCAATTTTTAAAGACCATTTACTATTTTTAAAGCCTCGGTCAAACCTTCAGTCAACCGAGCACTATTCAAACCAAAATCATATCATTTTCCTTACTTTTTAAGGTCAATTCCTCATAAAAATGACTCAATAATTCTTAACATATATTCATTAGATTCTAATAATATTTTGGAGTCAATTGGAAATTATTTTTCGGTCCGGTAATTATTTATCAGTCCGATAACCCAATATTTCAGTGCCAACAAAAATTAATTTTTCATTACCATATAATTCTACTCATCAATATGAGTACGTCTGTATTTTTAGATTATTTTTCTGCGGCCCGTAGCATCATCTACAGTCCGGTCAAACTCTCAGTCAACTTAGTTATCATTCACACCGAATCCATGATTTTTTTTCTTATTTCCAACCTTTGTAGGCCTATATGACTTCGATTTCACTCCAAATTTTAACTTTAAACTCACTGTAACTTATACTTTTCAATAATCAAATAAAATATTTTTCAACTCCGGTAGCTATTATTTACCTCGGTGTCGCTATTTACTATCGAAAAATACTATTGCCGGCTAGCCGGATAATGATGCCATTATAATTCTCCCCTCCTTAAAGAATTTCGTTCTCGAAATTCACTTACATCACATAGTCTATCTACTATACTCTATATCATTACTATTCATTCCTATTAACTCTATACAATCATATAACACTGAAATTTTATACTTATAACATATATACCATCTCAATATTTGTTTAACTTTCTATTTTCTCTTTTCGCTTTTGTTGACTTCAAAACTCTTAACGTTGGAATCCTTCAACTTACTATTATTTCAAACAAATTCTCTTATGCCTAATAACAACAGAAGTCATAACATATTTCTGGTTTAAAATCAAATTTGACTTCTACAAGATAATTTTTACCCAATCAGTATAATTCTTTTTCTTAAATCACTTTCACTTTACATAGCCATTTCATCACATCATGCTCAACCCTCTTTTCTGTAACTTATTTTCAAATCAGTCAAAATAATCATAACAATTACTATCTTATTCACTATTTGAAACTCAAATGTATACACTTTGCTTTCAAATCATTCTATACATATCATCTTATTGCACCATTCCTTAACACCTCAAATTTATAGGATATACGTGTTACTTTCTTCATTCGAAATCTTATCCACAATTTCCTAAATAAATTCCCAAAATGTTTTTTTTTCTTCTTTTTTCTATCTTCTTTTTTTTCTTAACTTTTGATTCTTCTTACCTTACACTTCCTTTAACGAACACTTTACCTTAAGTCCCTTTTTAACACCAAATACTCGATGTACATTGTAACACCCCCTACGTCCCCATTGGAAGGATGCCAGAGAGCGCTACCGACGCTCACTAACATACATGCACACATACACTATGCAGAAGTATACATTCATACATAATCATACATGCATAAATACGGGATAATTAAAAACTTACCTTGCGGGCAAAAACTGGTCATGCATTAACTCACACACACGCAGGCACTAAGCGAAAGCATAAGCACATGCATACCCCTATTCACTCATTCAATCAGCGGAAGCATAAGGCAAACGATAAAACCGATGAACAACTCTAAACTTAAATATAATAACATTTACATAGCCCAAGTATTACATCCAGATCCTTACATATAATTACATATACATAAGACTGCAGAAATACAAAATCCAAAATACAGAAGCTGAACAAAATACAAAACTTCTAACTCCTATGTGGCCGACCTTGCAGATGCGTGACTTAAACAGAACCAAACCCGCCACCTGCATGGGAAAAGAACCTGTGCTAAGCGATAACGCTTAGTGGGGAGAACACACAAGAATATGAACGGCCATTCACAATGGTCGCCAAGGTATAACACATTCGAATGGAATATGCACAAAGTCCTAATAGATAGATATACATACTTGCATATAAAAGCCATGCATTCAGAAAATCATATCCACATTCAAAAACTCGTGTCGAACAAACCAAAGCAGACAGAGTACCATACAAGATACAAGTACTATCATGCGGAAATACATACAGTCTCACGTGCCTGTACTTACCGAGGTATCAGATATCAGAACCGTACCAAGCCTAGCTACTAAATAACTAAACATGCAGTCATCATATCAATTACCCAAACGTTAACTGAAAATCCATTCACATGCAATACAATTACCATGCAATAACGCACTCAACTATCATGCAAAATTACTAGATATTTAAATATACTTTTGTCATGCTAAAACACACACACACTAGCCAAAACCCAAGGGACAACGTCCCAAAACACCACACTTCCACTGCTCAATTCTATTACATAAAAATATCATGCTATGAAACATAAACACATGACAACATGCCGAAGATATTACGATAGCTAAGACCAAGGAAACATATAGCATAATATTAGATTTATTGCATTCGCTAGTTCAAGATCGGATTCTTATACACATTAACTTACCACATCATCATACCGAAATGCAGTATACATTTAGGTCCCATGCTTATAACCATAACTGATTATATTCAAACACAGTCACATTACAATATATGCGAATAAGCATATATAATATACATGCTTGAGTCACATTTAACCCATTCAGAGATTCATAATCACATTCGGATAATTAACTGATTCACATATCCAAAAATCATGCTCATTCGGATATCACATTCTCATATTCACATCAGACAAAGCAAACAGAATACCCGCTGACTCATTTTAGTGGATAACGAGAGAATACGGTAGCGTACCTTAAGGGTACGAATCAAACGGTAGAGTACCTTACGGGTACGAATCGAAAACTATTTTATTTTATCACATTTAAAACATTTTACTGAGAGGGGTCTTAAACAAGATCCAAACACATTAAAAAGGATCGCGAGGATCCGAACACATTAAAAGGGTTCGCAAGGAACCAAACGGGGACCTGATCAGGGTCCAAACGTCCAAAGGGCTGCAGCTAAGAGCTCTATTAGGAATGCCTAACTATCCACTAGACTG
Organism: Excoecaria cochinchinensis; assembly: GCA_947683425.1. Lineage (NCBI taxonomy): Eukaryota > Viridiplantae > Streptophyta > Magnoliopsida > Malpighiales > Euphorbiaceae > Excoecaria > Excoecaria cochinchinensis. The sequence goes on from CANTUQ010000035.1 coordinate 5,780,275, forward strand.
ACTCTTGCAGGTCATGCATAAACCAAATCATGTTTCGAATCACATAATACATATATATACACATATATATCATTATGCATAAACCAGAGTATGATAGACATATAAATATCTTCCTAATGCCAGACACACATCATACAATTCACATTGCTAAACATATAATATAATCCAATTACACACTTTAACATTATTCATTATTCTAAAGCATATCAAAATCAAATATGGGAAACCATATTATGCCAATGATTATCCATACAAGGCCTCATTCATGCAATAATACACTTCATGCTTTAATATGACATGCTCATAATGAACAACCATGAAATTGGCATTCATAACTCTTTCGTATTCAAAATGCACATGCGATACAGGTCACAATAATTAACATGGATAAACCATATTATACAGACTAAACTAAACAATAGACTAACAGGGATTACCACTACTAAACATATTATAGTCAAATATAGACATACTATCATTTAACAATCACACACTTCAAAATACAAATACTAACAATAATTAAGCAAAAACATGTCCCATGCAATAGAGAGAAACGTTGCAAAGTGAGAGAAAAGAATCGTTTTCAAAAACTGAGCAGAAAATAGGACAAGCAGAAGAAGGTTCTGTCGCGATCGTGATATAGAGTCGCGATCACAACAGAGGCCTGAAGAAACACTGCAAGGCAGAGCGGTGCACGACTCGAGCTCATGTGTGCGAGTCGTGTCTGAAGAGCACGTTCGAGCACGAGTGGTGTCCTTCAAGCACGTCTCTTGTTCTTCTACTATAAGCCAAACACGCTGGGAGAAAGAAGAACAGCATGAGGCACATAGGAGCACGACTCGTGTCCCAAGAGCACGACTCGTGCTCTTGAGCACGAGTGGTGTTCCTTGAGCACGTCTCGTGCTCTTCCTCTCTCGTGGGCAAAATGCGTCTCTATCGCGATCGCGATGGATGTCGAGCTCGCGACAGAAGCGCATCTTCTTTTCCCAGCAAAAACGCAGAAACTTGCTCTTTTTCCCAAAACCATTTCAAAACCTTTTAAAAACCACTCAATTATGCACAAACTCTTACCTTATCACTCAAATTCATAATACCACATGCTCATGATCAAAATATACTCAATTATCACAAAATTCAACAATCAATTCAAGGAAAACCTCAAAAATTACAGATCAAGAACACCAAGAACAAACATAGAGTCGCGCTCACGACAGAGGCCTGAAGAAATACTGCAAGGCAGAGCGGTGCACGACTCGAGCTCATGTGTGCGAGTCGTGTCTGAAGAGCACGTTCGAGCACGAGTGGTGTCCTTCGAGCATGTCTCTTGTTCTTCTACTACAAGCCGAACATGCTAGGAGAAAGAAGAACAGCACGAGGCACATAGGAGCACGACTCGTGTCCCAAGAGCACGACTCGTGCTCTTGAGCACGAGTGGTGTTCCTTGAGCACGTCTCGTGCTCTTCCTCTCTCGTGGGCAAAACGCGTCTCTGTCGCGATCGCGATGGATGTCGAGCTCGCGATAGAAGCGCATCTTCTTTTCCCAGCAAAAATGCAGAAACTTGCTCTTTTTCCCAAAACCATTTCAAAACCTTTCAAAAACCACTCAATTATGCACAAACTCTTACCTTATCACTCAAATTCATAATACCACATGCTCATGATCAAAATACACTCAATTATGACAAAATTCAACAATCAATTCAAGGAAAACCTCAAAAATTGCAGATCAAAAACAGCAAGAACAAACTTACCCAATTCATGCATTTTCCCATCCAATCCCACATACATATAACTCAATCCTACATCATGCATTACTAACACAATTACCCACATGAATTCATACATATACACATGCCGAGACACTCAAAATTCCAAAAATCAAACACAAATACACACGCACAATCAAAATGAGAATTAGGGCAGAGACAAACACCAAAACTGAAAATGAAGAACACAGAGCTCCCAAACCTGGAAATGAAGATCCAAAATCACTCTTCTTCAACCTTCAATCTTCCCTTTTCCTTTATCCCTCTTCTTGTTACCAAAAGCTTGCACAAACAAAAACCCAAAAACTTCTTAATCCAACCCTAACTCAAATAAAACCAAAAGAAGAAGGAGAACCCAAATGCAGGAAACCCTAAATGCCACACTTACCTCTTCAATCTTGCTCCAAATCTCTCTCAAAATCACCTCTAAGCATGCACAAATCCCAACCAAAGGAGAAACAAAGAGGAAAACCAGAAAATAGAGAAGAAAAAAAGAAGAGGAAGCGTGAGAGGGAGGAGAACGGGAATGCAGATTTTCCTATGTTCCCTCGCTCTCTTCTCTCTTTTCTTTCTTTCACATTTAATGCCCACCAATTAAGTCCACTTGGCAAACTCTCATTGGACCAAAAACCCACTATCTTGACTTTCATACACCAAGGCACCATACACATACATACAACACATGATTACTTAAGTAGATATTTGATACCTTGGTACAATACTCACACTTCACTAGATACTTTCTCCACTTAACATATTAGATTAATTGTTGCACTAAATTCCTTAATGTCCAATATTCTCATGCGCAAATTACCGAATTACCCTTGAAATCCCGACTTAGCATGCAAATCCGACTAGGCCCGATTTGGGGTGAGACAACTCTTCCCTCCTAAAAGAATTTCGTCCTCAAAATTCACTTACACCGGAAGGATTTCCCAACACTACACTCCAAGTCACCAACAAACTCTTACACTTTACTATCATTCAATTTGGAGTTCAAAAACTTGAATTATAATCAAAACAGTCCACGGAGGTCAATCTAAACTTCTGGGCAGAATTTTTCTCTTTAAATTTAATTATTCAAATCCTCAATTTAAACACCCCTAAGTAGGTTTCTACCATCAATTTCAATTATTCATGCAAAGTCATCAAATACCCCAATTTTCATTACCCTAAATTCAAATAAATTCAATGAAAATCTCAAGAATTTGTAACCACATGCCTTTAGACTCTTTGTCCTCCATTAAACCTCATTTCTTTTCACCTTAACTCAAGAAGAACCTTCACTTTCCTCAATCAACCTCCATGGCAGAATTCTTGAAAATGCCCAAATCCTATAATTTTTTTATTTCTCTCAAATCTTCACCAAATTCAGAAATTAATGGCTGAAATCATCTTCTTAGGGAGCTAAAAACATTAGCTAAACTTGGATTGAAGGAAGATGGAAGAAATTAGAAGAAATCAAAGGGAAAAAGAAAAAAAAAAGTCACATTTTTGAGAGAGAAGAGAGAGGAACACTAGGCTGCTGAATTATGGATTCAAGAACAGAATTTTGGGCTTTTATACTAAGGTTTTGGGTTGGTTTAAGGTTCAACCAAGTTGGACCAACCAATCCAAGACTTAAACCACTTTTATGACCCAATTTGCAAACATAAATTAATTTTCTCTCTTTCCGTGCTCAAATTCTCTCAAAATTAATTTCATAATTCATAATAAATATAAATTAGGTTACATTTAAAATTTTAGCCCAATCAGAGTCCGTTTTCAGTCCGGTTCACTTAAATCAGTCTGATAGATAAATTTTTGGTGTTACCGTAAAAATTCCTTTTTACTTCCAAAAAATTTTACATATTCCTTAGAATCAATTTGGAAATTTCTGTAATTTTTGTAGACCATTTACTATTTTTAAAGTTTCGGTCAAATCTCCAGTCAACCGAGCACTATTCAAACCGAAATCATATCATTTTCCTTACTTTTTAAGGTCAATTCCTCATAAAAATGACTCAATAATTCTTAACATATATTCATTAGATTCTAATAATATTTTGGAGTCAATTGGAAATAATTTTTCGGGCCGATAATTATTTCTCAGTCCGATAACCAAATTTTTTAGTGTCACCAAAAATTAATTTTTCATTACCATATAATTCTGCTCATCAATACGAGTACATCCAGATTTTTTTTGATTATTTTTCTGCGGTCCGTAGCATCATCTACGATCCGGTCAAACTCCCAGTCAACTTAATTATTATTCACACGGAATCCATGATTTTTTTCTTATTTCCAACCTTTGTAGGCCTATATGACTTCGATTTCACTCCAAATTTTAACATCAAACTCATTGTAACTTATACTTTCCATTAATCAAATGAAATATTTTTCAACTCCGGTAGGTATTATTGACCCCGGTGTCGCTATTTACTATCGAAAAATACTATTCCCGACTAACCCAATAATGATGCCATTACAATTCGCCCCTCCTTAAAGAATTTCGTTTTCGAAATTCACTTACATCACATAGTCTATCTACTATACTCTATGTCATTACTATTCATTCCTATCAACTCTATACAGTCATATAACACTGACATTTTATACTTATAACATATATACCATCTCAATATTTGTTTAAACTTTCTATTTTCTCTTTTTGCTTTTGTCGACTTCAAAACTCTTAACGTTGGAATACTTCAACTTACTATTATTTCAAACAAATTCTCTTATGCCTAATGACAATAGAAGTCATAACATATTTCTGGTTTAAAATCAAATTTGACTTCTACAAGATAATTTTTACCCAATCAGTATAATTCTTTTTCTTAAATCACTTTCACTTTACATAGCTGTTTCATCACATCATGCTCAACCCTCTTTTCTTTAACTTATTTCCAAATCAATCAAAATAATCATAATAATTGCTATCTTATTCACTATTCGAAACTCAAATGTATACACTTCGCTTTCAAATCATTCTATACATATCATCTTATTGCACCATTCCTTAACACGTCAAATTTATAGGATATACGTGTTACTCTCTTCATTCGAAATCTTATTCACAATTTCCTAAGTAAATTCCCAAAATGTTTTTTATCTTCTTTATTTTTTTTTCTTAACTTTTGATTCTTCTTACCTTACACTTCCTTTAACAAACACTTTACCTTAAGTCCCTTTTTAACACCAAACACTTGATGTACATCCTGTCAATTCCCTCTCCAAAGGAAACACAAACATAAATGCTTATCACATATGAATGAGGGATACAAATGGAATGAATGTATGATGGTTCATGTATGCAGAATGATGCAAATGCAGTTTATGTAATAATAATGCACTTTTCCCATCCCCAATGTCTTGACATGCTCATATTCAAATGATTCCAAGGAGATAGCTGATAGGCATACAGAGTGTCATCACATTCTCTATGTATATTCCACACTATCCTCAATTCCATAATCATCTATGCCTTATTTAACACATTATTCCTACCACAACATACATGAATCTGGATAGAAAAATGATCTTAAGGGGCGTCTCTCCTAAGGAATGACCACCTACAGGTAAAACTTAGAAATTCTCACTAAACTTCTTCCAAAAGTCCATACTATGCTGAAGAGAACTCTTAGCAGAATCTCTTATAACTCATCTAATATACACACTTCAGATCTTATATAAACAAAATATCTCGAAGTAGGCAAATCAAGATCATTTGGGTTAACACTTTAACTATACACCTTATCCTATTCAGAAGACTTCTATTTTCGTCACTTATACAGAAAATAAGGACATCCGTTTTGGCCAACACAAAACTATATAGACACAGTTCTAAACTACTGGTCGACCAGAACTGACTAAACTTTTGCTCTGATACCAGAAAATTATAACACCCTCTCTACACTTATACTATATGTACGTATTGCATACGTGCTAAAGTCCAATAATACAATAGTACATACTTATATCGCAGCTCAAAGATGAGAGTAAATTTTTTTTTCTTCTTAAACTTGCTTAGCCTAATGCATATATAAATCCAAGCTTACATAGTTAAATATTACTTTATTTAACTAAAATAACCAATTACAAATATTCTTTTATTTGTCATGTTAAAAGCTTGTCGATTGACTTAAAATTGTCTTATTTACTATTCAGTTGGTCAAAATCCGACAGCATAACGGCTAAAACTTAGCTGCCCCAAAACCTGAAATTCAAGCAATAACACAGCCCAACTCAAGGGCACAACAATTATAACTTAATATCCAAAATAATAATATCCATCATTATATCTAACTATACCACTAATAGTGTATTCACATACATGCAATTACAAGACTAAAATCCAAAAACATACATGTACAGGATTCTAAAATCCTACCAGAACATGTCTATACAAAAAAATAATCTTCACTCAGCTTTCTTCCAAAAGCGAGGCGTACTTACTCCAAAACATCGCTTATCAACCTACATGTAGTCATAAAACACTATATGCTGAGCTTAAATACGCTAAGTGTTGGTTACAATTCTAAAAATTTTTATTAAACAATTTAAGCATACAAGAAGTAAAATATGCATATCAAACATAATAACATATATTACAATATAATATCTCATTTAAACATTTAAACATAAAGTCTAATATAAGTCATACCATAAGTTAACCTACAATGTAACCCATCAAAAATCCTTATTAGAGACAAATTATAGTTTAGTCCTTAAGCTACACTTATTTCCATATTGTCATTCAAATGCATGTATTTACAAAAATACTACTAATAAGCATCATAGTACCTGAATTCATTACTTAGCATGCAATTACAATTTAGTCCTCCTAAAGGATATAAATAATACTAAAATACTATTTAATCCATAAATCACTACCAAATAACATATTAAACCAAACATTAACTATCAATCACTTTTCTCACTTTTATTCAATTATGCATAAAAACATAATAACATAAATATTTACAATATCCTGGCTCATTATAAGCATTTGATCATTATGTTCCATATATCAATTTACATTACTTATAAACTAAATCATAAGTCAAATTATAACATAATCAATCAATAAATCTCTTTAGAGGCAAATTGCAATATAGTCAATCAATTAATTATATTAGAAATATATTACCATAAAGATCCCAAAATTTCATTTAATTACAAATTTTCCATTAATTAACAATATAACCACCTGATTTCATTAAATGACATGCAATAAACACATTAGACTTCCGATAAGCACATTTAATACACAAATATATTTAAATCCAATTAATATAAAAAAATCCAAAGATTAACTATATAATCATTCATTACAATCATGTATGCCAATTAAAACATTTATGTCACTTTAATCATTTTAAGCTCATTTTTACCATTTTGCCCCTGTATAAAACTGGCAGAAATCTATACACTAGATAAACAAGACGTGAACCCCAAAGGCTCACAAGCATACTAGAGGAACCCCGAAGGATCATCCCTGTCTTAAAATACATTCCAAAATATTTTATTTAACTTTTAAACATTTCAATACAATGAGGTAGGACCGTCATTGGCCTACAATAAGTGAGATGTCATGCTCACACCCGCAGTCTTATGTCCCTATGGCTAGCCAACATATCCTGAACTAGACTTGACTACCAGATTACTACATAGGGCATCAAAATTTCATTTGTCACATCTTTAAGTTACAATACATACTTTTTATGTAATTTCATTATACTATTCCATTCTTTTTCCATCCAAATAATGGATTATACATTCTATTTCCAATCATTTGCCATTTCATGCCATAAAATCCATTAAATCACCATAGTACACATGGATACATACATGTAACCTATTCAGCCATGACATCAATTTTCCATCATGATACAGATCAGCCAACCACTAAGGACCTTTTGAAGATGCCAAGTGGTCCAATCACAAGAGGGCGAGCTAAGAAGCTGAAGATGGCTATGATATCCTTTGTGCAAGGCTTTGTTACTTAAGAACTATAAGAAGATGCCTTTGAAAAGTGTCAAAGAGAGCTTGAAGGAGGCTTTCACCAAGTACTTAGCCTTTTGGAAGCTTCTAATGAAATTGGGCCAACTTAGTTGAGTTTTGTGTTCTATACAACTTGGGCTTCAATTGTACAAGTCATGTGCATCATTTAAAAGGTCACATAACTCATTTAAGTTGTTAAGATGGGCTACACGTTTTGGGCTTTTTAGATTGGGTTTATTTTAGTTATTTTGGGTTTTAGTTAGTCTTTTATATTGGGCTTAAGAAATGCGGCCAACTCTTTTAAAGTTAATGGGTTTTGTTTTAAGTATGTTTAATCTTTGTAAATGGGCTTATTTGATAGCTTAAGCCCATGGACAATTCAGCCTACCTTAGTAAAAGGCCTCATTAGGGTTTTCTTTAGGTTATTTGCTAGCTAGGGTTAGCCACCCTATAAATAGAATATGTTATGTTGAGAATTTCAGAATTTGAATGACATTTTCTTGGCATAGCCGAATTTATTTGCTTAGATTGAGAGAGTGAATTGCTTTCTTTTCTATTGCATGAAGAATTTGATTAACTTATCAATTATTTGATTGTGGAGTTTTTCAGGTTCTTTAATTCCCGATTATTTGTGTTTCTATTCACAAGTTGTTTGGCGGTTCAATAGGAAGAGTGTTTATCTGATTTTGCTTTGCTATTCGAATCGTATGTGTGGGTTTATAGCTCGTTAGCTATTGGGTTCCGCATCATTTGGTATCAGAGTCTAGTTAATGTAAATTCCTATTTATCTTAGTGTTAGGTTTACATTTTCTTTTACTTTGAATTCTAGTTGTTTATACCGAATTAGGTTGCATTAAGTTTCTTAGTTAATTGTACTTTTTGTGTGTTAAATTAGCCTTTTTTTTTTCTTTTCTTACCTTTACCTTGAATTCGTGAAATAGCTTTGAACCAAATCATAAACATCCTTTGCTTTGAATCCAAATCCTATTAGAAGAAGGTTAGAGATTAGTTTGCTGATTTGAGAAAAAAATAGAAAATTTTGAGAGGCCATAACTTTTGACACAGGTGTCTGATTTGCTATTATAAGATATTTTCGGAAAGAGAATTTAGATCCCTACAATCATTATGTGGGCGTTGCCCTACGTATTTGCCATTTTCGGACCTCAAAAACGACATTAAGACCTTTATTTTTCACTTTGAAGTTTTTGCATTTTGAAAAGGGGCTTTAGAAAACTGAATTGAACCTTGATCACTTTTGGCTTGAAACCCGACCTTGGTAGTCTTTAGTCTTGTTATTTCCTTCATTAAAAAAAAGAAAAAAAAATGTGAAAGAAAAGAATAGAGGAAGAGAAAAAGGGTAGGGAGCAATTCGGCCAAGGGAGTATATTTATAGCAAAAGGAAAAATCCAAATCCATTAATAGTTGGGAAAGTTAAGGGTCAATTTCACTCATGGTCACTCAACTTATCACTTATCGCACAAAAGTAACCGACTTTTTTTTCGTTACTTAAATGTCACTGAACTTCTAATATTTTTGCAAAAAAATCATGTTAACCGGAATCCAGCGCGAACCCTTGCCGGATTGATGACATGGCATATGACATGTGACAACGAATAGTAAATATATGACTTTTTTGCAAAAATGTTAGAAGTTCAATAACATTTAAGTTTGAAAAAAAGAAAATTGATTACTTTTGCGCGATAAATTATAAGTTTAGTGACCATGAGTGAAATTGATTTAGATGTAACATTTGTTAGAGATATTGTTAAACGGCATGTAGTTTCTGACATGGCATGCCATGTCATCAATCCGGCGAGTGTCCTCGCCGGATTCCGGTCAACATGACTTTTTTGCAAAAATATTAAAAGTTCAGTGACATTTAAGTAAGAAAAAAAAAGTCGGTTATGTTTGCGCGATAAGTAATAAGTTGAGTGACCGTGAGTGAAATCAACCCGAAAGTTAATCCTAAATGCTTGAGGATTAGGAGCAAGAATTAATCCTTTTCTTAATAGAGGTGGGAATCCTTTAAGAAATAGGAAAAATTAATCATATCTGTTTTGGGAATAGGAAAACTTAATCCTAAATGACCTTTGATTATTATTATCCAATTCGGATAAGAATTCATTTGTGCTACTATTTGCTTATCATTTTGGATATCATTTTCCTATCATTTGCTAACCATTTTTGGTAACATTTTCCTAACATTTGCTATCCATTTTTGGTAACATTTTGGTACCATTTTTCTGTTATTTTTACACCATTTTGGTATCATTTTGCCATCATTTTTTTCTACCATTTTGCCATCATTTGCCTACCATTTTGGTAACATTTTGCCATCATTTTTACACCATTTTCTTATCATTTTGACATCATTTTTCTACCATTTTGCCATCATTTTGCACACAACTTGATACATTAATTAGAGCTTGATACACCATTCGGCCTATTCATCATTTTGGTTCTAAATTGAATTGTATTGAGTGCATTCTGTCTTACTTAGTATAATTAGGTTTCTTTGTTGTTTTCTTGCTTTGTTGGGTAGAATAACTAGGTTCTATATTTGGTTTACTTTGTAGTGAATTAGATTCATACATTTTATCCAGATTATCATTTTTCTTAATTCTTATTGCTTATTTCTTTGTTTTGAGCTTGCTTTTGTTCCTTTACACTGTTAGAGTATCTTTGCTTGTTCTAATACTCTAATTTGGATATAATCAAGTGGTATACCAGTCTTGTTCGTGTACCACCTTCATTGTGTCTAGAGTCTTCTTTTCTAGCTTTGAACTTTCTTTTATTGTTAGTTGCTTATTTCTTTGCTTTCTAAAATGTACTCAAATTCTTGGTTTGTGAATTGAATTCTGAAGTGCAATTTTAAAGTTACAATTAGTGTGGTAAAAGGCAAGAGTGTGTGAGTACATTAAGAGGGTAAAAGCTTGTTTGAGTGAAACACGAGAGGAGTGACATCCTTTAAGTGTAAACACATAAGGGAGTATGTGAGGTTATTATCTATCATCTTTTTGCAGATTTTTTAATCATGACTGAAGAATCGGGTAAAAAGGGAGCAACTCTCGACGAGGTAGTGTTCTCCATTCAAGCTATACATGGTATGGTTGAAAAATTCATGAGAGATATGGGGAATATGAATGATAGAATAGGAAGGCTAGAATTGGATTCAAATAGTACATCTAGGAGAACAGCAAGGAGAGGCAGATGGACTAATGAAAACAAAAGTGCTGACTTAGAAGATTTAGATGAAGAAGAGACTAGTGGGAGATTGGATGGGAATTTAGTTAACATTAAGCTTAAGATTCCTCCATTTAAAGGTAGAAATAATGCTAAAGAGTACCTAGAATGGGAAAGGAAAGTTGAAATGATCTTTGATTGTAATAGTATTCTGAGGAGAAGAAAGTGAAGATAGCAGCTGTGGAGTTTACGGATTATGCACTATTTTGGTGGGATCAGCTGAACATGGGTAGAAGGAAAGTGGGTAGATGACCTATTAGTAGTTGGGAGGATATGAAGGAGGCCATGAGAAAACGATTTGTGCCATCACACTACTTTAGGGAGTTACATCAAAGGTGGCATAGGTTAGTGCAAGGGGGTAGGTCAGTAGAGGACTACCATAAGGAGATGGAAATGTGCATGGTTAGAGCTAACATTGAGGAAGATGAAGAGGTAACCATAGCTCGATTTTTATGTGGATTGAATAAAGAGATTGCTAATGTCATTGAGCTTCATAGATATGATTCCATGGAGAAAATATTGAGTATGGCAATGAAGATTGAAAAACAGAAGAATAGTAGGAGCTTTAACCGAACCAGCAATAACTCAAGGGATAGTTTGGGATCTAGATGGACCAAAGGGGAGGATAGAAAAGACTTTAGAGGATCCAAACCTTATGGGGAAAATTCGGGTTCCAAAGATGCAAGGGTTGTCCAATCACCATCCAAGGTTGTAAAAGGTAACCCTAATACTCCAACTCCTAGTAGAGAGATTAAATGCTTTAAATGCTTGGGGAAGGGGCATATGGCATGTCATTGTCCTAATAAAAGGGTGATAATAGCTAGGGATGATGGGGAAATTGTTTCTTAATCAGACCATAGTGAAGATGAGATGCCACCTTTAGAAGAATATAGTGATTGTGATAGTGAGGGAGAGTTATTGGTTGCTGAAAGTGGAAAATCTTTAGTGGTTAGGCGAGCTTTGAACTTGAATATTAAGGAAGAGAGACTAGAATAAAGAGAAAACATTTTTCACACTAAGTGCTTAATTAATAGAAGGGTGTGCACGGTTATTATTGATGGAGGTAGTTACACTAATGTCGCTAGTGTGAATATGGTTGATAAGCTGAACTTGGTATGTGAAAAGCATCCTATACCTTATAAATTACAATGGCTGAACGACAGTGGAGAGGTCAAGGTAACACGGCAAGTAAGAGTGCCATTTTCTATTAAAAGGTATAAGGATGAGGTGGTTTGTGATGTGGTACCTATGCAGGCAGGCCATTTGCTTTTGGGGAGGCCTTGGTAATTTGATAGACATGTGGTGCATAATGGGTACACTAACCGTTATGGGGCAAATTCGGGTTCCAAAGATGTAAGGGCTGTCCAATCACCATCCAAGGTTGTAAAAGGTAACCCTAATACTCCAACTCCTAGTAGAGAGATTAAATGCTTTAAATGCTTGGGGAAGGGGCATATGGCATGTCATTGTCCTAATAAAAGGGTGATAATAGCTAGGGATGATGGGGAAATTGTTTCTTAGTCAGACCATAGTGAAGATGAGATGCCACCTTTAGAAGAATGTAGTGATTGTGATAGTGAGGGAGAGTTATTGATTGTTGAAAGTGGAAAATCTTTAGTGGTTAGGCGAGCTTTGAACTTGAATATTAAGGAAGAGAGACTAGAATAAAGAGAAAACATTTTTCACACTAAGTGCTTAATTAATAGAAGGGTGTGCACGGTTATTATTGATGGAGGTAGTTACACTAATGTCGCTAGTGTGAATATGGTTGATAAGCTGAACTTGGTATGTGAAAAGCATGCAAGACCTTATAAATTACAATGGCTGAACGACAGTGGAGAGGTCAAGGTAACACTACAAGTAAGAGTGCCATTTTCTATTGGGAGGTATAAGGATGAGGTGGTTTGTGATGTGGTACCTATGCAGGCAGGCCATTTGCTTTTGGGGAGGCCTTGGTAATTTGATACACATGTGGTCAATAATGGGTACACTAACTGTTATTCTTTTTCTTATGAAGGTACAAAAGTGACTTTGACACCGTTATCTCCTAAAGAAGTGTTTGAAGATCAAAAGAAATTAGTTAAGAGGGAGAGAGAGGCTTCAGCCAAGAGAGAAGAGGGGAGTGAAATTAAGAGAGAAAAAGAAAGGAAAGGGGGGAAAGAGGCCAGAAAAGAAACAAAACAAATAAATGGCCCATTGGTGAGTGAAAACAAGAAAGGTGGGAGACAAAAACAGAATTTTTATGTAAGGGCAAGAGAGTTAAGAGTGCTTTAGCAATAGGGCAGCCATTGATCCTTGTAACTTACAAAGAGATTTTGTTTTCTGACACTGACATTGACCATGAATCTTTGCCTTCTAGTTTTGTGTCTTTGTTGCAGGAATATTTAGATGTCTTTCCTGATGAGGTACTAGATGGGTTACCACCTTTGAGAGGGATAGAACATCAGATTTACTTTGTACCTGGATCAACCATTCCTAACCGACCAGCCTATAGAAGCAATCCTAAGGAAACTAAGGAGATGCAAAGGCAAGCGAAAGAACTCTTGGACAAGGGATTGGTTAGGGAGAGTATGAGTCCTTGTGCAGTACCCATTTTATTAGTGCCTAAGAAGGATGGAACTTGGAGGATGTGTGTTGATTGTCGTGCGGTCAACAAAATCACTTAAAGTATAGACATCCTATTCCTAGGCTTGATGATATGTTAGATGAATTGTGTGGTGCTGTGTATTTTACTAAGATAGATTTAATGAGTGGATATCATCAAATAAGAATGAAACCTGGTGATGAATGGAAAACAGCTTTCAAAACTAAATATGGTTTGTATGAGTGGTTAGTCATGCCATTTGGGCTATCTAATGCTCCTAGCACATTTATGAGACTTATGAACCATGTATTGCGTGTATATTTAGGAAAGTTTGTTGTTGTTTACTTTGATGATATACTCATTTGCAGCAAGTCTTTTGAGGAACATATTAAGCATGTTAAGTTAGTTTTGCAAACTTTGAGGAATAAAAAGTTGTATGCTAAACTTAAGAAGTGCACATTTTGTATAGATAGACTTATTTTTCTTAGTTTTGTGGTGAGTGCACAGGGTATTGAAGTAGATGAAGAGAAAGTGAAGGCAAGTAGAGATTGGCCCACGCCTAAGTCCATTTCGGATATGAGGAGCTTTCATGGCTTAGCGAGTTTTTATAGGCGTTTTGTGCAAGATTTCTCTTCTGTTGCTGCACCACTTACAGAAATAATCAAAAAGGAAGTTGGGTTTAAGTGGGGAGAAGCACAGCTAAAAGCTTTTGAAAATTTGAAAGGAAAGTTGTGTTCTGCTCCTATTTTACCTTTGCCTAATTTTGATAAGACTTTTGAAATTGAATGTGATGCTTCTGGTGTAGGTATTGGAGCTGTTCTAATGCAAGAAAAGAAACCAGTAGCATATTTTAGCGAGAACCTTCATGGAGCCTAACTCAATTATTCAACCTATGACAAGGAGCTTTATGCCTTGGTGAGAGCATTGGATGTGTGGCAGCATTACTCCTACCCAAGGAGTTTGTCATTCACACCGATCACGAGTTCCTCAAACACTTGAAGGTACAAGTAAGTTGAATAAAAGGCATGCTAAATGGGTTGAATTTATTGAAACATTTTCCTACGTTATTCAATACAAGCATGGAAAGGACAATATTGTTACTGATGCATTATCAAGAAGATATGCCTTGATTTCTACACTTAGTTCTAAGTTGTTAGGATTTCAGCATGTTAAGGAATTATATGTTGATGATTCTGATTTTGGTAATGTGTATAATGCATGCGAACATAAGGCCTTTGATAAGTTTTATAGACATGAAGGATTCTTATTTAGGGGAAGTAAGCTTTGTGTGCCTAAATGTTCAATGCATGATTTGCTTGTATTAGAGTCTCATTGTGGGGGATTGATGGGACATTTTGGGGTACATAAGACCTATGACATGTTGAATGAGCATTTATTTTGGCCACGCATGCGAAAAGATGTGGAAAAGATGTGTAACGCATGTGTTGCATGTAAACAAGCTAAGTCTAAATCTATGCCTCATGGATTGTATATGCCTTTACACATACCTAGTTCTCCTTGGACTAACATTTCCATGGATTTCGTGCTTGGTTTGCCTAGGACAAAACGTGGTAGGGATAGTATCTTTGTTGTGGTAGATAGGTTTAGTAAAATGGCTCATTTTATTGTGTGTCATAAATGTGATGATGCTTGTAACACCCTTATACCCGTAAATAATGCGGATACCGGATGTCACATCACTGCACTGCATTGCCAATACTGATGATACACTTAAAAGCTCTGAAATTTTTTTTTCCATAACATACACAATAATACATATACAATAAGCATAACAATACAGTAACATATAACTTACCTACTTATACCATAATTTTACCCAACTACAATCGTATACATGCCATGCAGATTCTTCGGTCCTTGCTGTCGCTAAATCTTCGATTGCTTCTATGTCTTTGGCCACGTCTAACCTTTACAACCTGCGCGCAATAACATTTACGCGCTGAGCATTAAAATGCTCAGTAGTGGATGCTTATCCTAAGTTTTCCATACTAATCCTACATGCTTGTTCACTTAATTATTTTACTGTGTTTGGATTATGGAGACGATTATTTCTAAGTCTTTTAAAACAATTTATAACATACTTTAATGGTGTTCACTAACCTTATCTTCGTCATTACCACTACTATCACTAATCAATGTCTTTACCTTTATCACTACTCTGCAATTCGTTATTCACTAGCATACCATTTACAATTTCACTATCACTTACACTTTTAACCTTTACACTTATCGATTCCACCGTCATTTGCACTGTTAATCTGTGCACTTATCGATTTCATTATCATTTACACTGTTAATCTTTATAGCTATCAATTTCCACTATTATTTGCTAATTCCGATGTTTTATTTTATCTATTGGTTTCACTCTTATTATAACTATTGTGAGTAACTTTATTTTGTGCATTAATGACTCTTGTCGCTTAATACTTTGTTTGATTTGTCATTTACGATCAATTTCATATGTACTTCCTTTTTAATACCTTTACCTTTGTAAATAATCTATTAGATTCTTCCTCTAATTTGTATACTCAATTGCCATTTAATTCCGGACACTAAATTATTTATTAACTTACTTATAATTTTATCATTATTTCACTACTAGTAACACTGAGCAAATACTATTACTTTCTTTGCGTTTATAATATTTCCTTTACTCATTTACACTATACTAACTCTCTTCGGTTAATGTCATTTATTACATTAAATCTTCCAATAAGTCATTTACTTAAATTAATTTCAATTGCATTTACTCTTATATGGTTATCACTATACATTAATCTCTATATTATTTCTTCCCTTACTATTTCGATTCTACACTTATCAAAAATTTTACTTTACGATATCACTTATCCACTTCATTTCAGTTATACACTCATCTTGTTTAACAGTTTCCACTTATCACTTATCTATCGATTGACCTATAACTGTCTCTTCTTACTATTCATTTGGTCCACATATACGTCACTAAAATTTCCATTTCTAATATGTTATTTCTTTATCGATTCTGGTCACTTATATTATTACTCACATTAACACCCTATCTATTTTCTTTTATCTTAACAATGTTTATTAATCACTCTGTCGTTTATCACCTTTTCTATATAAATCTTTATTTTCCAATATACTTAATAATTAAGTTAATTAGGCACTTCGAACATTTAATTTATTTCATCTATACTAGTTTGTTAATCCTTCTTATTACCTTTATTCAATTAATCTACATTGTTGCTTAATTCACTATAGTCTCTCTTAACAATTAACTCTACAAAATAATCCCTCTTTATGTCTTACAATTAAAACACTATCTTTTCATTTCACTTGATTAATATTATCATTATTATCTACCTCATTATTTATTTTCGAATATCCTCTTTTAAATTTTCATATATATATATATATAACCAATTTATCAATTCATTTAGTGGTCTATTTCTCTCTCAATTTGCACTTAAACATTATTATTAAGCCTTGCTATGATCAATTCCGATTAAGTCCAATAAATTTCACTTATTTAAAATAATGCCACTAATTTACTTATTTACCCTTCATTGCCGCTAACATTATAGCTAAGTTATAAATCAATTATATTCATTATACACTTAATATTCAATCGATCAATATAATTCTAAAATTCTTAATTATTCGCTCCCTAATTACAAACATGCACCTATTGTTATGTTCTTTTTATAATTTCATTTTAATCCCTTCTTTCATGCCAATTTACAATTTAGTCTTTAGTTACTACAAAATTGTCATTACTTAATTTCATTATTACATTACTTAATTATTTAGCATACAAATTTCTATCTAATCAATACCATAATATTTCTTTCACATTACACTTTTGTCCCCACAATATTCATTAATTTCCACATTACCACTTCAATTCACTATAATTACAATCATACCACTAGTTATAATTAATCTCACTATTAACTCACAAATTCCATTTTAATCCTTAAACCACTCATTTAAATCATTTATTCATTTATCCACAAATTTTCCCTAACTACGATTTAATTAATTAAATTGAACAATTTATTCAATTATTTTCTCAATATAATGATCCACTAAAATTCATTAATTAATTAACTATACTACTAATTTGCCAATTAACATATTTTTATACTAATTTACTAATTAATCTCATTTCAATTATAATATTTATTAAATCACTCTAATTACATTAATTATACATATATTCCATAATTACTCCACCAATTACAATTATTTACACTTAAGTCCTTAATCTTTTCACTTAATTCCATATACGTCCCTGACTTTTTCATTATTTACATCTACGCCCCATCTTTTACATTAATTACATTTATGTCCCATCTTTTACCATAATACCATCCATGTCCTTTCTTTTTCACTAATTCCCTTTATGTCCTTATTTTTCACTTAATTACCATTTTGCCCTTACTTATTCAATAGTTACCATTCTTACCTTATTTACTTTCCATTTTACACTTTTACCCCTATTTACTTTTTTAATTACTATTTTACCCTTTTTACACTTAAATACCACTTTTAACCTTATAATTTCACTAAATTACAATTAGGTCCTTATTTTATCACTTTTTCAATATTTTACTATTTTAACCTCACATTTTGTCAAAATTACAATTTTACCCTTCCACTTACACTTTTTACCTAACTTGCTCACTTTTTACTAACTTTTTGTAAAATTACCGTTTTACCCCTAAACTTTCTATTTACTTCATTTTAGTCCCATTTTCACTTATTTTCACTTTTATCACTATTTTAATCATTCTTATCACTTATTTATCATTATGCCCCTAGTATGAATCCGGTAGAAAATCTACTGACCGGATATGCGGGATCCCAATAAGACCATTTTTACTGCACTACACTACACTGATCACTGTAATCACTGGATACACTGTAAACACTGAACACTGCACTGGGATTAGAGGTGTGCAAAAATCGAACCGACCCGAATAACCCAAGCAAACTGACCCGAATATTTATTCGGGTAGGATTGTTAGGGTCGGGTCGGGTGTGGGGTTTTGCATTTGTTCGGGTTCGGGTCAAGTAGGGTGAAACCTTGCCTAAACCCGAACCCGACCGAAAAACCTATATATATTATATAGTGTATTTCATATAAGTTGGTGAGAGTTGGCCCAGTGGTGAAGTTATTATTCTTTCCTTCCTATTTACCCGAGTTCAATTCCTAGGAGAAGCAAAATTTTTAATCAAAACTCTTGTCTCTTTTTACTTTCCAACTTTCCCATTTCAATTTCCCATTCCTTTCGCTTTCTCTGTGTTTTTCTTTCTCCCATACCCATATCAAAAAATCAAAATCTCACCCCTCTCTCTTTCTTTCTTCTTCCTCTTGCTTCCTCTCCCTCCCTCTCTCTTCATCCTCATCCTTAGGCCTCTGATCTACACATTCACACACAACTTACAATTTTTTTTCTTTTTTTCTCCTGTCTCTGTGCTTCTTATCCTCCTCCTCCTCCTCCCCCTTTTTCCCTCTTTTCCTCCTCCTTCTCCCTCGATCTATCTTCACTTGGATCTATTTGGTTTTTTATGTTTGATTTGTGTTTTCTTGCTTGATATTTGAGTTTAGTTTGTGGTAGATCTGAGTTTTTTATATGTACAATTTGTGGATTTTTGTTTGTTAATAGCAAATTTGTTTGGCAAATTTGTTGGATTTGTTTTGATTGTGAATTTCGGGTTGTTAGGGTATTTCGGGTCGGGTCCCAAAATTTTTGGGGTTGTTCGGGTAGGGACCCGAAATATATTTAGGGTCAGTTCGGATAGAGGATACTGGCCTTTTTCGGGTTTTGAGTTATTCGGGTTCGGGTCGGTTTGACCCGAACCCGCCCGATGCACAGCCCTAACTGGGATAGACCATCATTGGTCAATCAATAGCGAGTCGCCATGACTCGTACCGCGGTGTGGAATCCGTATGGCTAGCTAATTATATCCTGGACTAGATTTCACTACCAGACAACTACTAAGGGCAATATTTCATCATCATTCATATAAATATCACACTTTATCATCATACACATTTCACATACACATTATTCTCACTTGCAATTTTGCATACACACTCATCTATCATTATATAGTCATAATATGATATTATATTCCATACCTTATCAAAATATACACAATTATCACTATGTAATCATTCGACCAAGTATACCATTTTTCATACCATGCACTATAATTTTGTTTATCCACTCAATCTCACTTATTCCATGTTATACATGTCACATATATCATTATTATACCATGTATCATCACATATCCCATTATTTTTCCATTATATTCAATTCGGCCAAACACTCACTCACTCATGATGGTTTATTTTAATTCCTTTATTTACTCAATTATATATTAAACGTACTATACATGTTATAATCATCAATTACATGCCTTAAAACCCATTAGAACTTTAAGTTTTTCTAAGAATACCATTCGGCCAACACTTTAACATTTCATTATGATTTCTTTTCATACTTTTAGTTATTTCATCTTGTATTACACATGTTATACATATTATAAACATCATTTACATGCCTTAAAACTCACTAAAACATAATAGTTCCTCTAGTATACTATTCGGCCAACACTATGTTTTTCATAACAATGTATTTTAATTTCATCTAATCATATTTATACACTATATTAAGTCCATAGATTATGAATATCACATTAGATTTAATTAAACATGCCTAAATCTCATGTTCACACTTGGACATAACCTAAAACATGTACAAAATCAATGGAAAAGGAAGGATAATGTATCCACTCACCTTAGATTCTTGTTCTCCACTTCTTAAACTTCTTTTCCATAGCCTTAGTCCTTTGAAACCATTTCCACCATAAAAGTTCCTCAAATCTTGACATAAACTTTGCACACTTGATTTTTCCAACTTCTAGTGCTCCAAATGGACTCCAATAACTTATATATGATTGTATAGGAGCTGAACTTTGTCTAGGAGATTGAATTTTGGAGAAAGATTAGAAGAAAGATGAAGAAAAATGGTGGAGAAGTGAAGAAAACCCATTCTTTTTTAGAGAAGAAGAAGGAGGTCGGTTTTGGATGGATTTCTCTAGAGAAATCTGGCCTCCTCTCTCTTATATAGGCCTTCAATGAACCAAACCAATCCAACCAAGGTGGTCCAACCGATTTAAACAAAAATTTTGGTTTTTCGGTTCAATTGCTCTTTTCCATAGCATCTATATGTTCCTCTAATTATTTTCACTTCTAACCAATTCCATTGATCTTAAAAAATTAAAAATAGGCTCCCTGCAAATTTTTACCTCAATTGGAGTCCATTTGGGCCTCGGTTGACTTAAATCGGTTCGATTCAATCAATTTTTCTTCTGCCATAAAATACAGCTCTAAAGCTGTCAAAATTCACATAAATCACTTCCATTACATTATTTAACTCACTTAAAATTTATTAGGCCTCATTAACCACTTATAACCCATTGGTCAAACCCCGGTTCAAATTGAACCGAACCGGAGGCCAACTTCAAACTAACTTTCGAAGTTCAATATAACTCTGTTTTTGGTTCCGATTTCACCACTAGACTCCTTACGGCCCACAGATCATTTTTGGAAAATTAAAATTTTTCGAGCGCCGGACAGCCGGGTCCACTGTACAGCCACCCCAGTGTCACGTGACCCGGAATCACTATAATTTTAACACACTTAACACTAGACTTTCGCACTGGCAAACTCATTCCCTACACAGTTTGACACTGCGATTATCATGATAATACTGAAATTACACTCTGAGACTTCTAGATTGGTATTTGGGCCATTACAATACTGTTCATGTTGTTGATCTATTCTTTAAGGAAGTTGTCCGTTTGCATGGTATTCCACACACCATAGTTTCAGATAGGGATACAAAGTTCCTTTCACATTTTTGGTGTGTTTTATGGGGTAAGTTAGGAACAAAGTTATTATTTTCTACTACTTGTCACCCTCAAACTGATGGACAAACAGAAGTTGTGAATAGGACTTTGGGGACTTTATTACGTGCTATTGTGGGTAAGAATCTTAAAACTTGGGAGGATTGTTTGCTATTTATTGAATTTGCTTATAATAGGAGTATACATTCTTCCACTGGTTTTTCACCATTTGAGCTTGTTTATGGTTTTAACCCACTAACTGTGCTTGATCTTTGTCCTTTACCTTTACATGAGCTTTCGAGTTTGGATGGTAGTAGGAAGGCAGAATTAGTGAAATCCTTACATGAGAAAGCACGGGCAAGCATTGAGAAGAAAAACAGGCAATATGCTGAAAAGGCGAATAGGGGAAGGAAACAAGTGGTGTTCACCCTTGGAGATTGGGTTTTGGGTGCATTTCAGAAAGGAGAGGTTCCCAAACCAAAGGAAGGGCAAGCTGGATGCACGTGTTGATGGTCCTTTCTAAGTCTTGGAGCGCATCAACGACAATGCATATAAAATAGACTTGCCAGGTGAGTATGGTGTTTTAGCTACATTTAATGTTTCTGGCCTTTCTCCTTTTGATGTGGATTCAGATTTGAGGGCAAATCTTTTTGAGGAGGGAGGGAATGATATGGATCAGCCAACCACTAAGGACCCTTTGAAGATGCCAAGTGGTCCAATCACAAAAGGGCGAGCTAAGAAGCTGAAGATGGCTATGACAGCCTATGTGCAAGGCTTTGTTACTCAAGAACTACAAGAAGATGCCTTTGAAAAGTGTCAAAGAGAGCTTGAGGGAGGCTTTCACAAAGTACTTGGCCTTTTGGAAGCTTCTAATGAAATTGGGCCAACTTAGTTCAGTTTTGGGTTCTATACAACTTGGGCTTTAATTATACAAGTCATGTGCTTCATTTAAAAGGTCACATGACTCATTTAAGTTGTTAAGATGGGCTACACGTTTTGGTCTTTTTAGATTGGGTTTATTTTAGTTATTTTGGGTTTTAATTAGTCTTTTATATTGGGCTTAAGAAATTCGGCCAACTCTTTTAAAGTTAATAGGTTTTGTTTTAAGTATGTTTAATCTTTGTAAATGGGCTTATTTGATAGCTTAAGCCCATGGACAATTCGGCCTACCTTAGTAAAAGGCCTCATTAGGGTTTTCTTTAGGTTATTTGCTAGCTAGGGTTAGCCACCGTATAAATAGAATATGTTATGTTGAGAATTTCAGAATTTGAATGACATTTTCTTGGCATAGCCGAATTTATTTGCTTAGATTGAGAGAGTGAATTTCTTTCTTTTCTATTGCATGAAGAATTTGATTAACTTATCAATTGTTTGATTGTGGCGTTTTTCAGGTTCTTTAATTCCCGATTATTTGCGTTTCCATTCACAAGTTATTTGGGGGTTCAATAGGGAGGGTGTTTATCTGATTTTGCTTTGCTATTCGAATCGTATGTGTGGATTTGTAGCTCGTTAGCTATTGGGTTCCGCATCACATCATTAATTTTTTTTATCACCTTTAACATTTATTTAGGTGATTTACATGTCATATAACATAGCCATGCCATTATTTCATATCAAAACACATCAAAATCATGTCTTTCACATACCTATACCATTCAGCCTATGTAATCAACATCCATTATGATTATTTTTGTTTCTCTTACACATCCAATTACTTAGATCTCATGTTAAACATCATGTATACATCATTAAAAAGGCATAAACATCATCACATACCGTGGAAACACATGAATGGTAACATCATATCATCATTACCCATGTTTTATCTTTTTACTTTAAGTCAAGTAAAATCTACAATTTCTATAATAATATCTAATTGAACCTCACTACCCAAAAGACAACTCCGATCAGACATTTGGGGCGCACAAGTTCGATCGAACTTAGATCATCACCTTAATAAAAAATGTAGATTTCAACACATGATCCTAACTTACATTCTACATGCTCCTAAGGCTACCAGTACACAACACAAAATCCTTAACATCCACAGATAATATACAAATATACACACATGTCATTTTTGTTCATTATTTCATTATTATCATTTGCTGACCTTACTTGGATATGCTAAGTCTAATCAAACTTAGTTCATCAAGACTAAGTTTGATTGGACTTAGTTCATCCAAGCCATGTCCGATCAAACTTGGTTGATAACAAAGCCTGGAAAGTTTGCAAAAAACACAAAAAATCAAAAATCAATGAAGGGGGATTTTGAAAGCTACATTAAGGATGACCTCAAAGCACGCATGTCCTACAAATCACAGAACTAGGATCACATCCTCGAAAGGAATCCTGTCATGGTTTTATGGACCATCAGGACTTTGCTCGGTCCTAGAGACAAAGCCAATATATTCCCAATTTTGCGAGGCTACCACCTTTGCCACCTTATTCTCTCTTTGGCGTAATATCGCTTCAACGAACATCATGAGGCTAAATTTTGACATGTCTTCGGTCACTTGATGAATGAGAGAATGAAAGAAAAGAAAAAAGGATGAAAGAAAAATTGAGAGAGTTTGATGAATACAGGAAAAGAAAGAAGAATAAAATGAAGAGTTTGAGTTAGATATGGACTCAAATTCAAAAATGGAAGGGACAGTTAATGAGGGGAAAAAAATCAGGCCATAACTGCCAGATAGGGATGGAATTCAAGGGATCACATCATTTGAACACATGAGGAAAATAAAACATCAAAAGTTGCACCTCTTCTAGTGATAAGTCCAATCGAACTTATGCCAAGTCTGGTCGAACTTAGAACCTTAATTCTGATTAGACTTAACACTTAAAGTCCAAACCAACTTGAACTAAGTCTAATCCGACTTAGAATGCCTCTTAATGATGAAAACTTTAGAATAAACCACCAATAAGTTCCTCCAAGCATAATCTAACATAGATGGCAAGCTGATAAGCCTTTTCAAAAACCTATGTGTTGTCCCATACTCGGCCATACTATGTTCAGGGGGGCAATCTTCAGATGTGGGGCAACCTTCCATAATATTTGTACCACACTAGTCTTCGAGTATACTCTAATACAAGGGGTAAACTAATAAATTATTTGCATTAACCACCGATTGGGGGCAAGCTAAAATGCTTTTCAGACAAGTTACAACATAAGTAATAAGTAATTTTTTACTAACATTTTCTCATAAATCATGATTGAGGGAAGCGTACCCAAAGATAAAATGCAACTAGATAGGGGGAAGCATACCTGGAGCTAGAAGCAAAACTGGTGGGACTCAACACCATTGTCAAATCTGCTACTCATAAGTACATGGTCACAACCTAACATACCCAAAGACAATAAAATTATATAAGGGGAAGTGCACCATTTTTTAATCTGATACTCATAAGTACATGGTCAAAACCCAGGTACACATTCTCTTCTTTTCAAACTTTTAATGATCCTTAGCATACCTGGATGTGTTTATAGCCCGTCAAAGTGGGGCAAACTATAGGAATTGGGTCTTGAGGCCTCATTGTCATGAAAAGTCAATAAGGAAGTACAAACTTGGTTTTCGTAGAATAGGGGATACCTTGTTTATCTAACCTTTAAAGTCTAAGTATTTTATTTCATTTTGAGGATTGTTCCTATAAGGACCCAAAATATACCCTAAACATATTACCGTATGTCTAGAGTCTAATAGAGACCGAAAATGTGTAATTGGGTGGTTAAAATAGTTAAGTGTAGTGGGGGACATAATCGGTATTAAGTGAAAAAGCCAAGGGTAAATTGGTAATTTCATGATGAGGGACTTAAATGTATAAATTAAAAAGAATCATATGTCAATGTGTAATTAAGAATAAATCATATGCCAAAAGTAGAATTAAGTGAAGATAAAAGGACTAGAGAGGAAAATAAAGAATGGAGTTTATGATAGGGAGACATGTGATCCAATAAGAAAACAACACACACACACAATTCTAGAAATATGAAAGCTATGCATATAAATTAACAAAGGGAAAGAGAGATGGCTGCTAGGGGGGCTAGAAATTTTAGGAGTTTTCTCTCCTCCTCTCCCTCATTTTCTCACGTTAATTGGGATGAAAATATTAAAAAGGAATCAAGCTAGATTTATAAGCTTTAAAGGTAAGTTTGTGTGTGTTTTCTTCCTCTTCTCTTTTCTATTATTTGATGATTGGAATTCTCAGTTTGAGATGGTATTAAAGTGAATTTTGGGCGATGGTTTTGAGGTGAAATTGAGCAAGCAAGCAAAGGGAAGGAGATAGTGCATTCAAGTGATGTTTAAAGAGTTTTGGTACACCTAAGAGGTTTGGAAACATCTAAATTCATGCATGTGTGTATTTGAGATTTTATATATGATATGAGTGTAATTGGATCTTTTTGTATTGATTTGATGTGGAATTGAAGAGATATTTCATGAAAAGTGATGATTTGTTCAAGAGAGAGTTGTTGATGAAAAACTGTGGTACGATACACTTGACCCCGAGTCAGTGTTTTGGTTATAATTTAGTGTAGAGACCTCAAAATTATATAATTTTAGTGGAATTTGAACCATGACTTCCACACCTACAAATTTTATAGAAATGCCCATGAGCTAATTTTGGCTTTAAGTGCCTCAAAATTGACCAAAACAAAAGTGTTCCTACTCTGGCAGGATCAATGGAGTTGTGTGTGCTTCTAAAGACATAACTCCTAGAATTTAAACTCCAAATGACCTAAAATTTTACCAGTAGAAATTTAAGACATAGGGTAACAAAAATCTCGATACCACTTTGACTAAAAATGCCATTTGCTAGCTCAAATTGGTTGTACAAAGTGAGGGTCAGAGCCTGTTCAGGTGCAGACTCGATACCGAGTCGGCACAGATGTGCCTACTCGTATATTTGGGTTCTGTCCCAAGTTCGTATAGCTATGCCAACTCGGCATAGAAACCTTTTGTCACAATGTGCCGACTTGTAACAGCCCCGTTCTCCTTTGTGATTTGTTTTTCTTTTGTTCGAGATGTGCACTTCATAATGTAAAGCCATGCATGTATAATTTAAAGTGAAATGAGTTAGTGGAAACTTATGGAACTTATAAATGGGTGGAAATTAATATAATAATAATAATTATTATTATTATTATTATTAAATATAATAGTTACAAATATATATATATATATATATATATATATATATATATATATATACACACACACACATACATCTAGATGGAATATATGGAACCAAATATTATTTATTAGACAATATTATTTATGAAAAGTGCATTGGTTTAATGGCACAAATGAGTGTATGTTATGTAAAGTAAACTAGTGAATGTTGTGCAAAGCGAATTACTGTGTACACGTACAGTTTTATTTTGTGCTTGAATCATGCATAGTCATGGATAGATAGGCATGCCTATAAGTGTCAGTATTTGCAGCTGCCTAATGATTATGCCGAAGGGTGCCTAGTGTTTGATACCACTTGGTATCCTAGTGATTTGAGACTTATGTCTCCTAGTGCTCGATACTACACGTTGGCATTGCTTGTTTCCCGTTATCCACCATTAATGAGGATTCATGCAAGATAAAAGTTGCAGTGTTATTAAAGCTATATGTGCATGTTAGTGAAATGTGTATGAATTAGTAGAGTGTTAACATAAGAATGCATGTTAATGTTATGTGTAATAGTGAAATAAAGCAATCATGAATGGATGTCTTAATGATTGTGAGATGCAGATGTAAAAGCATGACAATGTTAACTATAGCATCTATATTTAATGAATTCATGTTTAATAAAATAATGAAGCGAACATGATTGACCACTTAATTGCTATAAGATATATTTATTTTATTATGCTTGACTTTATCGTTTGCTTTTAAAACTTTATTTAGAAGTCAACTTGGTTTATATGTTTCCCACTGAGCCATTGCTCAGCACGGGTTTTCAATCCGTGTAGGTACAGGAGTTGCAATTTAGTCCAAGGTTAACTGTTTGGAGCGAGGCCAACACAAGATTAGAAGAGGAGTCTAGTGTAGGTTATAAAAGCTATGTTATTCTGATATTTTGTAACAAAATGGTAAATGTATATAATAAAGTGAATATGTAAAGATAAAGAAATTAGTGTATGCAATAGTGAATTTGATTAAGTTATGCGAATGCATGTAATCTTTGATGACTTGATTCGCATGTTCTATAGTGTGCACTCTCATATCCTCTTCCGGGGTAAGGGGGAGTTACAGTTCCTGACTGAAGTAGCCAAGTCTAGTCGAACTTAGCTAATAAGCCCGATCGGACTTGACCCTCATAACCTTAAGTCAGATAAGACCTATGATTTAAGTCTAATTAGACTTGAGCTTTAAGTCCGATCAAACTTAGCTTAAGCCTTGTCAAGTCCGATTGGACTTGAGCTATAGGAACTTAAAGGCAAGTTTTTTAAGTTTCTAACTTAAAGGTATCTTGGGGGAAAAACCATCTTTCTTCCCCATGGAAGCTTACAAATAACCCCATTTTAAGAGGAAGGGGTTCCAACTCAACTAACTTTTAAGTCATCTTTTTCTCCTCCAAATATTGTTGGAAAAAACCCTAATCCTACAATAACCTTGGATTTCTTTGGCTCTTAAAAAAATTAGCCTCCAACTCTACATCAAAAATCACAAAAGGTATTATCACCTAAGGGCCAATCTTTATAAGAACATAGTATTCATTTATATTCTTATGAATGCAAGGCATATTTCTTGGAGTAAAAAATAAGCTCAAAAGAAATTTGGATTTTAGGAAAGAGATTCGGTTAAGTCTGGTCGGACTTGACTTAGATGTCTGATCAGATTTAGTTCATTAACTCAAGTATGATATGACTTATTTGTTAAAACTTTAAGATATAATAGCTCCAAGTCCAACCAGCCTTATTCCAAGTCTAATTGGATTTAAGTCCATTTTCTATTAATGATCAAGTTAACAAGTCTGATACCGAGAAGTCAAGTCCCATCGGACTTAACTCCTAATTCCAATCGGACTTGGGAAAAGTCTAATCGAACTTATATCCAAATGTGAAGTATAATGAGAAAATTTCCCTTTCTGTATAGTTTTATTTTCTTTAAACATCATGTATTAGCATTTTGATATTACTTATAACACTTTATATCATAATGTATATTGATAATGTTTATAATTATCAAGGCATCATTATGTGTTAACATGTTCATATTGTTTGCAAGCTTTACAAATATATATGTTATTAAATTATGATTAGAGGAGTAGGATTTATCTCTATATTATATCTTTATATTTATGCAATAATGGTATTTCAATGCAAAAAATAAATGACTTCACACAAAACTATTATGTGTTAATACTAATGAAAATGAAGATTTTATCATCCTTATTATGTAAAAGAATTCACAATTTAATTATCGATTAATTTGGAATTTTTAAATAAAATGAATAAAAATGTTTTGATGACTAGTGTCATCTTTCCAAAAATGTTTTGGCATCCAAAGTATTAATTTCAAATAACAAGAGTTATTGGGCTTAAAAATAAACAAATTTCCATTGCATGTTTTCGTAAAGAAATCACACATTTGGACTTTCTATTTTAAAATAAACAAAGAGTTTTAGTGACCAAAGTAACATCCCCAAAATTATTTGTCACCATATAAAGGACTAATTTCCTAAGATTTAATTACACAAAAATAAAAATAGTTTCTTAAAATAATTAAGATTTTCATAAAATATTTCCATCAAAATTCTACTTAGAACAAAATGGGACCAAAATCCCAAACCATTTTCAATAAGTAATAAAATGAACCATCTTCTCAGTGTTGATCACAAATAATAGCATAAGATTTCCTGATAATGTTTTCTCAAAGGGCACTTTGTGAATAACGGCAAAATCTGATCGAGTACTTCGCTATTATGAAATGACCAACATTAGAAGAAGGTGTAACCAATAAATTAGGATAAGGGACCGATGTCCCAATTTTCCTTAGATGCGCCAGAAGCCCAATTCACTTAAATAATGAATCAATGTCCAAAGGCAAAACAAATAAAGCCTGCTTTCACAAAATGCATAACTTAGGATCAAAAATAAATTAATTTAGGTTCACTTGTGCAAATATTGTTGTATGACCGCTTTAGTCACTTTAAATGCATAAATGGCTCAAAAGGAAAATAATAAATACATAAACCATCGAGATCCTTAAGATAATTTTAAAGATTGACTAAGATTGAGATTTTTAAACTTAGAATCTCATAGGTTTATAGCCCAGATTAACCCAACCAGTAACGACTCTGCTATAAACCGCCTTATAGAGGGAGATGTTTTCATAATTGAAAATTTATAAGAGGGTTGACCCTTACCCATCATGCTTTCTCAAGGGAAAAATGGACTTGTCCTTTAAATGGAAGTAGATACCTTATTAGCCATGAGGAAAGTTCCCAATGTCTATGTTATTGATTGTTTTCCTAGTTATCTAACCAAAATATTGAATAGGGTACAATTTGGTGAAATAACAGAATTATTGATATTGAACAATTATTTATTACATTTTAGAGTAATCTAGTTGCATTTTCATCATTGTTTAGGTCTATTTTTAGGTATATTTTCGATTATTTATGTTAACATTGTGTTTATTAGTAATTTATGTGTTTTTACATGCTTTTCTAAATGTTTTGAACATAATTTCAAAGCCAAGGCTTGTTGAGGATAAGATTGGAGTTGTTCAGAGAAATTTTGAAGTTGCAGACAACCACGACCGTGTTGCTTGCCTGCCATGGGTGTGTGAGCCATCAAATTTCACCTCAAGATCTAGAAGCATACAACAAAAGGCATGGCAACACCTAATTCAACATGACTTGAACATGGCCATTCAGAGAAAGTCGTGGCATTTTACATTGAGAAGCATTATACCGTATCCGTGTGGTGTTGCCAACCACAGTCATATTGTCATCACTTATTGAAGCGGCACCATTTCACCTTGGTATGGCCAGCATATTTCTTATGCCCTAGCCATCACAATCGTGTTGGATATTGGCCATGCCCATGTCAATCTCTAGATCTAGTTTTTATTTAGTTTTCCTTTATTATTTTGAGAGCTACTTTTTTATTGGGTTCTAGCGAGTTCTTAATTAGTTTTTAGAGTAGTTCTTTTCATAGTTTATAAGGGATAATAGTTATATTTCAATTTCTTATCATAAATTCTTAGCATATGAGTAGATTTTAGTGTAAATATTGCTTTTAAAAAGGATTTAAGGAGGAAGAAAAAGAGACCTCAATTTTATCTTTCTCACGCATCAAGAGTAATAATTGATTCTCACTCTAATCTTTGGATATTAATTACTTTTATGATTATTTAATTCTTTCTTGCTTTGGCTTTCTTGAATCTCTATTAGTTTATGGATTTGGATCATTTTGAATACCAATTACAGTTTTTTCTTCTTTCTCTACATGTTATTCAATGAATGAATAGTAATTGATATTGGGTTTTTTGCTTGATGATGTTGGAATAGCTAGTTAATGTAGTAGATTTGATTTTGACGATTATTTATGTATGCTTGAATAGCATTTGGCTTTATTTGTATTTCTTAATATTTACCAGACTGATGGATTTGGGATATGGATGTGGCATATATGTTTTTCATGTCCATTTGTAGAGATTGATATATTTAGGTTTATTTTTTGCCAAAATGGTGGTTTAGTATACACATGGGATAGGATTAATCCATCACTCGCACCCACGCTTGTAATACCCTGAAATCGACCCTAGTAGTATGTTGGCTTGACTAGGATAGTTGAGTGAATTTAATAGTGAGTTTGCTAATTTGGATTTAAGAGTAATTGAGAAATTGAGGACCTAATTGCATAAATAAAATTTGTTTAAGTGACAAAAATATAAAAGAGCATAATTAAGTGTTAATTGGGTTGATTAGCATATAATGGGATTTAATTAAGCTTATGAAAAGTCAGATTTTATTAGTGGGACTGAATTGTGGGACCCATGTGTCTTTTCTACTTTGCCAACTAGGGCCATGCATGTAGGAGAGAGAATCTCACCCATACACTGCTTTTGGACTGCTGCCTCTCCTCTCTCCACCTATTCCTTCTCTCTTTTTACTCTTTCTTCTCTCTTTGCTCTCTCCCTCATGTTTCTGCATCTCCTTCTTCCCCTTCATTTCATTTTCTTCTTCTTCTTAAGTTCCTTAAGTGAAATTTCTGCTGTATTGTGAGTCTAGAAGGGGTTTGCATGTGTGTGTTTCATCATCTTATAAGGTAAGTGACTAATTATAGTTCTTCATCTTCCACTTCTTCCTATTCTAAAATTTATGGGATTAAGGATTGATTATGGTGTTTCAATTCTAGAAATCTGATTATGCATGTGGTGGTGGCTGTGAGAAGAGAAAAGGGGAAAGAAGAGGGTTGATGGTCAAAGTGCCAAGTGAGCTTAAGTGGAGCTAAGGAAATTAAGGTTTGGGAACTAATTGTTTTGTGTGTGTAGATTGACAGATTATGTGTTTAAGTGTGTAAATTATGTTATAAGATGTGTTGAATTGAAGAAATGAACATGTGGAGTGATAATGAATGCTATGAGTTTGATTGACTTAAGATTGAACCCTAATGTTGGATGAATCCGTGAATTGATGTGTTTATGTGAATGGAGGAATTTGTTGAAAGATTGTAAGTGCCATGGTATGCATAATTGAGTTAAGCATGTGTAGTTTGAATCTAAATATAATAAGGTGCTAAATAGGTTAGTTGTGCTAATGAACTAGAAGTGTAAGTTTGAGGTTTATTGGACCTATTTAAATTGTCATGGTCATTAAGTGTGTTTTGCTCAAGTCTGATGAGAATGAAACCTATTGGTATGAAATTATCATTTTCATGTCTTCAAATATTATTGGAATAGTTTTGGTGTTTGAGGCCTTTAAGGTCTTCAAAACTGTGCTCACAGTATAACTGGAATTCTGTAGGAGGGTCTTGAGGATAAGTCATGTTTCCTTGACCATAACTCCTTGAATTTGAGTCTAAATGTTATCTGAGTTGTGGAAATTGGAAGCTAGCACATAGATGAATAAATTGTTAGTAGAGCATGTTAGATAAAAATGTCATTAAAGTTGAATTCAGAGGTTATATGCACGTAGTAGGAAAAATGTGTTTGCAGAGTAAGTTTCTAGGTAGGTCTCTCTTGACCTTTAGTGACTGTTTTACCCATATATATAGTTCTAATGCTCCAAATTGGTTTCTTCAAAATAGAGTTTAAACCTAATATCTGCACCTAAAAATGTCTCATAAATATTGTTGAGCTAATTCTAGCTCTAAGCGTCCTAATAGTGGCCAAGATAGAGGTGTCTCTACTTTGGCCGGCACATTTAAGCAGTTAAGGTTGTATAGCTCATACCTAACGTTTTAGATGTCCAAATGACCTGAAACCTATTTAATTTGAAACTTAACATCCTAGGGAACAAATGTTAAGAATGGAGTTTTGTCTAAAAATTAGTTTTATGTGTTGATATTGGCTTTTTAAATTTTCATAGTAAAGCAGTCCCGAGTTTTACATTCTATTTTGTTAAATTTTGGTATGTCACGGTGACAACCAATTCATTGCCACCATGACCAATGCTTAGAGAAGGTGGAATGCTTATTTTTGGACCTCATGATCACAACAAAGTCATTGCCACCATGACCCCTTGTGTTTTGACTATTTTATGTGTTTTTCTTCCTGAATTGAACCCGTATTGTACCGAAACTTTCTAGGATCTATCCGATGCATGTTTAGGACTATAAAATGAGTATAAGAATAATTATCACTTGGAAAATACACATGAATATGATTAAGGTTAATAGCAAACTAGTGAAGTAATGATGTATAATTGTATGAATTAGAATTCAGACAAGTTTAATGACATTATTGAGGATTATAATACCTTAATCTATATGAGCATGTGTAGTATGAACAAGTATGCATAATTATGAGTTGAGATTAGGTTATACATATATGAAGGATATCAAATGAAATGAGTTTGCTAAATGTGATTATGAACCATATGTATGTGTGTAATGAGGTTGGATTATATATGAGGAAAATATAAGCATGATCGAAATGAATAAGATATGTAAGATGATGACTTAACGTTTGTAATGATTACATATATGATTTGTATGAATCAAATGATGAAGTGTGACATACCTTGAATTTCATTATGCTGGATTGGGTTGGTATATCACGGTGACAACTAAATGGTTGCCACCATGAGGTACCCAGAGTTTACTTTCTGTTTTGTGTAATTGGTATGTCATGGTGACAACCAAATGGTTGCCACCGTGAGGTACCCCTGTTTTACACAATGAACTATATAACTTGAATAAATGATATATACATGTATAATCAATAATGCAAACATGTCTAACATCATCTAATGTGGATTATTATGTGTCAAATGCTATGATTAAGTGTGATGAATGTATGTGATTGACGAATGTGGGCTTGCTTTGATGCGTGCACAGGGGGGTCAACCCATCATGGCAATCCTACGCAGGCTGAATTGTGGAAGCTATGGAGATTCAAGAGAGAGTTGAGCCAAATTGTGCTATATCTACTCCAATGGGGCCAAATGCAAAAGATGGGCTTCAATTGTGCTTGATTAATTATTTCAATCTCGAAGAGTAGCTTTAGGCTGCCCAAGGGGCTTATTTTATTATGTTGAACTTGTTTTGTTTTAATTATTTAGTTGGACCCTCATAGAGCTTAATAGGCTTATTTTAAGTGAGTTGGGCTTACTTTAGCTTGGGCTCATTTAAATTAATTATTTTAGGCTTGTGGGTTGTTGTATTTTAGAGTTAATAAGTTTGGGCTTTAGTTATTTGGTGGGAGGCCCATGTGTTAGGTGGCCATGTGTTAGGTGGCCTTTTGACTTATTTAGGATTTGGTGGGAGGCCCATGTGTTAGGTGGCCATGTGTTAGGTGGACTTTTGACTTATTTAGGGTTACCTACCTTTTGGGGGCTATAAATACCTCATTATAAGTTGTAAAAGACACATCTAAAACACTTTTGAATATCATTATTTGGCTTGGCCGAATTTTCTTCAAGGGAGAGGATTTGCTTGTCTTCTTCTTTTGCATCAAGAACTAATTTCTTATCAAGGTATTTACTTTGTGGCGAATTCTGTTCTTGTATTTCTAAATCAATCTATCATAAGCGTTTCCATTCACATGTTGTTTGGGGGTTCTTTAGATTGGGAGTTTCTTCTTGTTCATGTTCATGCCATATTGTGTGTTTAAGGGGTTTCGGGTTCTTTAGCCTTGGGGTTCCGCATCATTTGGTATCAGAGCTTGGATTAGGATAAATTCTTATTTATCTTGTGTTAATTTGCTATTCTATTGTTTATTTTCATTAGAACAAGATAATTCCGCGTTGTTAAATTTGCAATCTTATTTTTATCAATTTTGTGTTCTTCTTTATTTTTGAATTTGTTCTTTTGTGTTCTTCTTTGTTCCTACATCAGATCTTGTGTTTGATGTTTTAAGTTCTAAAAAGAAAAAAAAATCGTTGGTACTTTTCACGTTACTGTTCATAGTACTGTTCATCCGAATTAAAAAAAAAAAAAAGAAAAGTCAGCATTGAGATAAAGCTAAGAAAGAAAAATCACAAAGAAACAAAAATTTAGATTTGGTCATACTTTGAATTTGGAGATTAATTTGAAAAGTCAAAGTGAAAATTTATAGGTAGTTGTTATTCTTGACTTTCTTTGATTTCTTGTCTTTACATCCATTGTATCAAAATTGACTTTTCCATTAGGGAAATACCAAAATTCAGATTTGTCATACTTTGAATTTGGAAATTAATTTGAAAAGTCAAAGTGGTAATCTATGGGTATGTGTCATTTTTGACCTTCTTTGATTTCTTGTCTTCACATCCATTGTATCAAAATTGACTTTTCCATTAGGGAAATACCAAAATTCAAATTTGTCCAACATTTGAATTTGAAAATTAATTTGAAAAGTCAAAGTGGCAATTTGTGGGTAGGCGTCATTCTTGACTTTCTTTGTTAAGTGTTTTCATTGCATTCTCATTTAAATTTGTTGACTTGTGAATCATCTTGACTTGAGATTGAGTTCTAAAGTGCAATTGAAAACAGCAAGCTTGAATGGTAAAAAGGCTTGAGTGAGTGAGCTTAAAAGAGGGTAAAAGCCAAATAGAGTGACACGAGTGGAGTGCCATATTTTGAGTGAAACACGTGAGGAAGTGATTGTGAGGATGTCCTATTACAAGTCAAGACGACATTTAGATCAAGAAACATTTTAAAAAATGATACTAAGTTATTGAAGGAAGACCTTAAAAATGCAGAATTGCGGTTTAAACAACTTTTTAGACAACTAGATAAGTGTTTGCAAAAGGAAAAAAGAAAGAAAGAGGAAGTTGTAGTGGAAGAGATTATTTGTGAAGCTGAAAGAGATGCTATAGATTTATATGATAATGATGTTGTAAATGAGGAAGACATAAGTGGAAGTGTAGACGTTGATTATTTGAGGGAAAAGGAAGAAGATTGTAAAATGGAAGATGCTTGTTTAGTTGAGTTGGACAATCAACATGTTATAATTGATCATGTGGTGCTTCAGGAGGTTGAATTGAACATGGAAAAAGAAGATAATCATTATCAAAATGAGATTCCTAAATTAACTAACCATGCTTTTCCTAGTTTTTGTGTTAACTTACAGGAACATGATGAGTTCTTTTTTGAAGATGCATTCATATTATTTCCACCTATTCCCAAGATCGTTTATGAAGATCAATTTATTCCACAAGCTTCAATTCCCAACTTAAATAAAACGAAGATTCGAGGACGAATCTTTTCTAAAGAGGGAGGGGATGATGCGTGCACAGGGGGGTCAACCCATCATGGCAATCCTACGCAGGCTGAATTGTGGAAGCTATGGAGATTCAAGAGAGAGTTGAGCCATATTGTGCTATATCTAATCCAATGGGGCCAAATGCAAAAGATGGGCTTCAATTGTGCTTGATTAATTATTTCAATCTTGAAGAGTAGCTTTAGGCTGCCCAAGGGGCTTATTTTATTATGTTGAACTTGTTTTGTTTTAATTATTTAGTTGGACCCTCATATAGCTTAATAGGCTTATTTTAAGTGAGTTGGGCTTACTTTAGCTTGGGCTCATTTAAATTAATTATTTTAGGCTTGTGGGTTGTTGTATTTTAGAGTTAATAAGTTTGGGCTTTAGTTATTTGGTGGGAGGCCCATGTGTTAGGTGGCCTTTTGACTTATTTAGGGTTTGGTGGGAGGCCCATGTGTTAGGTGGCCATGTGTTAGGTGGACTTTTGACTTATTTAGGGTTACCTACCTTTTGGGGGCTATAAATACCTCATTATAAGTTGTAAAAGACACATCTAAAACACTTTTGAATATCATTATTTGGCTTGGCCGAATTTTCTTCAAGGGAGAGGATTTGCTTGTCTTCTTCTTTTGCATCAAGAACTAATTTCTTATCAAGGTATTTACTTTGTGGCGAATTCTGTTCTTGTATTTCTAAATCAATCTATCATAAGCGTTTCCATTCACATGTTGTTTGGGGGTTCTTTAGATTGGGAGTTTCTTCTTGTTCATGTTCATGCCATATTGTGTGTTTAAGGGGTTTCGGGTTCTTTAGCCTTGGGGTTCCGCATCATGCTTGATAAGCCATGTGAATGTGTAAACTACAGTTTATACTATGTTGCTTTATGCGTTATGATATGAATAAGATAACGTTTGATCAAATGAACTAATATGGTGGATATATTTACATGATTAATGAAGTTTTTCAATAACTTATATATTATTTTACGTTTGTTTATAAGTTATCTTGTGAATTGATAAGGTGGTTGCTACTACTGTATGAATGTGAGTTTATTCTAATAACTCATAAGTCTGCGTATTTGATGAAGCATGATATTGTACTCATGTGTAATACCATATTGTTGGTATCAGAGTAATTGAACAAATAACTGGACTTAATAATGTTTAGCTTGCAAGTCAAGTAGTGGATAAATAGGCATGCCTATATGGTCTAAGTGCTGCAGCCTAATGCATCCGATTCCTTTGGAATCTCAATGCGATTTGAATCCTTACTGGATTCTCCAATGCAAAATTATTGATAATATTGATATTTTTTGTACCTTAGGGTACCAATGCAAATGTGATGTATCCGTGGATACCAATGCGATTACTGTACCTATGGGGTACCAGTGCAATACCCGTTATCCACGTCATTGAATTGCAGGCAATGTTAATGATAATATTAAGCATTTTAAAAGAATGTTATATTATTGGAAATGTGAATGCAATACGTTAAAGTCTGACTTGCGATACAGCCATATGAACATGATTCATTAGTAAGGCTATGTGTAAATCAAGTTGTGTGATATGCTATGTTTATAGTAAGTTGATCCCAAAGTGTATGTATATTCAGATATATATGTGAAAGAGGTACTCTTATGTGAATGGTAAAATATCGTCATCCATTTCTAAGAATGATCAAAACAAAGTATAGAATGAATGTTATGTTGTAAATATAGCAATGTAAGTCTATGCATATGCTAGTGCTAATGGTTATTTGTTGCATATATATGAATTTATACATGTGATACAAGTAAAGATAAGACTTATAAAATTGACATGAAAGAATGAAGAAATACCATAATGAGCAAATGATTATATGTGTGAATTCATGGTATAAAGTAATGAACTATGAATGATTTTAATGATATTGATAATTACTTGTTATGCAATCGTTTGATGCAGAACCCCAGCCTATATGCAAACTAGAACGCCAACATACCATGAATATTGATCATAAACAAGTGAATAAACCCCCAATCTAAAGAACCCCCAAACAAGATTGAATGGAAAAGCTTATAATAGATTGATTTAGAAAGTAAGAAGAACAAGAATCAAGCATACATTAATCATGCAAATTGCCTAAGTCTATTTCTTCATACAATAGCAAGAATCAATAAAAATTAACTCTCACAAATTCAGTCAATGAAAATTCATTAATTCATAAATATGTAAATGTAAAGTACAAATGAAGAAGTTCAGCCCTTTATATAGGCTAGGCAGCCACCCCTCCCTAGAGGAGTTATAATCAAACACTAATTCTAAGAGATAATTAATAAAATAAATAACAAAGATAATTCCTAA
Organism: Excoecaria cochinchinensis; assembly: GCA_947683425.1. NCBI lineage: Eukaryota > Viridiplantae > Streptophyta > Magnoliopsida > Malpighiales > Euphorbiaceae > Excoecaria > Excoecaria cochinchinensis. The sequence continues at coordinate 5,818,964 of CANTUQ010000035.1, forward strand.
CCTTTATCTACATGTATTTGGCCATAATATGGACTAAGTACATGAATAAATAAAGATAAATACAATTTGAAAATAATCCTAAAAGCTAGTGATAAATAGGCATAATTATCCTAAGAAAAGAAGAAATGAATGTAGACTTAAACTTGGCTAAAAGTGAATTTCGGCCAGCCCCTAAAGGATAAGGTCAAGCTATTATTTCTCCCTCAAACTCTACTTAATAATATCCCAAAATAATAAGTATTTATCAAAGAAAACCCATTCCTAAAATTTAGGACCCTAAGTTCACTAATGTAAGCCTAAACCTAAATCTGACCCAAACCCATTAAAATTCAACTCTCCCATGTAAAATTCGGCCCTCTCATGTTCTCTAAGCCTCAAATAGTTATTTTGGCCCAACTCTTTAGAAGAGATAAGCCCAACTTTAGCCTACCCACTTAAACTACCCAAAATAGTCAAATAAGCCCAAAATAAAATAAACCTATTCTAATCAAGCCCAATTCGTTTTCCTAGGTTCTAGGCTGCTCAAATATACTTAATTACATGTTGCATAAAGAACAGAAACTAAATAAAGTGGCTTGGTGGCCCATTGCACCATTTGGCCTAAACTTATCTTCATAGTCCAATTTAGTTTCTTTCTCTTATTGAACTTGCATCTTCTTTATATAAGGTCTCATGAATGCTTGTAGGACTTCTTTAAGCTTCTTTGACCTTGCTCTTGTGATTGGTCCTTGCGGAAGTGCTAGTTCATCTCTTTTGTTGCCATTATGCTTGGTTGTGCTCATATCATCCCCTCCCCCTTCGAAAGGATTCGTCCTCGAATCTGAATCACAGTCAAATGGAGATAAGTCAAAAACATTAAAAGTTGCACTTACACCATGCTCACCTGGCAAATCAATCTTGTATGCATTGTCATTGATTCGTTCCAGCACTTGAAATGGTCTATCTCCTCTTGCATCAAGTTTAGACTTCCTTTGGTTAGGAAACCTCTCTTTAGGCATATGGATCCAAACCTAATCTCCTGGTTCGAATATCACTTGTCTACGGCCCTTGTTAGCCTGGTTTGCATACATCTTGTTCTTCTTCTCAATGTGCTCACGTGCTTTATTATGTATTGTCTTAACCAAATCAGCCTTAGCCTTGCCATCATGCCTTCTATTCAACTTAACTTGTCCCTTTAGATATTTGAGAGACTGGTGATCTGTGTGTATCACGAATTCTTTAGGCAAAAGGTAGTGTTCCCAAACCTCAAGAGCTCTCACCAACGCATAGAACTCTTTATCATAGGTAGAGTAATTCAGTTGTGCTCCACTCAACTTCTCACTAAAGTAGGCTATTGGCCGGTTTTCCTGCATCAAAACAGCACCTATACCAATCCCAAAAGTATCACATTCAATCTCAAAAGTCTTAGAAAAATTAGGTAATTTCAAAACAGGAGCAGCACACAATTTATTTTTCAAAGCATTAAAAGCATCTTCATGTTCTTTACCCCATTTAAAACCAACAAACTTTTTAATGATTTCATTTAAAGGTGCAGCAATGATGGAAATTTTTTTAACAAATCTCCTATAAAAACTTGCTAAACCATGAAAGCTCCTTACCTCACTTGCATTCTTAGGTGTTGACCATTCTTGGATAGCCTTAACCTTTTCATTATGAACTTCAACACCACGTGCACTAACAATAAATCCTAGGAAAACAACACTATCAACACAAAAAGTGCATTTCTTCAAATTAGCATACAATTGTTGTTCTCTCAAAACAGTTAACACAAGTGCAACATGACTTAAATGTTCTTCTAGGTTTTTGCTGTAAATTAAGATATCACCAAAGTATACAACAACAAATTTACCAAAAAATTCACGCAAAACATGGTTCACGAGTCTCATAAATTTGCTAGGTGCATTAGTTAAACCAAAAGGCATAACCAACCATTCATACAAACCATATTTTATTTTAAAGACAGTTTTCCATTCATCACCTAACTTAATCCTAATTTGATGATAACCACTTTTTAAGTCAATTTTAGTGAATATTACAGTACCATTTAACTCTTCAAGCATATCATCTAACCTAGGAATGGGATAGCGATACTTTACAGTGATTTTGTTAACTGCTCGACAATCAACACACATGCGCATGGTTTCATCCTTTTTAGGTACCAAAAGAACAGGTATGGCACAAGGACTTAGGCTTTCTCTCACGTGTCCCTTTGCTAAAAGTTCCTCCACTTATCTTTGCAACTCCTTTGTTTCTTCCGGATTGCTTCGATAAGCTGGACGGTTTGGAATTTGTGCACCTAGAACAAAATCGATCTAATGTTCAATCCCTCTAATTGAAGGCAATCCAGGTGGTATCTCCTCAGGGACCACAGGGAAGACATCTTTATAATCCTGCAACAACTTAGAAAAAGAACTAGGCAAATTTGCTTAAACCTCAAAAGTACTAAAGTTCTCATGCCTAAGTAAGCACTCCTCAACTCTCTCTCTTTTGCGTAAAAGGAATATTTGCTGAATTTTTCACACAACTCACTCTGCTCTCATTTTACCTCAACACACATTAACTTCTTCTCTCCTGCACTTCTCTCATTCTTTCTCTCACTAGTGCAGTCACTTACTATTGGGCCTTTACTTTTATTCTTTTCACTACTGGCCTCTTTTCTCTCATTTTTCTTTTCTTTCTCACTTCCCTTTACCTCTTTTGCAGATTGATGTATCTTCACTTGATCTGCATATACATCTTTAGGTGCCAAAGGGGCAAATGTGTGTTTACATCCTTTAAATTCAAAAGTGTACCTATTTCTAAATCCATCATGTAATACGCGCCTATCAAATTGCCAAGGCCTTCCTAGCAAAATATGACCAGCACGCATAAGTACAACATCACAAGTGACTTCATCTTCATATTTACCAATGGAAAATAATATAGTTACACGTTTGGTCACCTTAACTTTCCCACTATCATTCAACCACTGAAGTCTGTATGGGTTAGGGTGTTTCTCAGTTTTGAGTCCTAATTTATCAACTAAGACTGTACTAGCAACATTAACACAACTACCCCCATCAATTATCATGCTATAAACTTTCCCACCTATTAGGCATCTAGTATGAAATATGTTTTCCCTTTGTTCTATTCCTTCTTCTTTTACATTTAAATTCAATGCACACAACACCACTAACGACTCTCCCTGAATAGGATACTCTACATTTTCATCTACATCAAAACAATCCTCTAAAGGTGGCATATCATCATATTCATCATCAGATTCAGAATCAGAAATAATTTCATCCCCCCTTATTATCATGGTTTTTTTATTTCCACATTCATTAGCATAATGACCACGACCCTTACATTTAAAACATTGAATGTCCCTATGTCTATTAGTTTAAGGGGTTGTTTCAGAAGTACCTTTTTGTGCGATAACCATTTTCTCTTTGGAATTTGACTGGTACTTGGAAGTGGATTCTTTCTATGCTGTCCATCCTGAGATTTAGCTTTTGCAAACTATCCATAAAAGCTTTAAACATAAGTTTAGTATCAGGGGTAATCTCAGTCTCATCTTTACTATTATTTCCAGGCATCTTTAAACTTAAGTAAACAAGTAAAGAAAAGAATTCACTCAACCTCACGTGTTTGTCTCTCCACTCACAAATTGATTTCTCGCAATTGTACTTCAGAAACAAACTCTACAAATATGCACAATTAAGTAGTTTGATTTGAAAACAATGAGTACTTAACAAGAACAGCAAAAAGTACCAATTCTAGAGGCAAATTGACCAAATTGAACAAACTTAGAAATTAGCACACAAGAGATAAATTTCATGCGCTTTAGTGTATAAAGATGTTCAACAATGTGCAATATGTTAAACTAGTGTAGTTGGAACCAAAAACAGTTTAGACACACAAATTGATAACTTAGAATGAAAAGAATAGACAAGACGGATGCACTTAAATGCAATGTTTAACTAAACCTAATGATTAGTTTAAACAGATTTTATATAGACTCAACAAAAAGAAAATCAAAGAAAGCATGCAATAATATCACCCAAAATCCAAAAACAACGAGTACTTAACTTGATTTTTGAAGAAATCAAACCAATTATGGAAGTTCTAGCTTAAGTGATCAAATTTGAACTTAACAAGATAATAGGACCCAAATTAAACACAAGATAATTTCTAGAATATATATATATATATATATATATATATATATATATATATATATATATATATATATATATATATTTATATGTATATAAGTTTTTTTTTCTTTTTTTTAATCGTAAATCACACAACTAATGATCAAATACTTGAGATAGGTAATTTAACACAATTGAGCAAGAACCAAATAAGGAACTAGATGCAAAGTCCTATTCAGACAAAACAAAGAAAGAATTTCAAGATGACAAAATTAAAGTATAGTTAAGAATTTATCTCTTAGCCTAGGCTCTGATACCAATTGATGCGGAACCCTAGCCTATATGCAAACTAGAACGCCAACATACCATGAATATTGATCATAAACAAGTGAATAAACCCCCAATCTAAAGAACCCCCAAACAAGATTGAATGGAAAAGCTTATAATAGATTGATTTAGAAAGTAAGAAGAACAAGAATCAAGCATACATTAATCATGCAAATTGCCTAAGTCTATTTCTTCATACAATAGCAAGAATCAATAAAAATTAACTCTCACAAATTCAGTCAATGGAAATTCATTAATTCATAAATATGCAAATGTAAAGTACAAATGAAGAAGTTCAGCCCTTTATATAGGCTAGACAGCCACCCCTCCCTAGAGAGTTATAATCAAACACTAATTCTAAGAGATAATTAATAAAATAAATAACAAAGATAATTCCTAACCTTTATCTACATGTATTTGGCCATAATATGGACTAAGTACATGAATAAATAAAGATAAATACAATCTGAAAATAATCCTAAAAGCTAGTGATAAATAGGCATAATTATCATAAGAAAAGAAGAAATGAATGTAGACTTAAACTTGGCTAAAAGTGAATTTCGGCCAGCCCCTAAAGGATAAGGTCAAGCTATTATTTCTCCCTCAAACTCTACTTAATAATATCCCAAAATAATAAGTATTTATCAAAGAAAACCCATTCCTAAAATTTAGGACCCTAAGTTCACTAATGTAAGCCTAAACCTAAATCTGACCTAAACCCATTAAAATTCAACTATCCCATGTAAAATTTGGCCCCCTCATGTTCTCTAAGCCTCAAATAGTTATTTTGGCCCAACTCTTTAGAAGAGATAAGCCCAACTTTAGCCTACCCACTTAAACTACCCAAAATAGTCAAATAAGCCCAAAATAAAATAAACCTATTCTAATCAAGCCCAATTCATTTTCCTAGGTTCTAGGCTACCCAAATATACTAAATTACATGTTACATAAAGAATAGAAACTAAATAAAGTGGCTTGGAGGGCCATTGCACCATTTGGCCTAAACTTGTCTTCATAGTTCAATTTAGCTTCTTTCTCTTCTTGAACTTGAATCTTCTTTATATAAGGTTTCATGAATGCTTGTAGGACTTCTTTAAGCTTCTTTGACCTTGCTCTTGTGATTGGTCCTTGCGGAAGTGCTAGTTCATCTCTCTTGTTGCCATTATGCTTGGTTGTGCTCATATCATCGTTAATGGTTAATTTGAAGTTATATACATATGTGATGATATAAGATCACTTAGATGTGATAGATGATATATTATATGTATGTGATGATGCAAGGCCTATTCAATATTTGATATTATAGCTGCTATGTATGAGTATGGTATATTGTTGTTCCTCGCTAAGCATTATCGCTTAGCATGGATGTTTTATCCATGCAGGTATTTGAAGATAGTGTTTTGGAAGACAGTCCTGCATCGCCAATGGCCAACACACTAGGGTCTGTGATACGGATCCAACCATGCCATCAACCACCAAAGATCCTTTGAAGATGCCTAGTGGTCCAATAACAAGAGGACGTGCTCAAAAACTAAAGATGGCTATGTCATCTTTTGTTCAAGACTTTGTCACTCAAGAAATTAATGAAGAGGCTATTAAGAAATGCTATGGAGAACTTGAAGGCCAACGCAAAGTACTTAGCCTTTTGAAAGCAAATGAAGGAATTGGGCCAATTTAAGCCATCAAGGGCTTATACAACTTTGGGCTTTTAATTGTACATGTCATGTACTTGATTTAAAAGTCACATGACTCCTTTAAGTTGTGGTTTAATGGGCTAGGCGTGTTGGGCTTCTTGTTTGGGCTTAATTTAGTTAGTTTGGTTATTTATTTAATCTTTCTTTTGGGCTTTCATTTTTAGCCTATAAGACTTAATTTTAAGTGAGTTTATTTTCTTTAGTTTGGGCTTAAATTATCTTGTAAAGCCCATGGAGAATTCGGCCTATGTGTGTTTAAGGCCTTATTAGGGTTTGTTTTTAGGTTTTAAGGGTAACTAGGGTTAGCCACCATATATAAGCTAATATGAGTTATAAACTTCAGATTTGATGAATTAAACATTTTGAGAGTGTTCTCTTATTGGCTTGGCCGAATTCTATAAAGAGATTAGTGAGGATTGCTTGCTCATCTTTTCTATTGCATGAAGAATTTGATTACTTATCAATTATCTTGATTGTGGCGTTTTCATCTTCTTCGTTTTTCCCGATTATTTGCGTTTTCAATCACAGGTTGATTGGGGGTTCAATAGGGAGGGATTTTATCTCTTTGTTTCTTTGCTAATCATCTTGTATGTGTGGGTTTGTAGCTTGTTAGCTATTGGGTTTCGTATCATTTGGTATCTGAGCCAAAGTTAAGGTAAATTCCTATTTATCTTAGTATTAGGTTTATGTTTTCGTTTCTTTGAATTCTTTATGTTTATGCCGAATTAGGTTACATTAAGTTTCTTAGTTAATTATGTTTCTTTGTGTGTTTAAATTAGCCTTTTCTTGTTTTACCTTTACCTTGAATTCGTGAAATAGCCTTGAACTGAAATATTGAACATCCTTTGCTTTGAATCCGAATCCTAGTAGAAGAAGATTAGAGACTAGTTTGCTGATTTGAAAAAAAAAATAGAAATTTTCGAAAGGATATAACTTTTGACTCAGGTGTCTGAATTGCTATTATAATATGTTTCCGGAAAGGGAATTTCGTGCTCTATAATCTTTACTTGGGCTATGCCCTATGTAACTGCAATTTTCGGCCCTTAAAAACGACATTTAAGTATCCGTTTTCCACTTTGAAGTTTTGTGATTTGAAAAGAGGCTTTAGGAAAATCGAATTTGGATTCTGATCACATTGGGCTTGAGGCGTTTGGTAGTTGTAGTCTAGTTGTTATTACTTTCAAAAAAAAAGAAATAAAAAAAAACGTGAAAGAAAAGAATTGAGGAGGAGAAAAGTGTAGTGATCAATTCGGCCAAGGAGGGAATTATATAGAAAAGAGCAAATCCAAATCCTATAATAGGTGGGAGAAAATTATTCCATATTGCTTGGGGAATTAGGAATCCTTTAAGGGCTAGGAAAATTAATCCTTATTCCTTTGGGTTTAGGTTTTCAAGAATCCTAATCCATAATAGAATTGGAATTGTAATCCTAATCCTACCTAACCAAGGATTTACTTTGCAATCATTAATCCACCATTTGTGTTATCCATTTTCTTACCCATTTGTCTTATCCATTTGTGTTATCCATTTTCTTATCCATTTGTGTTATCCATTTCTTATCCATTTGAGTTGCCATTTTTTATATCATTTATTATCCATTTGAGCTGCCATTTTTGTTTCATTTCTTATCCATTTGAGCTGCCATTTTTGTTTCATTTCTTATCCATTTGAGCTGCCATTTTATCATATATTATCCATTTGTTCCACCATTTTGGAATCATTTTTTATCATTTGTTTCACCATTTTGGTATCATTTTGCCATCATTTTTTCTACCATTTTGCTATCATTTTCCTATCATTTTGCACACAACTTGACACATTAATTAGAGCTTGATACACCATTCAGCCTATTCATTATTTTGGCTCTAAACTGAATTGTCTTGCATGCAAACTACTTTATTTAGTTTAATTTTATCTTTTTGTTGATTTCTTGCTTTGTTGGGTAGAATATCTAGGTTCTATATTTGGTTTACTTTGTAGTGAATCAAATTCATACATTTTGTCCAAAATTGTCATTTTTATTAATTCTTGTTGCTTATTTCTTTGTTTTAAGCTTGCTTTTGTTCCTTTACATTGTTAGAGTATCTTTGCTTGTTCTAATACTCTAATTTGGATATAATCAAGTGGTACACCACTCTTGACCGTGTATCACCTCCATTGTGTCTAGTGTCTTCTTTTCTAGTTTTGAGCTATCTTTTTATTGTTAGTGCTTATTTTCTTTGCCTTCTTAAATGTGCTCAAGATTCTTGATATGTGGATTGAATTCTAAAGTGCAATTTTAAAGTTGCAAGCTTGAGTGGTAAAAGGCAAAAGAGTGTGAGGACATTAAGAGGGTAAAAGCCTTAATTGTGTGAAACACGAGAGGAGTGACATTCTATGAGTGTAAACACGTGAGGGAGTGCTTGTGAGATTTTTATCTAACAATTTTTGCAGGTAATACATCATGACTGAAGAAACTAGTGGGAAGGAAATATCCCAAGGTGAAGATCATGTACCAGATAACAAGATGCTATATCAAGCTTTCATTAGTGAGATCCAGAAGTTGTCTCTTAGAATGGATGGAATGAAAGAGAGACTTGAAGGAAGTATATCTAATGCACCTAGAAGGGCAGTAAGGAGAGGAAGAATTATTCAAGGACATATGGAGAATGATTTTGATGATGAAGAGGACGAGGAAACTAGTGCAAGGATAGATGGGAACTTGGGCAACATCAAACTCAAGATTCCTCCGTTCAAAGGCAGAAATAGTGCAGAAGAGTACTTAGAGTGGAAGAGAAAGGTGGAGATGATCTTTGAATGCAATAGATATTCAGAGGAAAGAAGGTGAAGATTGCAGCTGTAGAATTCACTGATTATGCAATGTTTTGGTGGGAGCAACTCAACTTGAGTAGAAGGAAAGTGGGAAGGCGTCCTATTAGTAATTGGGAGGACATGAAGGAAGCCATGAGAAAAAGGTTTGTTCCTTCTCACTACTTTAGAGAATTACATCAGAAATTGCATAGACTTGTGCAGGGAGGAAAATCAGTGGAGGATTACTATAAGGATATGGAAATGTGCATGGTTAGAGCAAACATTGAGGAGGATGAGGAGATCACCATGGCTCGGTTCTTAGGTGGTCTAAACAAGGAGATTGCAGATGCCATTGAGTTGTATAGATATAATACTATGAAAGAGATGTTACACATGGCAATGAAGATTGAAAAGCAAAAGAGCAGTAAAAGCTTCAATAAGATCAGCAACAACTCAAGCTATACTTTGGGGTCTAAATGGAACAAAAAGGAGGAGAAGAAGGACTTTAGGGTATCTAAACCCTATGGGGCAGATTCGAGTCCAAAAGAAGTAAAGGCAACCCAAATTCCAAACAAAGGTGTTAAAGGTAACTCTAGTACTCCTACCCTAGTAGAGAAATTAAATGTTTTAAATGTTTGGGTAAGGGGCATGTAGCACGTGATTGTCCTAATAAGAGGGTAATAATTGCTAGGGATGATGGGGAAATTACTTCTGAATCAGAACATAGTGATGATAAAATGCATCCTTTGGAAGATTGTAGTGATTGTGATAGTGAAGGGGAGTTGTTAGTTGCTGAAAGTGGGAAATCATTAGTGGCTAGGCGAGCTTTAAACTTGAATGTTAAGGAAGATAGCCTAGAACAAAGAGAAAACATATTTCACACTAAGTGTTTAGTTAATGGGAGAGTGTGCACAATTATTATTGATGGGGGGAGTGTGAGTATGGTTGAGAAGTTAAACTTGGCATGTGAGAAGCATCCTAGACCTTATAGATTGTAATGGTTAAATGATAGTGGAAAGGTTAAGGTGACACGCCAGGTTAGAGTGCCATTTTCTATTAGATGGTACAAAGATGAAGTTTTATGTGATGTTGTACCTATGTAGGCAGGCCATTTGCTTTTGGGAAGGCCTTGGCAATTTGATAGACAAGCTATTCATAATGGGTACACTAACAGATTTTCTTTTTTTTATGAAGGTAAAAAGGTTGTTTTAGCCCCATTATCTCCTCAAGAGATTTATGAAGATCAAAAGAAAATATTTGAGAAAGAGAAATAGGCTTCGGCCAAAAGAGAAAAGGGGAGAGAGGTTTCAGCCCAAGGGGTGAGAGAGAGAGAAAAAGAAAGGAAAGGGGAAAAAGAGGCCCAAAAAGAAACAAAACAAATAAATGGCCCAGTGGTGAGTGAAAACAAGCAAGGAGGGCGGCAAAAACAGAATTTCTATGTGAGCGCAAGAGAGGTCAAGAGTGCATTAGCTTTGAGACAACCTTTGGTCCTTATAATCTATAAGGAAGTTTTGTTTTCTGACACTAACCCTAATCTTAATTCTTTGCCTCCTAGTTTTGTTTCTTTGTTGCAGGAGTATTCTGATGTTTTTCCTGATGATATGCCGGATGGATTACCACCTTTGAGGGGGATAAAACATCAGATTGATTTTGTGCCAGGATCTACCATTCCCAATAAACCAGCCTATAGAAGCAATCCTATGAAAACTAAGGAGATGCAAAGGCAAGTGGAAGAACTCATGGAGAAGGGATTGGTGAGAGAAAGCATGAGTCCGTGCGCAGTACCTGTCCTTTTGGTGCCTAAGAAGGATGGAACATGGAGGATGTGTGTTGATTGTCGTGCAGTCAACAAAATCACTATAAAGTATAGACATCCCATTCCTAGGCTAGATGATATGTTGGATGAATTATGTGGTTTTGTGTATTTTACTAAAATTGATTTAATGAGTGGATATCATCAAATTAGAATAAACCTGGTGATGAGTGGAAAACAGCTTTCAAAACTAAATATGGTTTGTATGAGTGGTTGGTTATGCCATTTGGGCTATCTAATGCCCCTAGCACTTTCATGAGGCTTATGAACCATGTATTGCGTGCATATTTATGAAAGTTTGTTGTTGTGCATTTTGATGATATACTCATTTACAGCAAGTATTATGAAGAGCATATTGAGCATGTTAGGCTAGTTTTACAAACCTTGAGATCTGAAAAGTTGTATGCTAAGCTTAAGAAATGCACATTTTGTATAGATAGACTTGTATTTCTTAGTTTTGTGGTGAGTGCACAGGGTATTGAAGTAGATGAAGAGAAAGTGAAGGCAATTAGAGATTGGCCTACGCCTAAGTCCATTTCGGATGTGAGGAACTTTCATGGCTTAACAAGTTTTTATAGGCATTTTATGCAGGATTTCTCTTCTGTTGCTGCACCATTTACAGAAATTATCAAGAAGGAAGTTGGGTTCAAGTGGGGAGAAGCACAACAAAAGGCATTTGAGACTTTGAAAGGGAAGTTGTGTTCTGCTCCTATTTTATCTTTACCTAACTTTGATAAAACATTTGAAATAGAATGTGATGCTTCTGGTGTAGGTATTGGGGCGATTTTAATGAAAGAAAAGAAGCCAATTGCCTATTTCAGTGAGAAGCTTCATAGAGCCCAACTCAATTATTCAACCTATGACAAGGAGCTTTATGCCTTGGTGAGAGCATTGGATGTGTGGCAGTATTACCTCCTACCCAAGGAGTTTGTCATTCACACCGATCATGAGTCCCTCAAACACTTGAAGGGACAAGGTAAGTTGAATAAAAGGCATGCTAAATGGGTTGAATTTATTGAAACATTTCCCTATGTTATTCAATACAAGCATGGAAAGGATAATATTGTTGCTGATGCATTATCAAGAAGATATGCCTTGATTTCTACACTTAGTTCTAAGTTGTTAGGATTTGAGCATGTTAAGGAATTATATGTAGGAGATCTTGATTTTGGTAATGTGTATGCAGCATAGCATCAAGCTTTTGATAAATTTTATAGGCATGATGGTTTTTTTTAAGGGCAGCAAGCTTTATTTGCCTAAGTGTTCAATGCGTGATTTGCTTGTATTAAAATCTCATTGTGGGGGATTGATGGGACATTTTGGGGTGCATAAGACTTATGACATGTTAAATGAGCATTTTTATTGGCCTCATATATGCAGAGATTTGGAAAAAGTATGTAATTCATGTGTTGCATGTAGGCAAGCTAAGTCTAAAACTATACCCCATGGTTTGTATATGCCTCTACCCGTACCTAGTTCTCCTTGGACTGATGTTCTATGGATTTTGTGCTTGGATTGCCTAGAACTAAACGTGGTAGAGATAGCATTTTTGTTGTGGTAGATAGGTTTAGCAAAATGGCTCACTTTATTGCTTGTCATAAATGTGATGATGCTGTTCATGTTGCTGACCTATTCTTTAAAGAACTTGTGCGTTTGCATGGTATACCACGCACCATTGTTTCTCACAGGGATACAAAGTTCCTTTCACATTTTTGGCGTGTTATATGGGGTAAGTTGGGTATAAAGTTGTTATTTTCTACTACTTGCCACCCGTAGACAGATGGTCAAACAGAGGTAGTGAATAGATCTTTGGGTGTGCTATAGTGGGTAAGAATCTCAAAACATGGGAGGATTGTCTACCTTTCATTGAATTTGCTTATAATAGAAGTATTCATTCTTGTACTGGTTTTTCACCATTTGAAATTGTTTATGGTTTTAACCCACTGACTGTGCTTGATCTTTGTCCATTGCCTTTAAATGAGCTTTCAAGTTTAGATGGCAACAGGAAGGCAGAATTGGTAAAGACTTTGCATGAGAAAGCAAGAGCTAACATCGAGAATAGGAACCAGAAGTATGCTGAAAGAGCTAATAAAGGAAGGAGACAAGTGGTATTTGCTCCTGGAGATTGGATTTGGGTGCATTTTCGCAAGGAAAGGTTTCCAAACCAAAGGAAGGGAAAGTTAGATGCACGTGGTGATGGTCCATTTCAAGTCTTGGAGCACATCAATAATAATGCTTACAAGATAGATTTACCAGGTGAGTATGGTGTTTCTGCTACATTTAATGTTTCTGACCTTTCTCCTTTTGATGTGGATGCAGATTTGAGGACAAATCTTTTTGAGGAGGGAGGGAATGATACGGATCCAACCATGCCATCAACCACCAATGATCCTTTGAAGATGCCTAGTGGTCCAATAACAAGAGGACGTGCTCAGAAGCTAAAGATGGCTATGTTATCTTTTGTTCAAGACTTTGTAACTCAAGAAATTCATGAAGAGGCTATTAAGAAATGCTATGGATAACTTGAAGGCCAACGCAAAGTACTTAGCCTTTTGAAAGCAAATGAAGGAATTGGGCCAATTTAAGCCATCAAGGGCTTATACAACTTTGGGCTTTTAATTGTACATGTCATGTGCTTCATTTAAAAGTCACATAACTCCTTTAAGTTGTGGTTAAATGGGCTAAGCGTGTGGGCTTCTTGTTTGGGCTTAATTTAGTTAGTTTGGTTATTTATTTAATCTTTTTTTGGGCTTTCATTTTTGGCCTATAAGACTTAATTTTAAGTGAGTTTATTTTCTTTAGTTTGGGCTTAATTTATCTTGTAAAGCCCATGGAGAATTCGGCCTATATGTGTTTAAGGCCTTATTAGGGTTTATTTTTAGGTTTTAAGGGTAATTAGGGTTAGCCACCATATATATAGGCTAATATGAGTTGTAAACTTAAGATTTGATGAATTAAACATTTTGAGAGTGTTCTCTTATTGGCTTGGCCGAATTCTATAGAGAGATTAGTGAGGATTGCTTACTCATCTTTTCTATTGCATGAAGAATTTGATTACTTATCAATTATCTTGATTGTGGCATTTTCATCTTCTTCATTTTTCCCGATTATTTGCGTTTTCAATCACATGTTGATTGGGGGTTCAATAGGGAGGGATTTTATCTCTTTGTTTCTTTGCTAAGCATCTTGTATGTTTGGGTTTGTAGCTTGTTAGCTATTGGGTTCCGCATCAGTCCGCTATGTAATATGAGTCTTTTGTAATTTGTAATATGTATAATGTAACTATTAGATTTGACTTGTAAGAGAAGTGATGTAACAACTGAATATTGTATATGAGTATAAGATAACAGTATGTATATTTATATGAGATATGGAAAGTATTTTCGCTACATGTGAAGAAATTTATTAATTCTGAACTTTGTATAGAATACTGATTTTTACACATGTGTTTCTGTTGTGACACTCCATAGTCACAGTAGTAAAGCTCTACAGGTGGTTAGGGGGTGTTACAGTACGCTAGCTTCCTTAGAATTTTCTAGGATAGGGTTTAGGTTAGCTACATAACTGGTAAAAGGTGCTTAGCCTTAGATGAGTTAATCTAAAGTTTTATGTTTGTTGATGGTCCTTGTTCATAAAACAGCTAATGGAGGATATAATGCCCTTGCAAGCTTTTATCCTTTGTTTATCTTCTTTAATGGCTGTTTATTATTTTTAGTTGTTATTTTGTTCCATTTATTTAATTATAGTAGTTAATCTCAATCTTGCTCACACCATGACCTTTTAAATAGCATAAATCAATTAAGGGACAATTTTTATAATGAAACTGATCCCTTGGGCATGATAATTATAGGTCCATTGCCCACTTTATTACTTGATCTAGTGCACTTGCTAAGACCGCATCAAGCTTTTTATGTTGTTGCTGGGGATTGTTGTATATATTGCTAATAGCATTTTAATTAAGTTACTCTGGGAATTTCCTCTATCTTTTTTTTTTGGTTCTTGGCATCATGATTAGAATTTATGATCAAGAATGATGCAAGATACTAATATGGATCATGAATTGGTCTTTTTGACATCACAAAAAATAGAATTGAGGGGAGAAATGTAAGAGATATTACAATTTTATGCACTCTTTATCCCTTCTTATTCACGTTCTTTTGGAAATCCCAATGCATCTCAATCTTTTCATTCTAAAGAGCATAATAATTGTTGTTTGAATTTTGGTTGCACTTATACATCTTATAATTTTGAAGACCTCAAACTATTATTGGAAACTCATAATTATAGTTGGAATCAACAATCTAACTATGATTATAGTGAGAGTTCTTGGTCTTAGATGTCTTCATGAGAACCAAAACCATCTAAGGTAGAGTTATTATTGAATCACATAGCATTTCAAAATCAAAGTTCAAGGCTCAAGAAGATTTAGCTTGGGTACAATATGCTCGTATCTCCCTACTTAATTTCTGAAATCTTTAAACTTTTCAAAAGCTTCACTTTTATATCTCATTAGATATATTTGTCCATATCTTGAGTAGTCATCTATTAATGTAATAAAGTAAAGATAACCTCCTCTAGCATGTGTTAACATAGGACCACATACATCTGAATGTATGAGTTCTAAAGCAACACTAGCTGTAATACCCCAATTTGCACCTAGCCATTTTGGAGAGGATTCCTATGTGTTTATGTTTGGGGTAAATGAGTATTATTGGGATTATGAGTTAATGCATAACTAGAATTAAGCTAATATAAGAGATTAATGTAGTAATTTACATGTGAGGACCTAATTGCATAAATAGGTGGATTTAATTGCATTAGTTAAGAAGTTGATTGGGCCTTAAAAAGATTACTATAAATTAAGAGGTTAATGTAAGAAAGCAATAAAAGATAAGGACTAAAGGGAGAATAGAAATTGTACACCAATTACCTGTTGACATGTGCGGTTCTAGACCTAGGAAGAGACTTTATGGCTTTATAAGCCATGAAGGTCGGCTACCTAGGGGAAGCAACCAACCAACCTCCCTCCTCCAAGCAGTCATCCTCCATCTTTTGACACCCAAAAATCTGATTAGAAGTGATTTCAAGTGGAATTCAGGCTCAAAATATAGTTAAAATTGGTTTTGAAGCTATAAAGGTAAAAATAAGTTTCTACTCACTATCTTCTTCCTCCTTGTGTTTTTTGAGTGCAAGTGGTGGTTTTTATGTATATTTATGAAAGTTGATATAGTTTTGTTGTTTGAATTTGAAGAAAAAGTAGCTGAATAAGAAAGAAGAGGAAAGGAGGTGAAGGAGTAGAAAAAGGAAGTAATTTGAGGTTTGGGAATTTCCTTTTCTTTTGTATTCAATTTATCTATAATTGAGTAATTGAGATGTGTATATGTTTGAAAATATTGTTCAAATGGTATTGGAGATATTTGAGTATGAAATAATGATTGTTAAATTAGTTGCATGTGAAAAGAATGAGTTTGGATGTGATTTGGGTTAAGACCATAAAACAGAGCACATAGAATTTCCAGACTAGCACAACTATGTTTTAGTGGAAATCAGGTAGCTGTGTTAGGTTACACGGTAGTTAAGGATATCCTTACTGCCGTGTGACCGTGTTCGGTTACGGAGTTATGGCAATCCGTGTGCTTACACGGCGGGCAAGTCAACCCTTACCGCCGTGTAAAAGCATTTTGTCCAGCTTATGGATTATGAGGTATTTCACATAGCGGTCAGGCATATCCATACCGCCATGTAATAGCATTCTGTCTAGCAACTTGTATTTTGGACACCCCACACGGCGGTCAGGACTTCCTGTACACCGTGTGGCATCCTTTACACAACGGTCAAGAGTGCCCATACCGCCGTGTAACAGCATTCTGTTTTGATAATGTTTATACACCAGCCCTTCACACAGCAGCTAGATTTTTCCTTACTGCCGTGTGACCCTTGTTCCCATAAATTATTTTTTTGAATGGTTGTTATCAAATGAAACTGATTTTTATGAAATGATTATTTATCATTACTAAATGATATTTACATTAATTCCATCTTATTCTGTGAATTACCCATATGAGGAATATATGTATTGTGTAATTCTTTACTTGACACCACGATATGATAAACTTATAAAGTGGCTAAAACCCAGTTATATGCTTTACCTGCTTGCTTTAGACCAAGTGGTAGATAGATAGGTATGCCTATAGGGACTCTGATTGCTGCAGCTATCGTTCTATCATGCGGACCCCGTTTGGGTCATTCTCAACGCAAAAGAAAAGAACAATATGATTAAAGTATATTGTACCTTCAAGTACTACCGTCTGTACCTTAGGGTACCACCGTTTATTACTCTTCTCGTTATCCACTCCCCTAGGTTAACGCAGGCAGTTATGTGACAGCATTATGTGCTCATCTCTATGAACCGAAATATGCTCAATATAACTATATGGATTCTCTCTATTATGTATCTGGT
The DNA here is from genome assembly GCA_947683425.1 of Excoecaria cochinchinensis. Taxonomy (NCBI): domain Eukaryota; kingdom Viridiplantae; phylum Streptophyta; class Magnoliopsida; order Malpighiales; family Euphorbiaceae; genus Excoecaria; species Excoecaria cochinchinensis. Next base: position 5,836,184 of record CANTUQ010000035.1, read on the forward strand.
GATGAACTATATTTGCGCATGCATTATGTATGTCTGGTTTCATCAATTGTTGTGAGTAGTCATCCATTTCATGTTAATTTTCCCCACTAAGCTTTACGCTTAGCATGGCTATTTTATCCGTGTAGATACCGAAGGTAAAGCTAGCGCCAGGACCCCTCACGTTAGTCAAGGCTAACACATCTGTAGAAGAACCTATATGTAGGGATTACTTCTGTTATAAATTTTGTATTTAATGTCTTTTTTTTTTATTTGTAACTATAATGGTCCAAAATAGTTATTTTCGTGAATAGTGATTTCCAAGCCGTGAATAGTGCCACCCGAGGTCAAAAAATATTTATTGGACCATTAGAAAGTACAAGTTATACAGAGTCCAATGATGTAATTTGGAGTCGAAATGAGGTCAAACTGGTCACTAAAAGTCAAAAATAAGAAAAAGCCTCGGGTTGACTGAAGTTTGACTGATGCTTTAAAGATAGTAAACGACCTCTGAATACTTATTTGAAGGTATAAATAGACTTATAATAATGTGTAAAAAAGTTTGGTATTGAAAAAGTAATTTTTCGGTAATGTGGAAAAGTTGGTGAATCGGACTGCTCAATTGAATCGAATCGAAAATGGGCCCTTATTGAGATGAAACCAAGGTCAAATGAGCTATTTAGGGCAAAAAGGAAGTTAAGGATGAAAAGTGAACCTAACTGGTCCAACCAGAGAACCGAACCGGTCAAAACAGTTTGACTTCAGTTGACTGATTTGACCAAGAGTTGACCAAGCTCTAAATAGTGTTATAGATCTCAAAAAAATTATCTGAAAGCATGGATTTGATTTAAATAATTTGGAGAATCATATGGTGATGAAAAATAAATTTTACGGTGAGACAGGAAATTGGGTTACCGAACTGGTAAGAAATTACCGGACCGAGAAACGGTCTTCAATTGACTCAAAATTTTTAATAAAGCCTAATAAATATATTTTATGAATCATGGAAGTGATTTTGGGAGGAATTGAACTTGGGAAGTGATAGAAATAATTTTGGATGAGAAAATGGGTTTATTAACCTAAATGGGCCTTTGGGTTGGCCCATTTGGTTGAACCAAGCCCAAGCCCACTTAAGACCCCTATATAAGGCTGAAAAATCAGCCAAACTCCCGAATTCTCTCCAGCCCTCTCCTCCCTTCTCTTGGCCGAATGGAGTATTCTCCATTTCTCCATAATTTTCTTAATTCTTCTTCCAAAGTTCTCCCCAAATTTAACCTAGCTAAGTAAAATTCAGCCTCTCTTTTCATTGATAATGGTCTCAAAAGCTAATTTGAAGTGAAATAAGTGGGAAAAATCAAATGTTCAAGATTATGTGTCAAAATTGAGGTAAGAGATTTTGAGGTCTATAATTTAATTTAATGGTTCAAATAGGTATTTTAGGGTATGTATATGATGTTTATGTAGTTATATTGCAAAAAGGAAGCGAAATAATCATGGTTTCTTTGATGTGTATATTCGACCACTTAAGGAATTTTAAGGAGGTGATGGTGTTTTAAGGAGCTAAGGGTGGTAAAGGATGTATAAGATGTGGAGAACAAGAAAATAAGGTTAGTGGATACAATATCCCACTCTTTCCATTGAATATGTATGATTTTATGTTATGTTTATATGGTATGTGTATGATAAATTCATGTTAAATTGAAATAAACCTTATAAGTATGTTTAGAGATATTACAAATGATGTTTTGAAAGCTTAAAACAAGAAGAAACTAAATGTATGGCATGGACATAATAGTGACCGAATAGTATACATGGGTATACTAGGGTATATCTTGTGTTTTAATGGAAAATAATGGTATGTACATGTAAAATGAGGTGTAATATAACTTAAATGATGATAAATAAGTGAAAGAAAAAATTATAAAAGAATTGTAGGTTAGGCCGAAAGATTAATGTAGGAAAACTAAGGTATAATTCGATTATTTATTAAGTAAAATAGCTAAAAATGAATATATGATAGAAATTGAGTATATAATAATTTATTTGGAATTAATTGAATATACTTGAATATTTTAGAATATAATAATACATTATATTCATAATGGAAATAATGATATATGTGGTATTTTAATGAAATTATGACATGAATGATATTAGAATTAATTAAATAATGAAATGAAGATATTTTAGCAGAAAAATAATGAATTATATGTGAATTGAAAATGTTGGCCGAATGGAATGTCAAGTTAAATAATAGTGTAATTTAAATTAAGTAAGGGTTATAATGGAAATTCAATTGAATGAATGATTTAATTGCCCTTAGTAGTGGTCTGGTAGTTAAATCTAGCTCAGGATATAGTTGGCTACCATAGGGATTCCACACCGCGGTACAAGTTATGATAACTCGTTTAAGTAGGCCAATGGTCTACTAAAATGTTGAAATGTAAAATGAAATGAAATGAAATGGAATGTATGGGTGGTCCTTTGGAATCACTCTAAAATGTAGTGGACCTATGGGGCCCGCGACTTTGTATCCGGTTCAGAGATTTCTACTAGGGGAAAAATTGTAAAAATGGATTTTAAAATGGTAAAAATGAATTAAATTGAGTGAATGGGAGTTAAAATGAGAAATAGAATGATAAAGGACTTAGTTGTAAGAAATTAAAATGATTTAGGGATTAAATGGTAAAAATGTAAATTTAGTAGTTAATAAGGTTAAATAAGAGAAAATATGAAATAAATTGGTAAAAGGAGTAAATTGGTTATTATATGGACCAAAAATGCAATTTGGCGTGAAAATAATATTTTAAGGGTTAAATGGTAATTTGTAAGTTAAATAATGAATTAATCATAGAAGCGAGATTATTTAATGATATTATAAATAAATAAATAAATAAATAGGGAAAGCTAATAAAGTAAATTGATATAAGAATGAGATTTAGAGATAAAATGATAATTTTAGATGTAAGTAATGCAATAAAAGTAAAAATGACTAATTAGTGGCATAATAGTAATTAAAGGACTAAATGGTAATTTATATATTAAAATAATGGAAATAATATGAAAATAAAATTAATTAGTGGCATTACTGTAAATAAATGAAACTGGAGAGTGATTGTGTAATTTAATGAAAGATTAGGGATTAAAATGTAAATTTATAATGATATTGTAAATTAAATGATTAAAATATGATTAAAAGAAAATATAAGAATTAATAGTGTAATTAAGTAATAATAAAATATTTAACTACTGAATAATGATAAGTAAGGACTAAATAGAAAATTTCCAAGTCAAATAATGAAATAAATGTGAAGAATGGTTAAATGATGGTCTAATTGTAACTATGGGTAAATTGGAAAGTGAAATCGCAAATAGAATAAGTTTAAGTGACTAAGTGTTATTTGACACGGAAATTGAATAGCAAATGTAAGTATAAGTTATAATGATATTAAAAAGAAAATATGCGAATGGAAAGAAATATTATGTGCAGAAAATGAAATGGTGGTAATTTAATTAAAGAAAGATTAACATGTTTATAAAAATAAATAGGTAAATTATGTAATTTAGTTGAGTAAAATAAGGAAAAATAACTAAGTAAAAATAAAATGATAATTTATAGGCACAATAGAACAAACTTGAAAGTTATTGCAAGTATAGGGATTTAATTGTAATTGATCATATTGGAGAAAGAGAATTAGAGAAAATGTTAAGACAAAATGGTAGTTATAATAAAAATGAAACGTAAAATTTTAAAATGAATAAAACTAAGGACTGAAATGTAAATTACCTTTAATATGCCTAATAAAAATAATTAAGTTGTAATTCATTTAAAATATTATCTAGCAAGTGTAATTGTCAAGGAAAATTGAGAGTTAGGTGGTGAAGTTTAGGAAATATAATAAATAAAGGTTTAAAGTGTAATTGAGTATAAAAGGAATGAAAATGTAAAGCTTAGATTGTAATTTGACCACCATTACTGTTAATTGAGGAATTAAGAAAATTTGAAAGTGTGTATAGTATTTAATGAAATTACGAAAGTTAACTAATTAATGAATAATAAAAATGGCAAAATGCACATAAAGGTAATAACAATAAAATAATTAAGTTAATAATGGGAATAATAATAATATTGAATGTAAAAGAAATAAATAATGGAAGCGTAAAGAATTAATAAAAGTAAAACTATTTTAATGTTAGGGAATTAGTAATAATGAATAAGGAAAATGTAAAAATAGAGTTATGCATATATAATTAAGTTAATGATAATAATAATAATAATAATGAAGATAATTAAAATAATGGACAGTAATAGTGCTAATATTATAATGGTTAAATAAAGCACTGATTCTAAATGATCAAGGTATAATATCATAAAATGAAATAAATGATAGTGTAATTATTTAGTAAATGCCGGTAAAATTAATGTATAGAACTAAAAATAGAATAATGAAAATGAAAAGAATAAAAGTGTAATGCTAGTGCTAATATAAATATTAATTACAATATAAGATAAATATACAGATTGAATAGTGAATGAAATTAAAGAATTTGATCTAAATAATATATTAATGTAAAAAGTAAGAGTAATAACAATGATAATGACAGAAAGTAAATTTAATTTAAATATACTGGAAATGAACATAGAAACAGGAGGTATGGATAAATATATAGATTATAATAGTAATAAGGAGTAATAAAAGAAAATTAATGGGCATAGTAATTAAACAAGGATATTAATGTTAATAATATTATCAATAGAATTGAGAGAATGAACATGACGGTGTTAGTATTAATATAATCAATAATATAGACAATAGTGATAATATTAATAATTAAAATGACAGTTCCAAAATATAGTCAAAGACATAAGCTTGAACATATGAATAAATAAAATGATCACTGATCATAGAAATAAATATAACAGGTTGTTAAAATAAAATGTGAATTAATTTACAATATTAAAAAGATTAATAACTGTGTAACAAATAGGAATCCCTGTGTGTGTATGCATACGTGTATGTGTAAATTATTGAAAGTTTAGGATATGTATTCACCATTGGGCATTTTAATGCTCAGTACGTAGAGTTTTATTGCACGCAGGTAATAGGAGGTAGAAAGACTTGAAGTGGCCGATATATGAATAGGAGTATCAATTCTTAAGATTTTCGATTATTTGTTATACACTTTTATGGGATTCAATATCTTTATTTTTCTTACTATCACTGTACTTCCACTAATTATTTTCGATATTGTTATCAATATCACTATCACTCTCACTTTCAATATCACTGTCACTTTCACTTTCATTTTTACTTTCGCTATCACTTTTACTATTAACTCTTACGATATTTAACTATTACGTTCTTAATTTTAGTCACTTATCATTTCATCTCTTATTTACATTCTTATGGCTTTATTTTAATACTGTTCAATTTGATTTTCAATTCATTATTTACTATTAGTAATTGCTCAACACTATAACACTACGATCCGGTTATCACTTATCAATCGATTTCCTTTACTATCCGTTGACCTTATCTTATTTTATTTCTTTAACCACTTATTAAATAGTTATTGTTTCAATATTCGTACACTGATTTACTACTATGACTTGTTTTAATTTTTATTTTTAACATTTCGTTACCCTCTTGTACTACACTAGTTCTTTACATTAATATGTTTCCACTACACTAGATCTTTCATTAAATTATTTAACGTTAACTATTTATGAATTATTTTATCACCGAATGAATACACTACAAATCAATCACTAGATTACTTGAATGCTAATAAATTCGATCACTATATCTTTATTTAGTTCTTAATCAAAGTTATACTTATTATTACTGACATTATTATTATTTCTATTATTCACTTTAGAGACCCTATGTTAATTTATTCCAAACACAATTAAACATTTACCTTAACAATTATTCTAATCCATTTTGTTTGTATTGTCGTTACAATTTGTAATCTCATCATAAATACTTACCTTCCTTTTTAATTCCATTCACTTTTACATTTACCATTATAACGGATCTATAAATTCCTTTCGTATTATCACTTTCTTGTTCACACACTAAAATCTATCATTTTTAATCTTCACTTATCATTTCTCATTACTTTTCACTAAATGTAAAAGAAGAGAAAATAATGTTTGCCCTGTTGAATATATTTCATTGAATCAAAAGATGAAGCTTTATACAAAAGAATCCTATAATCTTGCTAATCTAAAATAGGCAGACAAATATAAAAGGTAACAGAATAAATTTACAATTATTACAATATTTTTATAATGAATGGTTGACCTTTCCTTCTCAACACTCCCCCTCAAGTTGGAGAGTGAATGTCTAGAACACCCAACTTGCGTATCATAGTTGAGAAAGCTTCCTTTCCCAATGGCTTCGTGAATACATCTGCAAGCTGATTTGTTGAAGCAACGTGCTTGGTTACAATTGAACCATCTTGTATTTTGTCACGAATAAAATGGCAATCCATCTCTATATGTCTGGTCCTTTCGTGAAAAACAGGGTTGGCAGCTATATGTAAAGCAGCTGTGTTATCACAATACAACAATGCTGGCTTTGGATGCAATATTCTCAAATCTTTTAATAACGAGCGTAGCCAAGATAAATCACAACATGTGCATGCCATGGCTCTATATTCAGCCTCTGCGGAGGATAAAGATACAGTTTTCTGCCTCTTTGTGCGCCAAGAAATAAGAGAGGATCCCAGAAAAATACAGTAACCTGTAGTGGATCTACGAGACATTGGACAACCAGCCCAATCCGAATCAGAAAAGGCGCGCAAAGATAAATCATTCTGAGAAGGGAAAAACAAACCTTGTCCTGGACTGCTTTTCAAATAACGCAATACACGCAGAGCGGCTTCCATGTGTGGTTTATGTGGAGCATGAATAAATCTACTTAAAACATGAACCGAGTAGTTGATATCCGGCCGAGTGACAGTCAAATAAATTAGATGTCCAACAAGTCGCCTATACTGAGACGGATCTTTAAACAATTCACCCGAGTCCGAAAGCTTTATGTTTTGTTCCATAGGAAAGTTCACAGGTTTAGCACCCAAAAATCCACCGTCTTTTAAAATTTCCAAAGTGTATTTTTGTTGCGAAATAGAAATGCCTTTCTTCAACCGAGAAACTTCTATGCCCAGAAAATACTTCAAATTACCCAAATCTTTAATTCTAAAATGACTATGCAGAAATTCTTTGAGAGCTACTATGGCTTTGAAATCATTACCCGTAATAAGAATATCATCGACATAGATTAACAAGGCAGTAAAAGATTTTCCTTTCCTGCATGTGAATAGTGAGTAATCGGCTTTGGATTGAACAAAACCAGCAGCTCGGATAGCTGTAGAAAACTTGGCAAACCATTGTCGAGAGGCTTGCTTTATGCCATATAGAGACTTGTGAAGGCGACACACTAGATTCTCCCCCTGTCGCCGAAGACCAGGAGGCGGAGACATATAAATTTCTTCATGAAGATCACCATGAAGAAAAGCATTGTTGACATCGAGTTGGTGAAGAGGCCAATTTTGTGCCGCTGATAAAGCCAATAAACAACGAACAGTAATCATTTTAGCAGTAGGAGAAAAAGTGTCATGATAATCGATACCCTCTAATTGTGTGTAACCTTTGGCAACTAAACGAGCTTTGTAACGCTCAATTGTACCATCCGACCGTCGTTTGATTTTGTAAACCCAACGACAACCAATAGGTTTCTTTCCAGGAGGAAGAGAAGTAAGAGACCAAGTGCGGTTAGTTTCCAATGCAGCCAACTCAGATTGCATGGCTTCTTGCCAATAGGAATGAGAGGCTGCTTCTTCATAAGAGGTAGGCTCAACATCTGTACTAATGGCAGCAATGAAAGAATGATGTTGGGGTGAGTAACGATGATAAGAGATAAAATTACAAAGGGGATAGCGTGTACCTTTTTGTGGACCTGATGACGAAGGCGGAAAATGGTTGGGAGACATTACTTAGTTGCAGACATAGTCACGCAAAGCCGTAGGAGGATGGTGATGTCTTTGAGAACGACGCAAAAGAGGTGCAGGAGGAGGACCAGCAGGTGATGGCTGGGCAGAAACAGGATTTTGTGGACTGATGGGAGAAGGTTGTTCCGATGGTGACGGTTGTGGGTCAGATGGGGAAGGATCGGATAAAGAAAGGGGCATCACAAGGTCTGAATTGGAGGAAGAGGATGAAATGGATTCATAAGGAAAAATATTTTCATGAAAAACAACATCACGGCTGGTGAATAGTTGATGAGTGGCAAGATCATAGAGTTTGTAAGCTTTTTGACCAATGGGATAGCCAAGAAAAACACATCGTTTAGCTCGAGGAGCAAATTTATGTTGAACGTGGACATCAGTAGCATAAGCAAGACAACCAAAAACTCGGATATGGGAATAAGAAGGAAGTTTTCCATAAAGTCTTTCAAAAGGAGTTTAGCGAGAAAGGAGTGGTGTCGGCAAACGATTAGTGATATGAACAGCAGTAGAAACACATTCTGCCCAGAAATGTAAAGGAAGGTGAGCTTGAAAACGAAGAGCTCTAGCGGTCTCTAGAATATGGCGGTGCTTGCGCTCAACAACCCCATTTTGTTGAGGGGTGTAGACACAAGAATGTTGATATGTGGTTCCTTTTTGTTTAAAAAATTCTCGCATAGAAAAAAATTCGCCCCCATTATCAACTCGAATGTTGGCTATGGAAACATGAAAATGGGTTTGGACATAGGTAAAAAAATTGACAAGTAAATGTTGTGTTTCACTTTTATGATGCATAAAAAATATCCATGTGAATCTGGAATAATCGTCCACAATAGTCAAAAAATATTTAGCACCAGAAAGAGAGGCAATTTTATAAGGACCCCAAATGTCACAGTGAATTAATTCAAAAGGTCTGACAGATGAAATAGAACTAATAGAAAATGGAAGTCGACTTTGTTTGGCAAAAGCACAAACGTCACAAGCATTATTGGACTGAAAAGAAAAATTTAACAGATGTTTGGCCATAAAATCTAATCTAGAGAAAGACAAATGCCCCAAACGGCGATGCCACAAAGAGGTGGAGGAGGGGACCTGAGGGTTGAGTAAACTGCGAGAAGTAGTTGCTATTGATGGAATTTGAGATGTTGGCTTCTTTGATGCTAACGCAACCAAGTAATAAAGTCCATTTCGTTGTTCACCCAAACCAATCGTCGTCTTTGACATCAAGTCCTGCAAAATACACCAATGAGGGAAGAAAGTTATTGAACAATTCAAATCTCTGGTTACTCGACTCACTGACATTAAATCCACCTTAAAAGATGGCACACCAAGCACATTTTTTAAAGTAACAACAGAATTCAAAGTTAAACTCCCAACAGATGTAATCGGAGCCTGCTCTCCACTTGGCATTGTAACTGGTGAAATAGAGGTGTTCTTACAGCTGTTAACAAGCAAATCTGGAGATGAAGTAATGTGGTCTGTGGCGCCACTATCGATAATTAATCGATGAAGGCGCAATAATGTTTGTAACAAACCTGATGAAGAAGCATTAGCTTTGGGATTGGTGGATTTTGTTGTTCCTTTACCCTGCATGATAGAAATGATTTGTTGAATTTGCAAATCAGATAGCCCATTTGTTATTGACGACACTTCTTGCACTATTGGACTTTCTTTGACATTATTCACTGAAGGCTGATGGTTGTTGCTGCGTTTTCCTTGATTAGATTTGTTTGATGCATATTTCGGATGGTCTGGTGGATACCTATTCAGCTTCCAGCATGTTTCTCGTACATGATGATCTCGGTCACAATATGAACAATGCAAAGGCTTTCGATTAGATGAGTTGGAACGGGAAGAGTTGGAACCTTTTCCATGTCGAACAACCATAGCCACTGGTTCAGATTTTCGAACAACCATGGCAGAGTTTTCGGTCATCTCACGTACAGACCCAAGACTTCACTGCTTCTCTTCTTGTACAATGGATGTCTCTTTCAATCTGAAAAATTCGAGGGGCATTGCTTTGAGAAAAACAATCTCGAAGGTCTTCCCATACCTCCTGAGCAGTGGTGGAAAAGATGACACTGTCTGCAATGTCTTGTGTGAGTGAATTGAGAATCCAAGACAGGATCATGTCATTACATTTTTTCCATGAAGCATATTCTTCTGGTTTGGCTGTAGCGGACGGTATTTTGGTGGTACCGTCTATGAAACCTATCTTGGATTTTGCATTCAAAGAAATCGTCATGACTCTACACCATGTCGAATAATTATCATCATTGAGAGGCTTGGAAACGAGTACCATTCCTGGGTGATCAGAATGATGAAGAAAGTATGGATTGGCAGCTTCGGGTTACATCCATTCAAAGTTTGTTGTTTTGTCATAATGAAGAAGAGCAGAAAAAAAGAAGAACAAAAAACTAGGGGATCGTTTCCTGCTCTGATACCATGTAAAAGAAGAGAAAATAATGTTTGCCCTGTTGAATATATTTCATTGAATCAAAAGATGAAGCTTTATACAAAAGAATCCTATAATCTTGCTAATCTAAAATAGGCAGACAAATATAAAAGGTAACATAATAAATTTACAATTATTACAATATTTTTATAATGAATGGTTGACATTTCCTTCTCAACACTAAACTCTTTCTATATTATCACTTAACAAAACATACCATCAATTTCATTAATTCTTTATAACTTCTATTTACTTATCTTGCACTATAATTTAATTCACTATAGCCCCCTTAATTATCTCTTCATAATTTATTTTTCGAACGTTTCACTTTATTAATACTATCATTATGCTCATTGACAAATTCTTTAATTTCTATGTACTTATATTACTATTATCATCACTATTTACATTATTAGTTTATTCATTTCCATGTCACCCCTTATTGACTTATGTATATTTAGATTAATATTTTCTTCGCTTCACTATTAGGCAATTTTCTCATTATTCACATTTAAATCCCAACTTTATCTTATAATAATCAATTTCAATTAAATTCGTACTGAATTACTTATTCACAATATTGACATTTTGCCTCTTTATCTTTCATTGCCACTTATTTATAATTATATCCTCAAATTACACATTCATTTACATTCTCTATATATACACAAATCAGTTATAATTATTATTTATTTAATATTTATTCATACAATAATTTTCTATGCTTCATAAATCATTATTCACTAATTATCAATTATGTATTTATTATCCATATCATCTACTAATTTACACTTTAATCCACTAACAATTCTCAATATTATAATTCCACATTTTGGTTCCTACACTTTATATTAACACACATTCTTAACATTAATTGATTCATTTTACAAAAATGCTACTACTATATTTAGGGGTGAGCATGGTCGGTTAACCGGTCCATTAGCTTCAGTCCATTAACCAGTCCATTAATATCGGTTTTTTGAAATTACAGTCCATTAACCAGTCCATTACCGTCGGTTAACCAGTCCATCGGTTTCGGATTTTCGGTTCGGTTACCCAATATTTTTCGGTTAACCATTATAATTATAAATATATTCATAAATAAAATTAAAATGTTCAATATACTTAAAAATTAAAATTTTTTCACTATAATATAACATTATTGTTGTTAAAATAAAAATATTTGGTGGATATAAGCAAATTTGTTTTAAAAAATTAATATTTAATGAGTAAATATATTAATCGGTGCATAATCACTTTTAATTAGATAAATTGTTATACTTACTAATAGCCAATTAAAAAAACTTAAAAATTTTAAAATAATTAGTATAATGAAAAAAAAGTACATTATCACCTTTAATTAGGATAAATTGTTATAAATTATTAAAAAATTAATAAATTAACTAAAAATTCGGTTTCGGTTCGGTTAACCGGTCACATGAGTCAAAAACCATTAACCAGTCCATTAATATCGGTTTTTTCAAAACACTAACCATTAACCAGTCCATTACAATCGGTTAACCAGTCCATCGGTTCGGTTTCGGATTTTTTTTTCGGTTAACCAAGTCCATCGGTTTTTTTGCTCACCCCTAACTATATTACATTACTATATTTATTAATTATTTGTCACACATTTCATCAATTAATTCTTACCATAATACTTCCATCTAAATTGCACTTTACACTTTGCTTAAATTTCAATTTTTACTATTTCAATTTGCTATAATTACACTTGTGCCACTACCTTTTCCTAATACCACTTTTCTTTTCTTTTATTTATTATTACTATTATTATTATTATTGTTTCTTATTAAATCATTAATTACACTTACTCAATTAAATTCATCAATTTAATCATATAATTACTTATCTAAATCACATTATGTAAATCACATTATCCACTAATTACATTTTAATTCTTATTTTTTCCATTAATAACATTTATGTCCCCACAATTATATTAATTCCATCCATGTCCTTTCCTTTACCTTAATTACATCTATATCCTCTCTTTTTCACTAATTCCATTTATGTCCTCACTTTTACATTAATTACCACTTTGCCCTTCATTATTCATTAATTACCCTTTTAACCTTACATATTTTCCATTTTACACTTTTACCCTTATTTACTTATTTTAATTACAATTTTATCATTTTTACACTCTTATTCCATTTTTAACCTTACATTTTCACTAAATTACATTTAAACCCTTATTTTATCACTTTTCCACTAATTTACTATCTTAACCTCATATTTTGTCAAAATTACGATTTTTTCCTTACACTTACACTTTTCATCTAACTTTCTCACTTTCTATCAATTTTTTACAAAATTATCATTTTACCCCTAAACTTTCCATTTACTTCATTTTAGTCCCATTTTCACTCATTTTCACTTTTATTACTATTTGGATCATTTCTATCACTTATTTACCATTATGCCCCTAATATGAATCCAGTAGAAAATCTACTGACCGGATATGCAGGCCCCACAGACCCATTACACTATAGAATGATCCCAATAGGACCATTTCACTGCACTGCACTACACTGATCACTGAAATTACTGGATACACTGTAAACACTGAACACTACACTGAGATAGACCGTCATTGGTCTATCAATAGCGAGTCGTCATGACTCGTACCGCGGTATGGAATCCCTATGGCTGGCCAATTATATCCTAAACTAGATTTCACTACCAGACATCTACTAAGGGCAATATTTTATCATTATTCATATAAATATCACACTTTATCACTAAGCATATTTCAACATACACATTATTTTCACTTGCACTTTTTCATACACACTTGTTTATCACTATTTAATCACTTTATACCCTTACATCATATATACCATCAAAATACACATATAATTATTCACTTTTATCATTCGGCCAAGACTTCCATTTTTCATATCATGCACTATAATTTCATTTATTTACTCAATCACACTTATTTCATGTTATACATATCATATATGCCATTATATTGCCAAAACTCATCACATATTCAATTGTATTCTTCCCTAAACCATTCGGCCTCACTTTCCTTTCTTCACTAAGTTTTCTTTTAATTATTTTATTCACTCAATCATACATTACACTAATTATACATGTTATGAACATCAATTATTAGCATTAAATCTCATTAGAACTTATGTTTTTCTTAGGATTTCCATTCGGCCTCTAAAGCATATTTCATGCCACTTTGTTTTAATTTATCTTAAGCATGTTTGTACACTTATTTAGTCCCACTAAGCATGTTTATCAAGTTAGATTCAATTATACATGCATATTTCACATACACACTATACAAACATAACCTAAAATCATGCCTTTACAATGGAAAAGAAAGGATATTGTATCCACTAACCTTATTTCCTTGCTTTCCACCATTTAAGCTTGCTTTCCATGCCTTATCTACTTGAAAAACCATCACCTCCATAAACTTCCTTATGTGGCTGAATACATAACCCTAGGAAACACCCATTATTTCTCTTCATTTATTCAATATAACTATATAAATATCTTCTACATACCCTAAAATACCTATTTGAACCATTGGATTAAATTATAGAACTCAAAATCCCTTACCTCACTTTTGGGGCATAACCTTGAACACTTGATTTTTTTTTTCCACTTATTCCACTCCAAATGAACCTTTGAGACCATCATCAATGAAAAGAGGGGCTGTATTTTGCTTGGGAAGGTTGGATTTAGGTAGAACTTTGAAGAAAGAAGAAGAAAATTCAAGAGAAAAAGAGAGAAAAAAATTCGGCAAAGAAGAGAAGTGGAGAGGCTGCTGGATTTGTGAAGATTTCTCTAGAGAAATCTGATATTTACAGCATATATATAAGAGTCTTAATAGACCGAGCCAAGCCCAATTAAAGTGGCCCAACAATTTAAGCCCATTACCCTTTTTTAAGCCCATTTTCCACTTCAAAAATAAATTTCCTCACTTCCCAAGTTCAATTCCTTCCAAAACCAATTTCGTAATTCTTAAAATATATAATTTAGCCTCTACATAAAATTTTGGCTCAATCAAAGACCATTTTCAGATGCGCTAATTTCTTACCAGTCCGATAACTCAATTTTTTATCTTACCGTAAAATTTATTTTTCTTTACCAATTGATTCTCCATACTATTCCAAGCACGACCATGCTTTCATATAATTTTTATGAGGTCCAGAACTCCATTTACAGTTCAGTCAAACATTGGTTAAACCTAGTCAACTAAAAGTCAACTGATCCGGTCCGATCGGTCCGGTTCACTGGTTAAACAAGTTTGGTTCACTTTTCACTCATAGCATCATTTTTACTCTTATATGCCTATTAGACCTTAATTTCATCTCATTTAGGGTTACTATTCAGTCCGGTTCAATTAAACCGGTCTAATTCACTAATTTTTCAGTGTCTCCTTAAAATTCCTTTTTCACCACCAAACTATTCTACACTCTATTTTGAGTCCATTTATACCTTCAGATAATTTTTCAGAGATCGTTTACTATATTTAGAGATTCGGTCAAATTTCGATCAAACTTGATTCCTATTTAAATTGAACCGGAGGCTCTCTTCAAATTGACTTTCGGAGCTCAATTTGACTCCATTTTCAGTTCCGATTTCACCACTAGACTCCTGGCGAACCACATATCATTTTTGCGAAATTTAAAATTTTCGGCCGCCGGACAGTTGGCTTCGCTGTATAGCCACCCCGGTGTTACCCGTATCGGAACCGCTATGTTTTTAGCACACTTATCAATAAGCTTTGACACTGGTAAACTTACTCCGTACACTGTTCGACACTACGATCGTCGTGATAACACTGAAATCACACTCTGCCACTTTTAGGTCGGTATTTGGGCCATTACAATCAGAGTATAGGTTTAGACGATTATGGACAATTAGTAAAACCTGATTGTGTATTCATAGGATTGTGTTGGCCTAATACGGATGTTCTTGTTTTCTTATAACGTTCTGAATGGACTCATCCCGAGATACTGGTGAAGGGTCAGCAGAAAGTGTGAATCTTGGGGATCGAGATCCATCGGTCTCAAGTCTTGCTGAACCACCAAGAAGGGACCGAGATGTTCTTGTTGTGCCAACCGAAGCCTTGCTTAAAATTTTGAAAGATATGGCATGTGTTTTAGATAGGATGACATCTCCTAGAGCCCCAATTGATGCAGTTAGGAAACATGGGGTTCAAGAATTTCATGGTACTAGTTTGGAGGAGTCTGATAAGGCTGAGTATTGGCTTGAGAAGTTGCAAAAAGTATTTGAGGAACTTAGATGTCCTCCAGAGTAGATGGCTACGTGTGGGTTTCCCTTTTGTAAGGTGCCACTTATGATTGGTGGAAACTGGTTTGACACCATCCCCAGTACCCTAATCCACTTACTTGGGATTTCTTTATGCAAGAATTTAAGAGTAAGTATATTACTAAAGCTTATAGGGAGGTGAAATGGAAGCATTTTTTAAATCTGAGACAACGGAATATGTCTGTAACTGAATATGAGAAGGAATTCAGTCGTCTTAGTAAGTATGCTCCAGAATCGGCTCTCAATGAATCATTCCGATGTACACAGTTTGAAGACGGTTTGAATGATTCCATCAGGAGATTTGTGGAAGTTACTACCTCCTTATAATCGGTGAATTTTTATCAGTTAGTACAAGTGGCTATGAAAGTTGAAAGATCTAAGATGATTAGTTGTGAAAGAAGTCAGATGAGAAGTTATTCCAGGGGTGGTTCTTCTTCAGGTAAAAGAGCTAGAGAATCTCAAGTTGAATCAGCACAGAGTTCTGCTACTAGGGGAAGAAGGCAAGGAACTCCTACGGCATTGGGAACTGGTAGAGGTTCTCCATCTGGACAAGGTAGTGCACCCGAGTGTCCTCATTGCAACAGGCATCATTTTGGCACTTGTAGAAAACTAACTGGAGGATGCTTTCAATGTGGGAGCATGGATCATTTCATGGCAAATTGCCCTAAGGAGCCAGGAACCATTGCAGATCAGCAAGGAAGTGATAGAAGAGGATCACACACCTCTTCGGTAGCTCGTGGTAGAGGTAGAGGTCAAGGTGGTTCAGGTTAGAATACGGGAGGCACCATGTCGGAATTGGTGGATCAACCTCCTCCTACTGCTCCAACACGAGCTTATGCCATGAAGGCTCAAGAAGATGAGGATGCACCTGAAGTGATAGCTGGTATTTTCTTTCTATATGATGTTGAGATACATACTTTGATAGATCCTAGTTCTACACATTCATACATATGTACTAAGCATGTCTTTGATAAAATGCCTTTGGTAGAACAATTAGAATATGACATACATGTGACAAGTCCTCTGGGCCATAGTGTTACTATCAATCAAATGTACAGAGATTGCCCTATAGTAATCCAAGATAGAGAATTCCCTGCCAACCTAATTGCCCTACCCTTTTGACGGGTCCTCGGCAAGTGTACCGAATCGACAAGTAATAAAGTGGGGTATAGTTAGGACCCCGAGTTATCGTACCCAAGGGAAAAAGGATTGTCCAGTTAAATATCTATAGATGAGTGAATTTGAGATGTCCCCAATTTGTTTGGTGGAGAAAACTAAGCTAAGTAAGAAAATAAATTAACAATTAAATATAAAATTGGTCATCAAGAAATTACTCAAGGATGAAATTAAATGCTTAGGAAATTCTATCCTCATAAATGTAACTGAAAATTGGTAAAACAATATAACATGAAATTCTGGACAACCCAACTAAGCCCAAGCCTACCATCTCGGATTAAACTATTCTAATTAACAAACCTACCATCTCGGATTAAGTCTATTAATTAGCTTAAGCGCGAGTTACCAAATCCTAGATCTAAGACAACCTACCATCCCGGATTAAGCTATCTTAAACCTATTTATTCCTCACTATTCTTAATCTAATAACATTAACACCCACAAACCAACCTACCATCTCGGATTAAGCTGAAAATATACATTCCAATATTAAAAGAACAGAGCATTTGCACAAACAACAATTTTCGGATTTAGCTCCAATCATCATTATAATTGCAAACAATATATAACAAGAGGAATAAAAGAAAACATGGAAATATTTATTAAATCCAAATATCCAAAATACAAATATGATTCAAGAACTCCCAAGCATGATTAACTACCCTAACATTAAGAATATAAACATAAAAGATGGAAAATTAAGGTTTAGAATACACCCTTGATGAGAGAGAAAATAGATCTTGAAGTTCTTGTTCTTCAACCTTGGAATCCCCTTGAATCCCCAAAATATAGATTTAAACTAAATTGATCTAAATTATTTAAGAAGGAAATTGCAATTCAAAATTAAATCTAAGCTAAACAGAATTTAAAAGGAAAATTAAAACATGAAAATAAAATAAATTGTTGCTGGAAATTAAAGAAAAATAAACCTAAGTCTACTGCCTAAAGGAAAGAATAGAGAAACAAAAACTAAAACTAAACTTAAAACTAAGCTGCCTCCTCCTTTCAGCGGCGTTATTTTCTTTTAATACTGAAGAAAAGCACAGCTGTGCTTTGATAAGCACAGCTGTGTCCTGGGAGTAATTGGCGACTTAGGGTTTCGTTGCGTGCGCGCTGGCTAGTGGAAAATATGCGTGACACAGCTGTGCTTTGCGAAGAAGCACAGCTGTGCTTCTGGGCGAGAGGGGCGAGATTTGCGTCGTCGTTCCTCATCTGCGCGTGCCTCCTTCGCGTGACACAGCTGTGCCTTGCGAGATTGCATGGCTGTGTCGCTTAATTTCACGCTGTGCGCGCCTCTTCCTCTTCGTGGCACGGCTGTGCCTTGTGCCTGTGCACCTGCCAGCCTCGAAAGCACAGCTGTGCTTATGAAAAGCACGGCTGTGCTTTAGGCAAAATCTGCCTCTTTTGCATTATTTCTTCTAAAATCACCCAACAACCTCCAATTTAGCTCCGAATTAAAATAAAACACCTGAAAACATCCCAAAACTTATTAAAAATTATAAAAATATTATAAATTAATAAAAAGACAAAAACTAATTATTTATTATTAAAATTAAATAAATAAAACACATAATTATGCCAAGAATTAATCTAAAATATTAATATAATTGCAACTTATCAACTACCCCAAACTCAAACCTTTACTCGTCCTCGAGTAAACTGAATGAACCATATTCTCAATCATCTCAATCTCAACAAAAGAAAATAAGGAGTCATTCTCAATTAAGGGACAAGAAAATAGGTTTGCAAATACCAATGCTCACTAAATAACAAATAAACACAAGAACATACTAAACAATTTCTGTGTGTGTGTGCAAAAGGCCAAAACAGAATTTTTATAATTTAAAAACAAAACTTCTAGGTACAATGTTGGGAAAATGAATCAACTCGAATGCATGAATGCACTCATGGCTTTTCACTCAAAGCTCAAGAAACACCATATGCCTCTTCTTACGTACCAAACCTTACTAGAAGGTCATCTCAACTAAATAGAACAAGACAAAACAAAGAATCAAGAGGTCTTGCATTTTGGTTGTAACGTTAGGCTTAGGTAAATTGGCTAACAAAGAAAGATCAAGTCACTAGAGAAAAATAGCCACTACCTAAACAAAACACAATCACCCAACTGTACTAATAAATATTCCCAACTCAATTACATATAATCAAAATAAAATTGGCCTAAAAGACACCTTAGCATCATCAAACTCAACTCACAATGACAAATGCCATATAATATTCAACACCGATTTTCACAAGGCACTAGTTCAAGTCTCACTAATTTTTGTACCCCAAACTCACATTTTGCCCAATTAGCTAGGAAAAACTTACAATGCTTCTTCTTTTTCAATTTTTTTTTTTATATTTATTATTTTATTTATTTATTTATTTTTTAGAAGCATAAAAACCAACTAGCCATTAACAATAAATAAAGTACTTAATTCGTCTATAAATCCCAGCAAGAACTACAATTGAGCTTTAATTTTTACAAGACCAATAAACCACTTAAATCACATTCCTCTTTATCAACCCCAAACTCATTTCTTTAAATGGGCTCAACTCTCCATTACACACACCAATCAATTCTCAAACAGAAATTTACACCAAGAATTGACAAAATCTAAACTTCCTTTTACCCAAAATAAAAACCCAACCTTACTAGAGTGGCCACTCTTCAAAGGGAGGCAAAAATCATTTAAGGCTAAAGGTAGTTTTAATATGTGTAACAATAAAATAAGCACGCATTTAGCATACTAAATTGATAGGCTCAACGGGCTAACAAGAGACAATGAAATTAAGGTAGGAAAAGTCATTTAAAGTAGCTATACAAAGAAGGGTTGTCTAAATCATTTTCTAAGTTGTGTCTCATCTGAGGTCGCTTCGATGGGTAATCAGAAAGGTTCTAGTGCTCTTAGTGAGTTTTCATCTAATCCCCTAATTGCAACTAGATTTTTCTCAAATTTTTTGAAAACAGGCCCAAAGTGCTCAAAATTTAGAAATTGCAAAGTATAATCAAGGTTTACATGCAGTCTAACAAACAAAGATATAAACATAACTATTTCTCACTCAACTTAATATTGAATGAAACACAAATTTCTAAACCTGAGATCAAAATCATTCACAATTGAGAATTATGAGGACAAAATAAAAATTTAAATCGAAGGAAAATCAAAAAGAAACAACCATAAAAATATTGAGACACAAACTTAGCACAAACACGCCACAAACAAAGCAAAAAAAAGTTACCCTCAAGATATAAAAAAAAACACACAATGAAAAAGACACAATAAAACGGAACTGGCTTTGATTTGAAGAATTGAAATGGTACTCCACCCCAAACTCAAAATGTTGCACTGTCCTCAGTGCAATAAAGTGAAGCACACAAAGATATTTTTCAAAAAATTTTCCCTCATGCTGTGCAAAAACTCATTGCAATTTAAAATCAATTGCAAGCATCTCAAAAATGGCAAACATAAAATATTTACTGTGCAAAATTAACAACCATACAAAATTCTTGCATGCCACCTGTGCAAAATGAAGAAAATTCAAAACCTGTGCAAGAATCCAATAATCACAGTGCAAAATGAAATACTCTGAAATCTGTGAAATTCATAGCCAACACAAATAATATCTATCCTATCACACGGCATTGGCTCAGCCACACAATTCCAAAATATAATAAAGTAAATGAAATCATACATTGCCTGACTACATCAATTTCATTAACTAAAATAAATAAATAAATATATACAAAATCTGTTGTGTACGAATCACTTCCTGAAATATATACAATATTTTACTGTGGTGGTCGTCTCAGATGTGGAGGAAACATAGTGGAAACAGGAGTGAAAAATCCACGAATCTCAACGCTCAACCTGTCCAACTGTGTCATAATCCTGTGCTGGAAGGATCCCAAAAATGCATCTCTCTGCTCAGCTCCCAGGACCATATCTCGGCGCACCTGCTCCATCTGAGTCTCAATAGAAGCCAGTCGCTCCCAAGCGCGCTGTACCAATAAGTCCATGCCAGAGATCATCTGGTCACTCTGAGAGGTAGCTGCCCTGACCTCCGCCAATCCTCTGCTCAGCTCATCCAATCTCTCCCACACCCTCTCCTGGAAAGCTGTCTGCTCCCTCCTCAACTCACTAAAAGAAGTCTGAAACTGCGTCATCGATGCTGTCATAGACTGAATCTCAGATATCAAAGTCTGCACCAAAGAAGCATCTAGATGTGGAGCTGAGGGTGGAGGGGCTGTAGAAGAAGATGGCTCATCATGCCCCTGAGCATAGCGGCTCATATCTGGAGGGGAGAATGGAATATCACTCCTCCGTCTCACCCTCCTACTGGAAGTAGTGGCTGTCGCTCTCTGTGGCGGATGTGGTGGCGGAGCATCAATATCGTGATCAGCTGGCGGGTGGGCATCATCAGAATCGCCCTCTCCATCATCACCCAAGTCATGGGCCTCCATCTCCTCCGCTCTCCTAAGTCTATATCCACTCTCGGAAGAAGGATCCTCTATAGCGATCCTACATCTGAGCACTACCTCCTCATCAATCAAGTACGATGACCCTAAAGCTGGTCCCATGTCAGGAGTAGGCAGATGCAGGGCTCTCATGATCAAGGTGATCAATCCACCAATCCCGATCCTCTTCCCTGAAGTAGCGGTGGCTCTCTTCAGTTGCTTACACAACCAAGGTACGACATTAACTCTGGTGCCGGTCTCCATAGCATATAAAAAGAATAAATCTGGTGTGCTCACATTGCTAGGACACCCCGGTCGCATGAACACCGATGAAGTCATCACCCTGTGTAGGTACTGATAGACTGGAGAGCGGAGCTTCGTTGACTTGGTGTTTCTCGCATGAAAATCCATATTGGGCTTCCCAATAATAGCCCAATGCACAGCTGAGTCACCCACAACATGCACCTCCCCATCCACTGGTAGTCTCAAGTATCTAGCCAGGTCAGCGATCGATAGAAAATAAGGGATATTGCGCACTCTAAACTGGATGGTATTCCGATCATCCAGAGATAACCTAGGAGAGTACTGAAACGTACTAAGGAACTCCAATGTTATCTCAGGATAAGTCGGACCATTCAGAGAAAAGAACTCCTCCCATCCAATATTCCTCAGCAAAGATAATACCCTCTCTTGAATGCCCAGGTCAATGAGTGTCTTCATACTCATAAACCTACTCGAAATAATAATCTTCGCAGCCAGCTTATTGAACAGGGTGCGCTGCTCGGGAGTCAACCAATCAGGAGGCTGAATGGGCGCTGATGGTTGCTCCTCTCTATTGCGAACCATGGTTCCTGAAAAAGAAAGTAACCACTTTGTTCAAAACATTCTTGGTTTCATTTAGCGCATACCACATCTATAACTAAATTGGAATAATAATATCAAAACTCACCAAAACGTCACAACAGAAATTTGCAAAATAAATATACTTTCTAGCTAATGATGATGCCAAAATTGAAACATTAAGCATAAGGCAAATGTATAAACATATTGAAGTACAAAGTCTATGCACAAAATAGTAAAAATTGGAAGATTGCACAAATTAGAATTTAAAGAAATTAAAAATGAAAAGTACAAGGTGGAAAATAAAATACGCACAAGTAATTCATCATTGAAATACAATTGCCAAGAATAAAATAAATGCAATTATTGGAGAATAACAGAGAAAAATGCAAAGTCTACTTAATCACTGCATCATTCATAGCAAAAATATGTAGGAAAAATTCAAAGTTGCATGTAATTAAGAATGTGAAAAATTGGCATCCAAAACAACATATCCTAATCCCATCAAGTCGGGAACTAGCAAACATGCATTTGACTCAATTCAATCAAGCACAATATTCAATTGCATCTAAATAAAAAAAAAAACTAAAAGCAACAACAACAATATCACACAATACAATCACCAAGCATAATCTCAAGCAATTAGAATTTAACTTGCAAAAATTTTCTTTCCATATTCATACAATGCATAATTGCCCCAATTATCTCAAAGCAATTCAATTCAGAATTTTGAAATCCAAACTCCCCATTTGCAGCAGCTATATTTCAAGGCAAAATGCACAATATATCCCCATCTAACACAATGAGTACTGAGTTCAAATTCAATTCAAATGGCATCCATCAACTCAACACTGCTATAATAGCAATTTAAACACAAACACATATATGAAATTAAGCTCAAAATGCAATTGCTCAGTGTACAATATGGTCAGATAAAGTTCAGTTAGTGAAAGTTCCAAATCAGCAGTGGACATGCCAACAGTGACCTAATGGCCTGTTTACACAACCTAATTTATGCCATCTAAATATGAACATTATCTCAACATATCATATTAACAGAGTTGGCCAGGATAAATTAACAAATTGCTGAATTAATCACGTTATAAGTCCATTAATGTACATGCATTTCTCATTCAGGCATTTCATCAAACAGTTGGTGGGCATGATTCTAACTAGATTTTCAAGCACAATCTTTTCAATCCTAATTACCCATTTCTGTTCACGTTGGCCCGAAGAAGCAAAACACATCAAAATTCACAACTAACACAATAAAATTTCCATTTGAGAATCAAGCCTAGTCAATTAAAATGAGAAAATAAAAATGCGAAGAGTGAGGAAATTAAATACCTGGAAATGTTGAATTTAGCTACTGACTTAAAGAAATTGGAAGATAAATAACGGAAAAGAGAGAGAGAGGACTCTTAATTCTTTTAACCCAAAGAAATCTGGAATTTATTGCATAAAAATTTGGGAAAGATCAGAATCGGCAAATAGGAAAATTGAAGAAAGAAAATGAAAAGAATTCCTTTTAAGCTCTATACAATCGCATAAAATTAAAATTACCTGAGATTAGCTTGGATTGTCAGTGAAGATCAAAGAGAAATTGAGAGAAAACTTTTAATTTTTTAAGAACAGGGGGGAACAGGTGAGAAGAAAAGAGAAAGAGAAAGAAAGAGGGGGCTGTGCGAAAACGCACAGCTGTGCTTTTGAAAGAAGCACAGCTGTGTTTCTCCCAGCGCTTCGTTTCGGCGTGAATTTTAAATGAAAGCACAGCTGTGCTTTTGATTGAAGCACAGCCGTGCTTTACACTCATCGCTTCGCACTGGCGTGTTTTAAATGAAAGCACAGCTGTGCTTTTGTAAAAGCACAGCTGTGTCTTTTGCACTATACCTGATGCTACTGCCCTGTTCCATTTTTTTGCACTTCTTGCTCCTTTTGAATTTTTCTTCCTTCTCAACTGTTAATTTCCAAAACAATTAAACAAATCAAAACCAAATACACAAAATTAAATCCAACAAATTAAACATTAAAAATAACAAATTAACATTCTAACACACTAAAAATTTAAGGAATATTATTTTATAAAAATATATATAATAATTTTATTTTATTATTATTATTGTTATTATTGTTATTATTTTTATTTTTATTTTTATTTTTATTATTTTATTATTTTTTTTTATTTTTTTATTTTTTTATTTTTTAAGAAAAATAAAAATAAAAATACAAACAACTAGTAATTAAAAATCAAAACATAAACACAGAAAAATGACAGAAAATTAAATAGGAAGGGTTAAGAAAAATAAAAGTTCTGGTTTATTGAGTCCCAGCTCGACTCATTTTACTCTCAGGTGGACGAGCTTGTGAACCAAATAATGGTCTTTCCGGTTTTTGCTCTTCATTTTCCCCCATCAGTAGGAGAAAATCATCGAAAGCTACCAAGGTGGGAAATTCCATATCTTCGATGAAGTATGACTCCACCTTGGGTTCACTATACACGAACTCTACCGGCTCTTCAAGCCTAAATAAATCCTTCAAATGGACTGAGTTCAGTGTTTCCATTTGAGAAACATTCAACTCTTGCTCCTTTGGTGCACTATCCTGCATAGAAAAATTGAAATTAGTTTCCAAAAAAACACAAGATTTTTCTTCAACAATAATTGGCTCCTTTTCTTCTTCATGCAACCCATCCTCAAGAATTTCAATATTCTCGTTAATCTCTATAGGTGCATGACTCAATTCACCACCATCTTTTTGATCACTCGAAGAGATAATTAGAATTTCTAACTTGGATTCCAAATTTTGGATCTCCAATGCTTGACTCTTTAATAAATCCCCTTGAGCCTTGATCCTCTCCTCTTGATAGTTGATTGTAGCCTGCAACTCTCTCCTTTCTGCTTGGTATTCCTTCTCTCTACAATAAATGTAGTTTGAAAGACGTTCGATATGGGCAAAGTGAGACTCTTGTGATACACATGAAGAGTGAGGATCTTCAAAAGATGGTGAATAGGTGACTGGTGAAGTTGAATACATTTGTCGTAACTCTTGCATCTCCCTCATCATATCATTCACTTGTTCTCGCAAAAGGAACAACTCATAATCTTGATCACTATCTTGCATCATTTTGAAAATGTCTCAAAATTTTCCTGCAAAAATAAACACCAAATTAAAATAAAAAGAAAAATAAAAACCTCAAACTAACTCAACTAAAGATATAAAACAAACAACACCGTGATTCCCCGGCAACGGCGCCAAAAACTTGACGGGTCCTCGGCAAGTGTACCGAATCGACAAGTAATAAAGTGGGGTATAGTTAGGACCCCGAGTTATCGTACCCAAGGGAAAAAGGATTGTCCAGTTAAATATCTATAGATGAGTGAATTTGATATGTCCCCAATTTGTTTGGTGGAGAAAACTAAGCTAAGTAAGAAAATAAATTAACAATTAAATATAAAATTGGTCATCAAGAAATTACTCAAGGATGAAATTAAATGCTTAGGAAATTCTATCCTCATAAATGTAACTGAAAATTGGTAAAACAATATAACATGAAATTCTGGACAACCCAACTAAGCCCAAGCCTACCATCTCGGATTAAGCTATTCTAATTAACAAACCTACCATCTCGGATTAAGTCTATTAATTAGCTTAAGCGCGGGTTACCAAATCCTAGATCTAAGACAACCTACCATCCCGGATTAAGCTATCTTAAACCTATTTATTCCTCACTATTCTTAATCTAATAACATTAACACCCACAAACCAACCTACCATCTCGGATTAAGCTGGAAATATATATGCCAATATTAAAAGAACAGAGCATTTGCACAAACAACAATTTTCGGATTTAGCTCCAATCATCATTATAATTGCAAACAATATATAACAAGAGGAATAAAAGAAAACATGGAAATATTTATTAAATCTAAATATCCAAAATACAAATATGATTCAAGAACTCCCAAGCATGATTAACTACCCTAACATCAAGAATATAAACATAAAAGATGGAAAATTAAGGTTTAGAATACACCCTTGATGAGAGAGAAAATAGATCTTGAAGTTCTTGTTCTTCAACCTTGGAATCCCCTTGAATCCCCAAAATATACATTTAAACTAAATTGATCTAAATTATTTAAGAAGGAAATTGCAATTCAAAATTAAATCTAAGCTAAACAGAATTTAAAAGGAAAATTAAAACATGAAAATAAAATAAATTGTTGCTGGAAATTAAAGAAAAATAAACTTAAGTCTACTGCCTAAAGGAAAGAATAGAGAAACAAAAACTAAAACTAAACTTAAAACTAAGCTGCCTCCTCCTTTCAGCGGCGTTATTTTCTTTTAATACTGAAGAAAAGCACAGCTGTGCTTTGATAAGCACAGCTGTGTCCTGGGAGTAATTGGCGACTTAGGGTTTCGTTGCGTGCACGCTGGCTGGTGGAAAATATGCGTGACACAGCTGTGCTTTGCGAAGAAGCACAGCTGTGCTTCTGGGCGAGAGGGGCGAGATTTGCGTCGTCGTTCCTCATCTGCGCGTGCCTCCTTCGCGTGACACAGCTATGCCTTGCGAGATTGCACGGCTGTGTCGCTTAATTTCACGCTGTGCGCGCCTCTTCCTCGTCGTGGCACGGCTGTGCCTTGTGCCTGTGCACCTGCCACCCTCGAAAGCACAGTTGTGCTTATGAAAAGCACGGCTGTGCTTTAGGCAAAATCTGCCTCTTTTGCATTATTTCTTCTAAAATCACCCAACAACCTCCAATTTAGCTCCGAATTAAAATAAAACACCTGAAAACATCCCAAAACTTATTAAAAATTATAAAACATTATAAATTAATAAAAAGACAAAAATTAATTATTTATTATTAAAATTAAATAAATAAAACACATAATTATGCCAAGAATTAATCTAAAATATTAATATAATTGCAACTTATCACCTTTTATGAGTTTGATATGATTTTGGGTATGGACTGGTTGTTTAAGCACCAGGCTGTTATTGATTATAGTAAGAAAATAGTGGTACTTCACTGTCCTGGCCAGTATAATGTGATAGTGCATGGCCTACGATCCAACCCAATATTTGGTGTGATTTCAGCCATGCAAGCCTGTTGATGTATTAGGAAGGGATGTAAAGTTTTTCTGGTATTAGTGCTCGACTCTAAACTGGATAAAGTGAAGCTGGAGGATATACCAATAGTGAGGGAATTCCCAGATGTGTTTCCTGAAGAGTTACCTGGACTTCCTCTAGAAAGAGAAGTACATTTGTCAATGGAGATCTTACTTGGGGCAGCTCCTATTTCCAGGGCACTCTACAGGATGGCTCCCACTGAATTGAAAGAATTAAAAGTTCAACTACAGGAGCTCTTGGATAGAGGATTTATTAGACCCAGTGTTTATCCTTAGGGAGTGCCGGTCTTATTTGTGAAAAAGAAAGATGGTGCAGTTCGAATGTGTATCGATTACTGGCAAATTAACAAGGTGACTATAAAGAACAAGTATCCTTTGCCCCGGATTGATGACCTTTTTGATTAGTTAAAGGGAGCAGGTGCCTTTTCCAAGATTGACTTGAGATCGGGGCATTATCAACTGCGGGTAAAAGATAAAGATGTTTTGAAAACTACATTTAGGACTCGATATGGTCATTACGAGTTTCTAATAATGCTATTTGGGTTGACGAATGCACCCGCAACATTTATGGACTTGAAGAATCAAATATTCCGACCTTATTTGGACCAGTTCATAGTTGTGTTCATTGATGATATCATGGTGTATTCCAAGAATGAGCAGGAGCATGAACAACATCTACGGATTGTGTTACAGATTTTATGGGAAAAGTAGCTCTATGCTAAGTTAAGCAAATGTGATTTTTGGCTTAAGTAAGTTTAGGGTGAGCAGGAGCATGAACAACATCTACGGATTGTGTTACAGATTTTATGGGAAAAGTAGCTCTATGCTAAGTTAAGCAAATGTGATTTTTGGCTTAAGTAAGTTTCATTTCTGGGCCATATTGTATCTGCTGAAGGTATAAGAGTCGATTCTGCAAAGGTGGAAGCCATTCTGGGTTGGAGAGCACCTCGGAATGTACCAGAGGTAAGAAGTTTCCTGGGGCTAGCGGGTTACTATCGGCATTTTGTAAAGGGATTTTCTGTAATAGCTTCTCCCTTTACTAGATTGTTTCGGAAAGAAGTAAAGTTTGAATGGGTTGATAAATGTCAAGTTAGTGTTGAGCAGTTGAAAAAGATGCTAAGTGAAGCACTAATTTTGACATAACCTACTTCAAGTGAGGAACATGTGATGTTCAGTGATGCTTCCCGAAATTGTCTGGGATGTGTACTAATGCAAGATGGTAAGGTAGTGGCATATGCATCTAGGCAACTGAAACCACATGAACATAATTATCCTACTCATGACCTGGAGTTAGCTGCTGTAGTTTTTGCTTTAAAGATTTGGTGACACTACCATATGGTGAGAAGTGTAGGATTTACATGGATCACAAGAGCCTCAAGTACTTGTTAACACAAAAAAAACTTAACTTGAGACAACGACGATGGCTTGAGTTATTCAAAGATTATGATTGTATCGTTGACTACCATCTCGGAAAGGCAAATTTGGTGGCGGATGTGTTAAGCAGGAAGACGATTTCTGCATTTTCTTTGCAACATTGTAGTTGGAAATTTGCACCGGATGGAGCCTTATTGGCCTAATTAAAAGCTAAATCAGGGCTAAGGCAGTTGATAGGGAATGCTCAGAAAGATGATACCAGGCTATAGCAAGTCATGCAATCAGTTAAGAATAGGGATAAGACTGACTATTGAGTGAAGCCTAATGGAAACCTGTATTACAAGAACAGGTTATATGTGCCTGCAAAACATGAGTTAAAGAAGAAATTGCTATATGAAGCTCACAATACGGCATTCACTATGCATCCTGGAGGCAACAAGATATACCAGGATTTAAAGCAATTTTACTGGTGGCCGGGAATGAAAAATGACATAATTGAATATGTGTCGAAGTGTCTAACTTGTCAGCAGGTGAAAACGAAACATCAAGTGCCATCAGGTTTATTGAATCCTATCCCAATTTCGCAATGGAAATGGGATAATATTACCATGGACTTTGTTTTTTGCCTTCCCCTTATACAGAAAAAGCATGATTCGATTTGGGTGACTGTCGATAGATGTACTAAAGCAGCTCACTATTGATTAATTGCATTTTACTCCCACTATTTTATTGTGAATCAATAGCCCTCACTATTGATTCGAGAAAATCAGGTGGTTTTGTTGTTGGACCAGTATCTAATCTTTAGTTAAAATCTGACCTTGAGTACTCTTAATAAGCCATCATGTAACTTGATAGGTAGGCATCATATACAAATTGTATTTTATGTAACTACTAAACATTGAGTCATTAACTCTTAATGCATGCATGTGCTTTATATTCATTTTTCCAATCTTGCCTCTAAAACTATTAGCTTTGATTATGCTCAACAATCTAATGGACTAGTTAAGACAAACCCATTTAATATGATTTGAATATATTCAATATAGCATAGGCTTAAATATGCTCAACAACCCATTACTGCAAAGAACTCTGGTTCAATACATATTAATGAAAGTCATTTAGTCATCATGTTATTTTAGGGATTTGTTTCATTTAGTCTCATCATACATGGTTGGCATACCATGCTTTTTATCAATCTTATAAATATAAGCATAAAAGTAAACATGATTTAGTTATGGACTATTCTATGTTGGTTCCCTTGAGCCAATAAGGAAATCAATAGGTCAAACCTAGGTATAATGCATGAAGTTACAAAGAAAATGAAATATAAAGAACTTTTTCTTCTTATATCTCCATTTGACCCATCTTCTCTAAGCTCTTGATCTTTTGCTTTCCTAGTCTAATCCTATATAATCTAATTACAAACAAACTTGAAAATAAAATAAAAGATACAAGCTGAAAAAGGCTGGACTTGAAAGTCCTTTTCAAGCCAAAAATAAGCAATGCAAATGATCAATCACATTGGTCATTTTAGTCCATAACTAAACCATCATGCAAATCATACACCCTTAGATGCGTCTCTAATGCATAAATGAAAGCTCTATACTATGAATCTAGACTTGTTTCAACTTTTAAAACTAGGTTTAAGTGTTTGCCCCTGAGTAATAAAAAATGAAAACTTATCATTTTAGAAAACTTTTCCATTTTAGGAAACTTTTCATTTTATGAAACTTTTTAGTTTAGAAACTTTTTCATTGTAGGAAATGTTTCTATTTTTTAAAACTTTTCCATTTTAGAAACTTTTTTCATTTTAGGAAACTTCTAAAATGGAAACTTCCATAGAATCTGAATTACATTTTCAAGCAAATTGATTTCAATTACCAATCCAGTTGATAATTACACATATTATTTAATTAATTAATCTTGTTAGCTAATTAAATATGTGTATATTCTAGAGCTTTTAAGTATGGGCCGAAATATACAAAGCAAGCTAACTTCAAGCAAAATAACATTATGCAAGCTAACTACACTCTTTCGATTTTTGGATAGGCCCACCAAAATTGAAGCCCACTCCAGCCCGTAAAACCACTTAATAAACTTAATAAAAACCTATAATATTAATTTAAATCAGTGGAACCACGAATTCATCTACTAATCCATTTCATCCTATTAGGCCCATTAAGCAGTTTTAGTGTGTTACCTCTTAGCTAAGTGAATCCAATTAAATTAAGGCCCAATTTTAATCACTTAAATCATTAAATAAACAAAATTAGTATAAAATATTATTATGTTTATAGATCTAGAACATTAAAATTGCAAAAACACATCAAGAACCCTAAAACATAAATTTGGCCGAATTAGAGTGTATAATTTTCACATTGACTAGTTTTTCAAATATTGTTTCTATTTGATTGATAATTCTAATATGACATATTAAAACATGCATACACATACTAGAAACATTAAATAACATGAAAACTATTTTCATATGGATCAACTACCCAAAAAAAAAAAATCAAAAACTAGCCCACTTACTCCCATTTTGCACAAAAAGCAATAGGAAGGATTTAACAAGTTCTAATCAATTTATTCAAGTACTAAACTAATTAATTACTCAACATCATATTGTAATACATTTATTACATAAACTAATTAATTGCTCAACATCATATTGTAATACATTTATTACATAAACTAATTAATTGCTCAACATCATATTGTAATACATTTATTACATAAACTAATTAATTACTCAACATCATATTGTAATACATTTATTACATGATCTAATAACAACCTTCAAATCAAAATGTTAAAGTTTCTAAGCCCTAAGCACATGCTAATCAAAACATGCATACATTCACAATATAAAAACAACTGAAATTCAATTCTTAAGGCAAACTAGGGCTTTGATACCATGTTGGATTATGTAGTTGGGTCGTGCATCATATAAAAGGAGGAATTTTTGAAATTACATAACAAAAGGAGCAAATTTTGTAATATCCTTATATCATTGTACTGTACATACGGTGATCGGTTAATTGGATGTCACATCAGTGCTAAAGTCATAAGATTTCCCTACACTAGACAGTTCAGAATTTTTTTTTAATATTCATGCATGATAACAATAAAACAATTCTTATATAGCTCCATTTAAAATTTACACATACACATACACATAAACCACAAATCTATCTCTATGTATTCTTATTTTCATTCATCACAATCATATGCTTGCCATGCCTACGTCCTTGTCCTTGTCTTTCATCACTCTTCTTGTTTGTCAGCAAGGCCTCGGCCATCTTAAGTCTTCCTACCTTCATAACCTGCGTGCAGTAACATTATACGCGCTGAGCATAAAAATATCCAATGATAGATACATATCCCAAACTTTTTATTTCTATACCCACATACATGCACACATAAACATATTCGTTTCATAAACTACAGACTTTAATTCTTTTCGTACTTTACTAAAACCTTTACTTAAAACCCATTTATCGTTATATTTACGCCTAGGTCCATTGTTATCTTCTGAGCTATGTTGTCATTTATATCACTATTCCTTTAATTCCGTATGTTAATTTCATTAGCATGTACTAAATAATTATACTAACTATTCACTTCACGTTTTAACATGATGCCCCTCTTCTTCCACTATAACTTAATTCACAATACGCGCACACGGAACATTAGTATAGAATTTTTATTAGTTCATTACTATTACTGTCATTTTACCTTTCTTTTTACCAATACTGTTATTATTATACACGTTACCCTCACTAATAACACAATTAATATTTCAATTATTACCATTACTTATTATTGTTATTGACTTTAACTTTATAATTAATGCCACTAATCTTATCATCTACATTTTCTTAATATTCTATTCCCTATTTATTTATTTATTTTTCATTATGGTCCAAGTATTTATATATTCTCGTTTTATTCCCATGTGTATCTACTTATGTCCATTAAAATCCTTAACCGCTTTTATTTCAACTCTTTAAATTTTAACTTTGTTGTCTTTATTATCCTTAGTAGTAACATTACATTAACAACCATGTTAATGTTTAGTATATTACTCAATTTATATTATTACAGTGCACTAAAGTGTCAAATATGATTATCTAATAACCCATTGTTAACTTTAACACTGTCATTTATATTATAAATTTTGTTATCTTAATTCCCTTAAGAGTTTTATTTCCTTTTGTTTATTTACCTTATGCCCTACGCCAGACAAATTCTACCGCCCTATGCAATCTCATTCATTTAACTAATTCATTTCCTTACACTTGTTAATATAGTTTTTTTTTCACATGTCAACATAACACGTGAAATTAATTCACGTATTGCCCACGTATTCTTGATTTGTATTGCCACTGTCATCATTCCAATAAATTTTCCGTACTTAATTAATCTTCTTTATATCACCAATAGTAATATGGACATTACTTTTGTTATTAATTACTTACATTAACTTCATTTTATTTTCTTTATTACTAATTGGATTTAATTTAAAACTTCTAATTTAATTATTTACTATAATACTATTACTATCAGTCTTATAATTTATTAACATTATTTTCTTTATTAAGCCGATACAATACTCTTAGTTCCAACTTTCATCTACTTTCTTAATCAATTTACGTTTTAATCTTTATTTATAATTTCATAGAGTCATTTTACCAATTTGCTATTACTTAATTACTATCATTTGTACTTAACAAATTTACATATAACTCATATATAATTAACAGAATAAATTATATAATCATTATTACCCTTTTTAATACCAATTTAAATTATGAAATGTGTCATCCCATTAATTTATTCACGTGAACTTCACCAACATGCCACTGTCAATTAACATTATTAATTTATTCACTATATATAATTACATATACCCATATTTTTCTTTAATATTACTTTTATTAACAATACTTTCATCCAGCTTCCATTTTAGTGCTTCAATTTACATTATTGTATCCAAATTGCAATTTAGTCCCTTTACTCCCAATGACTTACGATTTTGCCCTCCATTTTGCCTTTGGTTATAATTATGCCACTAATTAGTCTTTTTTCACATTTATTTCATTATTTAACATATAGAGTTGCCATTTAATCTTTGAATCTCATTATTATTATTATTATTATTATTATTATTATTATTATTATTATTATTATTTTACCAAATTACCTTTTTAGTCCTTATTTTATTCCTCGTCCACTCATTTCACCATTTAATCACTTATTTTTCCGTATTTATTCCATAACCATAATATGTTTCCCAATTACCCTTTTTCCCTCACTTTTTTAATTCTTCACAATTTAGTCCTTAATCAATTTGTTTCCTCTCATTAACACTTATTTACTTATTTTAATTCATTTTCTTATTTTGCCCCTAGTTTCAATCCAGAAGAAATTTCCGAATCGGATACAGGGGACGTGAACCCCACAAGTCCACTACACTATAGAGTGACCCCGAAAGACCACTCATGCACTATCACTGATCACTGGAGCATTATATCACTGTATCACTATGGTAGGTCATCATTAGCCTATCGATGCGAGTCACCGTGACTCGCTACTGCAGTATAAGTGTCCCTATGCCTAGCCAATTATATACTGAACTAGATTTGACTATCAGGCCACTAAGAGCAATTATCTTCTTTATAAATTTCCATTAATCCATATGGTTATGCACATACACTTTATTTCCATTCCACCTTTTCTTTTTATCGTCATAACTACTTTATATCACCACCATATTATACACTTACACTTGCATTTTTCCAAATTATGATTCACATTCATTCAAGTACCAACCATATTATATACGTTCATTTCTAATTCCAAACATTTATACTCTTATTTACATATTCACTAACCAATAATATCATTCCATATCAATTATCTTTATACATAATTAGGTTGGACAATTACATAAAAATCATTGATACTTTATCTATATACAATTCCCCATACATAGTTCATTTCCAACCTGAATTCATTATTACTTTATTTTAAAATAACATTTACTATAATTTTCATTTAAGATATAATAAACTACCATACTAATATTTATTTAATTTAATTCTAAAAATCCTCATTAATTTAAAATACCCTCAGTTTTAACTCTTTACTCATTCTAAGGGGTTATATTCATTTAATTATCATTTTATTCCATCCATTACCCAATTCATCCATTCGGCCACATACTTTTTGGGTCCGTATCTTACTCTTTTTCTCCACTTAATTCACTTCGATTCTACCTATTGATTTTTCCTACTCTGTTTATGCTATTATTTCAAGTAAATATATTATGTTCTAGTAATTTCATTTAAAGCATAATATGTTATCAATATAAATTATATTCAATTAAATTCTAATAATTCTCAATAAATCAATATACACTCCATGTTCAATTTATATTCATTTTATATCATTATAACTATTAAATTAACAATTTACACATTACAACCTTACTCTAATGCATTCGGCCTCATCTACAATTTTTCCTCTAAATTTATTTTTCTTTATTTATCAATTATTCCACTAAATTACATATTATTTAACATGTATACATAATTAATTTACCTTAAACATTAAAATATACCCTTATGTACCTAAGGTATACATTCGTTCCATATTATTTAAACACTTTAATCACCATTATTAACCTTCCTAAACATGTTTGTAAGGTTTAATTCATTCAAACATACATAAACTAACCTTTAAACCTGATGCGGAACCCCAGCCTATATGCAAACTAGAACGCCAACATACCATGAATATTGATCATAAACAAGTGAATAAACCCCCAATCAAAAGAACCCCCAAACAAGATTGAATGGAAACGCTTATAATAGATTGATTTAGAAAGTAAGAAGAATTAGAATCAAGCATTCATTAATCATGCAAATTGCCTAAGTCTAATTCTTCATACAATAGCAAGAATCAATAAAAATTAACTCTCACAAATTCAGTCAATGAAAATTCATTAATCATAAATATGTAAAATGTGTAAAGTACAAATGAAAAAATTCAGCCCTTTAAATAGGCTAGGCAGCCACCCCTCCCTAGATGAGTTATAATTAAACACTATGGGTGGCAAATGGGTGGGTTGGGCGGGTTTGGGTTGGGTCATAAATGGGTCACAAATATATGGATCATAAATGGGTCAATACCCAAATGGGTTGGGTGGGTTTGGCTTGACCCATTTGATTTTTTTTAATGAAAAATAATTATCGATATAATAACGGGATACTAAAAAAATTATTATAAAAATATTGGCACAAATAAGTCGGTGGAGATACAAACGGATCAGGATATCGGTTGACTTATAACTGCCCAATTTACTATTTATTTGGTAAAAATTTTGGCAGTATAACGGTTATATATATAACATATCCTTCATACAATTCAAACAATCCACAGTCACACACAGGGGCACAACAACACAATAATTCATAAACCAAGTGACAATTTTTTCATTTTTAAGCCAATTATGTAATCCTAAATTATTTCACTCACTTTCTAAACTCAATTTCTCCCAAAATTAATTTTATAATTCTTAAAATATATAAATTAGTCTCTCTGCAAAATTTCAGCTCAAACAAAGTTCGTTTCTCGATCCGGTACATTTAAATCAGTCTGTTTCGACAGTTTTCAGTGTTACCAAAAAATTAATTTTTCGCTGTCAAAAATTTCTAAATATTAATCTAAGTCTATATATACTATTAAAATAATTTTTAGTGGTCATTTGCCATTTTTAGAGATCTAGTCAAATCTTGGTCAAACCGAGTA
The DNA here is from genome assembly GCA_947683425.1 of Excoecaria cochinchinensis. Lineage (NCBI taxonomy): Eukaryota > Viridiplantae > Streptophyta > Magnoliopsida > Malpighiales > Euphorbiaceae > Excoecaria > Excoecaria cochinchinensis. The sequence goes on from CANTUQ010000035.1 coordinate 5,872,735, forward strand.
ACCTTTAAAACGAGCCAGGCTTTTTTTTTATTTATTTTTGACTTTTGGAGATCTATTTAATCTCATTTTTTTCTCCAAATTTTAACCCCGAACTCCTTGTGACTAGTATTTTCTGATGGTCAAATAAAATATTTTTTACGTTCGGGTGTAATTTTTGTCCCCAGTGCACTATTTACTGTCGAAAAATACTATTCACGACTAACCCGATAACTCGGCCATTATAAATCTAATCAACAAAATACGCATACACATTACACAATAATAATACAGCGGGACAGGTCGATTTCTGTTGGGTGGGTTTGGGTGAATTGTTGGGTTTGAGTTAATTTTGACACCTCTATCAAACACTAACTCTAAGAGATAATTAATAAAATAAATAATAAAGATAATTCCTAACCTTTATCTACATGTATTTGGCCATAATATGGACTAAGTATATGAATAAATAAAGATAAATACAATCTAAAAATAATCCTAAAAGCTAGTGATAAATAGGCATAATTATTATAAGAAAAGAATAAATGAATGTAAACTTAAACTTGGCTAAAAGTGAATTTCGGCTAGCCCCTAAAGGATAAGCTCAAGCTATTATTTCTCCCTCAAACTCTACAATAATATCCCACAATAATAAGTATTTATCAAAGAAAACCCATTCCTAAAATTTAGGACCCTAAGTTCACTAATGTAGGCCTAAACCTAAATCTGACCCAAGCCCATTAAAATTCAACTCTCCCATGTAAAATTCGGCCCCCTCATGTTCTCTAAGTCTCAAATAGTTATTTTGGCCCAACTCTTTAGAAGAGATAAGCCCAACTTTAGCCTACCCGCTTAAACTACCCAAAATAGTCAAATAAGTCCAAAATAAAACAAACCTATTATAATCAAGCCCAATTCGTTTTCCTAGGTTCTAGGCTGCCCAAATATACTTAATTACATGTTATATAAAGAATAAAAACTAAATAAAGAATCTTGAAGGCCAACTTGTCTTCATAGCCCAATTTAGCTTCTTTTCCCCTCCTGAACTTGCATCTTCTCCACATAAGGTCTCATGAATGCTTGTACGACTTCTTTAAGCTTCTTGTTGCCATTACGCTTGGTTGTGCTCATATCATCCCCTCCCTCTTTAGCGTCCTCGAATCTTCGTCTTGTTCAAATTAGGAATGAAAACTTGCGGAATAAATATATCTTCATAGATGATCTTGTGAACAGGTGAAAATAAAATGAATGCTTCTTCAGAAAAGAACTCATGTTCCTGCAAGTCAACAAAAACACTGGACAAAACATGGTTAGTTCTTAATACAATCTTTTTGTTATGATCATTATTCTCTTCATTTTTCACGTGCAATTCAGCCTCCTCAATTAATATAAAATGCTGATCTTCTAACTCAATTACACAAACATCTTCCTTTTCACTTAAACAAGTGACAACATCTTCTTTTTCAATTGTCTCTTCATCATTCACCACCTCATCTTCACATAAATCTATAGCATCTATTTTAGCTTCACAAATATTTTCTGCTACTACAACTTTCTCTTCTTTCTTTCTTTTCTCTTGTCCCATATACGTACTTAGTAGTCTAGAAAGTTGTTTAAAATGCAATTCCGTATCATTAAAATCTTCATTTTTACTATTAGTGTTAATTGATCTACGTCGATTTTGAATTCTAGTAGACTTATCAATTATCTCCTCCACCCGATCCATCCTAGAATTCAACTTCTTAACCTCACTCATGAATGTTTTATACATCATTTTCACATCAGGCACACTTCCATCCTCCTCCTCATGCATTGTCTCCGTTCTTTCCCTTCTTGACATAATTTATAAGCTGCAAATAAACATTAAAAGAAAAAAAGAAACCTCACAATTCACTCCCTCACGTGTTTGTCTCTCAACTCACGACTTAATTTCTCGTAATTGTACTTCAAAAACAAACTCAAACAAATATGTACAATTAAGTAGTTTGATTCGAAAACAATGAATACTTAACAAGAACATAAATGAGTACTAATTCTAGAGGCAAATTGACCAAAATTGAACAAACTTAGAAATTAGCACACAAGAGATAAATTTCGTGCGCTTTAGTGTATAAAGATGTTCAATAATGTGCAATATGTTAAACTAGTGTATTCGGAACCAAAAACAGTTTAGACACACAAATTGATAACTTAGAATGAAAAGACTAGACAAGACGGATGTACTTAAATGCGATGTTTAACTAAACCTAGCGATTAGTTTAAACAGATTTTATGTAGACTCAACAAAAAAAAATCAAAGAAAGCATGCAATAATATCATCCAAAATCCAAAAACAACGAGTACTTAACTCGATCTTTGAAGAAATCAAACCAATTACAGAAGTTCTAGCTTAATTAATCAAATTTGAACTTAACAAGATAATAGGACCCGAATTGAACACAAGATAATTTCTAGAATTTTTTTTTGATATGTATATAAGTTTTCTTTTTCTTTTCTTTTTTTTTTCAAACTTAAATCACACAACTAATGATCAAATACTTGAGATAGGTAATTTAACACAATTGAGCAAGAACCAAATAAGGAACTAGATGCAAAGTCCTATTCGGCCAAAACAAAGAAAGAATTTCAAGAAGAAAAAATTAAATGATGGTTAAGAATTTATCACTTAGCCTAAACTTTGATACCAATTGATGCGGAACCCCAGCCTATATGCAAACTAGAACGCCAACATACCATGAATATTGATCATAAACAAGTGAATAAACCCCCAATCTAAAGAACCCCCAAATAAGATTGAATGGAAACGCTTATAATAGATTGATTTAGAAAGTAAGAAGAATCAGAATCAAGCATACATTAATCATGCAAATTGTCTAAGTCTAATTCTTCATACAATAGCAAGAATCAATGAAAATTAACTCTCATAAATTCAGTCAATGAAAATTCATTAATCATAAATATGCAAAATGTGTAAAGTACAAATGAAGAAGTTCAGCCCTTTATATAGGCTAGGCAGCCACCCCTCCCTAGAGGAGTTATAATCAAACACTAAATCTAAGAGATAATTAATAAAATAAATAACAAAGATAATTCCTAACCTTTATCTACATGTATTTGGCCATAATATGGACTAAGTACATGAATAAATAAAGATAAATATAATCTGAAAATAATCCTAAAAGTTGGTGATAAATAGGCATAATTATCCTAAGAAAATAAGAAATGAATGTAGACTTAAACTTGGCTAAAAGTGAATTTCGGCTAACCCCTAAAGGATAAGCTCAAGCTATTATTTCTCCCTCAAACTCTACTTAATAATATCCCAAAATAATAAGTATTTATCAAAGAAAACCTATTCCTAAAATTTAGGAACCTGAGTCACTAATGTAAGCCTAAACCTAAATCTAACCCAAGCCCATTAAAATTCAACTCTCCCATGTAAAATTCGGCCTCCTCGTGTTCTCTAAGCCTCAAATAGTTATTTTGGCCCAACTCTTTATAAAAGATAAGCCCAACTTTAGCCTACCCACTTAAACTACCCAAAATAGTCAAATAAGCCGAAAATAAAACAAACTTATTATAATCAAGCCCAATTCGTTTTCCTAGGTTTTAGGCTACCCAAATATACTTAATTACATGTTACAAAAAGAATAAAAACTAAATAAAGAATCTTGAAGGCCCATTGTACCATTCAGCCACAACTTGTCTTTATAGCCCAATTTAGCTTCTTTTCCCCTCCTGAACTTGCATCTTCTCCACATAAGGTCTCATGAATGCTTGTAGGACTTCTTTAAGCTTCTTGTTGCCATTATGCTTGGTTATGCTCATATAAAAACCTAATTTTCCATTCTCTAAACCTCCTTTCCTTCATATTTCACCATCAAAGCTCCATCCTTTCCCTTTTTTCTCAGTATGGCGGAACCTATATACATACCTAACCTTCATTTTCTTTGCTCCAAAATTCAATATAACTATATAAACATACTCTACACATCTTAAACTACCTATATGAACCTTTGAATTAAATTAAAAACCTCATTTTTACTTACCTCAAATTTATGCCCTAACTTAAACCACTTGTTTTCTACCACTTCTATCCCCACAAATGAATTATAAAGGCCACTACCAATAGATAGAGGGGCTGAAATTTGATTAAGAAGCTTGGATTTTAGGGTGATTAATGGAGGAAAATGAAAGAAAATAATGGAGAGTGAAGATGACCATTCGGCCAAAGTGGGAAAGGGAGAAGGATGCAGAATTTTGGTGAGTTTTTTACACTTTTTTTATATTTCTATGTATTTATGGGTCTCTTATTGTGTTGGGTTTCATCCCACTAAGTTGGGCAAACCAATCCTAAGCCCATTCATACATAATGACCCAACATGCAATCCTAATTTATTTCTCTCACTTCCCAAGTTCCATTTCTCCCAAAAATGATTCCATAATTCCTAAAATATATTAATTAGCTTACATAAAAAAATTTTAACTCAATCAAAATCCATTCCAGGTCCGGTTCACTAATACTTGTCCAATTAACCAATTTTCAGTATTACTGTAAAATTACTTTTCCACTGCCAAATAATTCTCCATATTATTTAGAGTCAATCCACACCTTCAGATAATTTTTCAAAAGTCATTTGCTATTTTTAAAGCTTCGGTCAAACCAGGTATTATTTGAACTGAAACCGTGACTTTTTCTTCTTTTCAACTTTTAAGAACCTATTCGACCTCGTTTTCACTCCAAATTTTATCCTTGGACTAGTCGCGACTAGTATTTTCAAACAATTAAATAAAATATTTTTCTCCTCTGGGTGTACCTTTTACATCGGGTGCACTGATCACACTTGTGAAACACTTTTCACAACTAATCAAAAATTAGAAAATTATAGATTTTTCATGAGAATTGAAAATCCTAACTAAGTAGAGAATATTACCTAGCAGAATTTGATCAATTGTTTAAGCTTCAATCTAGTTTTCATAAACCACAGTATCCAAATGCAGAATAGCTCTAATATGTGTCCATACAATTGAAGAATAGAAGAACCAAGAACTAATGGCCTTTGCAAATGCTAAAAATCCCTCGAAACTAGTGAGGAATTTTGGCTACAAGGAAGAACGGGAGGCAGAGAGAAACTTTTTCTGACTTAACTTAAATTGATCTGATTCTCCCTTAAAAAGGCTTTTGTACTACTTCTTAGAATAGAATTAGGGTTAGGTTATTAAGGCTGTATAGATTAGAATGGGCTTCCATGTAAATAGGCTTAAGTGACACCCACCAGGCCTATGTCTCTCTAGGTTGCACAAAGGCCAAGAATTGGGCTTCTTTGTGCACTTGCTAGCAAACTAAACCCAAAGCACTTTTTTTCAATCTATAAGTTTTTATCTAAGCCACATAACACTTATGGACTACTAATAACATCAATTGGGCCAAAGAAAAGCCTCTCAAGGCTTTCTTAAAAGGACATGCATAGAGGCTTTCTTTGTGCAAATTCTGTATGCTAGCCTAAAACAACTCCTCCTCTTATTCCAATCTGATTTTATGATATCCCATATCATAATGATTGCATTTTTATCTTTATGCTCTTACTCTTTAAGTGTGTGACCCATTGAATTTTCTACGCTACTTCGCAATAAATTGTATAAATGCAAATCCTAGTAAAATTAGGATTGCATGATTTAAAGAGTTTAAATCATTGTATTAATCTCAATTAATTATTTATATCACATACTTATGCACAAATCATGAAAATCTTATAGTTAAGCATCATGATTACCAAGTGACAAAAAGTTAATGGTTTGACTTTGCCAATACTTATACAATTACTGTGCAATTACTCCTTTCACCATTCTTTATCTCATTTAGGTTTTGAGTATGGATTAATGTCAACTCATTATAACCTAAATAAGTTTATTCTAATACTATTTATATTTATTCAAAAAATACCCTTGTGAATCTCTTTCACTATTACATTTCACTTTAGCCAAAGTTTCCTGAACAAAGATAGTATAAACAATAATGAGATGAATTCCCCACTTTAATCAGGGATGGTGAATACTTTATTGACCACTTAACTACCTTCAAATACTTCATGTTATACCCAATCTCTACACTGTGTATATGCCTTGAAAAGAGTAAAAGTAATTGAGTCAAAATATACCACTTACTATTTAGATACTTTGGTGATCTCAAGCCTAAGGATACTTACACCACTGATATGCACAAATTCTTACCACTGATATGCACAAATTCTTAACTGATATAGATTAATATCCATGTTAGGATCTCTTAGGCCATCAACAATAACTGACATAAGGCATCTCTGATGGTGGGCCCTAGTATTAGATCATTGTCTCTCCTTAGTGCAGAAATAAAAAAGAAAAAGAGAGACGGGTCTTTTGGGTGGCATGTGGCACATTTAAAAAAGAAAGTAGGCAAAAAATTTACAATGTGAAAAACTACAACGGTTAAAATTATAACGGTAAAATAAATGGTTGTTTGGCTTTTTTAAAAACTTTTATATGATTCAATCCGAATTCAATAATTTTTCACACAAATTTACATCTCTAAATTAGTCTCTATCTTTTTATTATTCAACTAAAAAAAAAATTGATCCCAATCAGTCTAACCCTAACAATTTTTAGATTTTATATGCAAATCTAAATTTTCCCAAGATCCAAATTTTCAAAATCCCCAAACATCAAAATTTTAAATACCAATTCCTAATTTTCATTCAAATTTTTCATTTATTTATTGTCCACCCACTCAAAATTTATATCCATTTCCCACCCTATTTCAACCTATAAATGCATTTATAGGTATATACTAATCCCAATTTATGGGAGTCACAAGTTCAGTATATGGCAATGCTTCCGAGCACCTCTGAATAATCTCCACATATGACTCTGAATTCATTATTTACTCAATCTTCAAATGTCAACCTAGATGAGATTGACTCGAACGATGATTGTATTCAAGTTAAAGAAGGTGGCTACACTAATGAAAATGGACCTGGGATGAGGATTAGCTACTGATTAGTGGTTGGCTAATGTTAGGAAAGATGTTGATGTCGGTATTGATCAAAATTTAACTACATTCTGGAATTGGGTTTACGAGTATTATAGACAAAACATTCTAACTTTCAAGAAGAAAAAACTAACGCCTTGAAGCAATAATGGTACGAGATCAACACCACTATCCCGAGTTTTCAAGGATACCACTTGCAAGTAGAACATCGTCGGTCAAGCGAAATGAATGAAGACAATGTAATTGAGATGGCGTATAAGCAATATTTAGAAAAGCATAAGCATGAATTCAAATGGAGTTGGCTTGGAATATACTCTAACACCAAACAAAATAGAGAAATCTTGAACCTATAGGCCAAAGTTCAAAGCAAACAAAGATAAATGCTTCTGGGGGCTACATCGCATCATTCAATCCACCAACAAATAGGGATACAAACATTGATCTATAGTTCGTCCACAAGACAAAGAAGTGACCAAGAGAAAGAACAAAGGAAAATCAAAAGCAAAGGTTGTTGCTTCCAATATCGATAATGTGATAGAAAAGGTCACATCCACTTATGTATCGAAATCAACTATGTTTCAAGAGTTCAAGAATATGCAGGAACAAAAGTTGGCAATTAGTAAGAAGGAAATCGCAACAAAGAATAGAGAAATGGTTGTTAAACTCCTTGACAAAAACACATCTACAGTGTTAATGACACAACTTATCCTTCATGAGAAATTGATAGCAAAAATTCTGGCAAATTACTTATAATTTACATTTTCGTCTAATCGTGTACCATTGAACTTTAAAGAATTAACCATTTTAATTTTTATTTTTGTCTATCAATTTAAATAAATTTTTATCATTAATTTAAATAAATTATTTCATATTTTATAACTATATTTTATTTAATTATTACTCAATAATACCCAAACTCGACCTAATAATTCTAGCATTGATTTTATAATTATGTTTTATTTAATTATTAGTAATTATTATTAATTTAAATTAATATATTTGAAAAATAATTGTTGTAATTATAGCCGTTGGAATTATAGCCTTTGGAATTCTATTCCTTCCTTTATGTGAAAGAAATGCACTCTAATATGCGCTTATAGACTTCCTCTAATTTCCATTGATTCACATCCAACAACAATCCTCTAAAAATGGTTGAAAATCCTGATCAACCCAACAACTTCTCTTTGGATCTCTTGGACAGGATGGAAGAGTTGTTACTCGAAGATACAAAGGAATGTTGTCTTGAACTCCTCAAGCAAATGTCTAAAGGGACCTATGGGGCAAGCTCTTCATCCAAACCCCCTAAAGGGACAATAGATAGAGACCTCATAGTCGAAAATTAATGCCTCATGCATGACTACTTTGCCGATGATATGGTTTACCCTCTAAAGACATTATAGTGAAGATTCTTAATGGGTCGAGATCTATTCCGGTGCATTGTCCATAGCCTCTCAAGTGTTGATCCTTATTTCCAACAACAGTTTCATGCAGCAGGTAAAACAGGCTTATCACTATTACAAAAATGCATAGCTGCTATGAGTATGTTTTGTATAGAGTATCAGCTAATGTTGTTGATGACTATAACTAGATTAGGGAGAGCACCACATGCAAATGTTTGTAAAAGTTCATCCAAGGCGTCATCTCGATTTTTAAGGTTCAATACTTGTAAAGACCTAATGCAGATGATGTTAACTGCTTACTACGAGTAGGGGAGGCTTGCAACCTTTCTAGTATGACGGGCAACATTGACTGCATGGACTAAAAGTGGAAAAACTACCAAAGAGCTTGGCACGATATAGACAAGAATATTCACCATGGGTTTCCAACTTTGGTACTTAAAATAGTAGCTTTAGTTGACCTCTAGATATGGCATGCACTTTTTGGAGTGGCCAGATTAAAAATAGCATCAATTTTCTAGACCGATCACCAGTGTTTGATGATGTGTTAGAAAGTCACGCTTCAGAGATAAATTACACCGTCAATGGCAACAACTACCATGAGATATTATTTAACAGATGGTATATATCCCGAATAGGCAACATTCATGAAAATAATTCTCCAACTACAAAGAGAAAAGAGACAAATGTTTGCTAAATATCAAGAATCAGCACGAAAGGACGTGAAGCATGCATTCAGAGTGTTGCAGTCTTGCTTTGCAATTATATGTGTCCTGCTCAATCATGCTCAATCATGACAGATTGCATCATATTGCATAATATAATTGTTGGGGACTAGAGGCACACATTGTAACACCCTTTACCCGTACATAGTAAATCGTGTCATGATATGGTCGGTTTACGACGACAAGTGAAGGATATCACTAAACTAAGCATAATTACTCAAAAGCTCATATCAAAAATAGAATTATAAAATTTCTTTTCATTATAGAACATCTTTCACATTATACAGATACAGAGTTCACAATTTTCACTTTACATATCACATTTCTCATAAGTAACTCACATATACAGAAGTTGGTATTTTACAAAATATTACATATCCAAATTACTCATTTACAATTGAAGCTTATAATTATATTATTAATCATAATACAAATCCTACACCAAGAATTCCTATAGACTTATTGGCCTTGAGAGACGCGGAATGTCCTGGACGTTAATCCTATCTTCGATATCTGCATCGATGAAACACCCGTGTTAAGCATAAAGGCTTAATGGGAAAAACACACATGATATGGACGACCACTCACAATAGTCATCAACTAATACCAATTGTTTTAAAATTGGACCGGCCGATCGAACCGGTTTAATTGAGAATCGGCTGCTGGTCCGATTTTAATAAAATATAAAAATAAAATGAGCTAAAACTGGATTGAGCCGGATAGAACAGAAAGAAATGGGCAAATCGTTGGACCGAGAAGAACCCAATTTTTATCCCAAAAAACTAAAACGTTGTTGTTTTGGTGGAAAAAAAAAAGAAAAAAAAACCCAAATGGCAATACAAAATAGCAGAAAAAAATTGGGGAAGAAAGAAACTTCAGATCCAACAGTAAAGCTTCCAATTAGCTGAAATGGGTATATTTGAAATGCGGGATAATAACATTGGAATTCACAAATGTTAAGGGTTTTCCTCATAGCAATGAAGCATTATAACTCAGATATTAGAGCATCATTCAAAAGATAGGAGACAAGAACCATATTTTTTTCCTCTTTCCTTTAAGAGCTAGAGTTTACTATAAAGCTAATAAAGTAACAATTTAGAGAAATTATATGTTAAAGCCTGGGAAAAGGTTAGAGAGAAAGAGAGGAAATTATCTATTTGGGTGAAGAATTTGGTAGAAGAAGAGAAAGAAAAGATAAAAGCAAAGAAGAGAATGGAAGAAAATAAATAGGTGACAGTGGAACTGAAGTGAGATAAAAATAGAAATTTTTAAACTTATAATTTTTCTTTTTATTTTAATTTATTTATTATTTTTATTGTTTTTTTTTATTATTTATTTCAACACCTTTTTCCAGCATTTGCCCTTTCGCTTTTGCTTCTCGCCTTCTCTTTTCCATATATATAATGTTTGAGTAAATGCTTTTTATTATTATTATTATTGTTTCTCTTTACGACAATTTACGTTTTCTAATTCCATATTTTATAAAATACATTTTATTCACTTGCATATTATCGTGAGAAAATTAATAAATTAATAAAAAATACTATAATAAAAAATACTATTTTTATATTGATTTTTGATAATTAATAGGTTGTTTGAATGTGTTTTTTATATACCATATTTTTAATTTTTTTATAAATAATTATATTTAAAAAAAAAGACAACTCCGAGTCAATCTAGTCCAACCAATTGACTCATTACTCGGTTGGTAAGCCGAATGGATATCCGATCCGGTTCTGAAAACATTGACTAATACATACAAATGATTGCATATAATTATTCACAGTCATAATATTTAAACGTAGAGGAACATACATTAAACATATAGATACGCTTACACATTTACATAATCATACATGCTTACTCCGTTTAGATTAGTCATTTGTAATACTACACATAGAAAGTGTATGCTCACATAGAAAATTATACTTATTCAATGTCAGTTGCGATGTCATTCTTTTATCATGCATCTTTCATTATTATTGACTGTCTACACACACACACACACACACACACACACACACACACACATATATATATACATACATATATCATACCATAATGATATTCTCCAAAGAATTACAAATTATAGAGTCTATTTCACTTGACGTATTTCGTTTAGAGTTCGTTTTCTACACAAACATACACATTAATATACATTTTATATTACCAACATTAATTTTATCATACTCATCATAAAGAAAACAGAAGAATATCCCTTCACGATTAGATTACTTGACTCATCAATCAAACATGTCTTCACAAAGATCAAAGATTCACATTTTCATAAAAATTGTTTAACATACTTTCATTAACAGTAGACTTATTATCATATAGTTACTCTTTATTCTATTATTCATAACTTACTCTTGACATATCACTCATATATTATACTAAGAGCACTTTTATAAGCAATTATCCACACCACATTCCTATGATACATATACACAGAATAATTGCAATTCTAATAAATTACCATTGACGTTACATATACATGTCATACATATTTCCTTACTTCACACACAAATATGTTACACAATCAAAAGTTCATTCTTTTAATGTATTTTCCTTAATAATACACCTGCATTTTCCTTAAGAGAGTGGATAACGGGAGAACAAAATGGAACTCATAGATACCCGATGGTACTTTCAAATATCGCATTGTATCACATTAATAACGCATAAGCATAAAGGCCCAAAAGTGGTCTAACTATGACCCAAACGAGGCCGGCAGAACAAAATAAAGGGCTACAGCATCAAAGGACCCTATAGGCATATCTATCTATCCACTACCCGGTCAAACGCAGGCACTTAATCATTTTTATGTTCGTACTTATGGTACTTATATCCATGTTATACTCATTATTTACCCAAACATTTATTATGATCTTATAATGATCATATACACTTACAAATTCATAGTATAAAATTCACATGTAGCACTTACAAATTTCAATATTTAAACCAAAGATCTTTTCATATTATCATTAAATTCTTCTTAATACTTTATATAGTTCCATATAATATAATTTACATAAATTCATAGAAGATCATGTAGCAATGTTACATGAATACCATAATCTTTTCAGTTACATTTATACTTTTAGTAACCACATTAGCATCAAAAGCATATTTAACATTTACACAATCATTTATTAAAATCATGGATGGCATTATTATCAACATGAAGATTCATACCACCATCTCATGGGTTATATATATATATATACACACAATTCATGTTTAAGGATCATATACTTATTAATTCATAATCAATATTAATAATTCATGTTATACCAACATTTAACCAAATATTTCAATGTTAAATTATCCTTCAAGCACCATCATATTATATCAACATAAATAACATTAATATAGTTTTAGTTCATAGCATTAATCTACATGGATACTTCACTTTATTTATAAATATGTCACATTTTAATAGTTCACAAATGTATTCACTATTCCCAGATCATTATTTAAGTATCTAACAAGTTGCAAAAGACCCATGTCAAAAATCATTTCAAATTGGGAGTGAGACATATAATTCATCAAAGTAGAAAAGCAGGTTACACGGTGGTCAGGAAATGTGGTCAGGATTTCCTGACCACTGTGTGACCTAAAAGGTAAGCAAAATAAGCCTTTTAGAACTATTTCACACGATTGTTAAAAACATACACACGGTGGTCAGGCTTTCTTGACCACTATGTGACCCAAGAATCTTGAAAAATTCCAAAAAGATGCTTTACATAACCTATTAAGATCCGACTTACATGGTGGTCAAGAATTCCTTACCACCATGTGACCTGAATTTCAGGCCATTTTTGGTGTTCTGCAACATTTCAAATTGTGGGCAGGAAAACCTGACCACCGTGTGACCCAGTTATATTGGCTACTAAAATAGGGTTACATAGGATAGCTTCCAACTGTTAAATTGTATAGCCAAAACAAACATGTAAATAATATTTTTAAGCAAAGTGATCTTCTTAACAATTATTCCTCAAAGTCTTAACTTTCTAATAGAACCAATCTCATGTCATTTAAATCCATAAAACTCCAAATATGACCCAAACAACCTAAACTTCTCTCATTAAGGTGGCAAAACTTTTAAGCCAAGTTTAAGCTCAATTTAGAGTACCTTAAAACTAGAATTAGTTCATGGTTCCTTTTAGACATATTTAGGTATGGTCTTAACTTTCATCTCCAATTGGAATCATCCAAGTTGAAGGTCTCTACACTAAATTATAACCAAAACACTATCTTGGGGTCAAGTGACACCTTAGATAGAATTTCCTTTATAAACTCTACCTACTATTATTCATCATTCCAACCAATTCAACAACCACAAACACACTTAATTCAATATTTGTTATCAATATACACTTAAAATCATCACAAAATCATCATCAAAATATGCAAATAAAGGCTAAGCTTCCAAACCTCAAGTTACTCCTTTTTGCTTCACTTTTGCTTTCTTTCTTCTTCTTTCTCTTTCTCTTTTTGAACCCAACACTTCTTCTTCTAATATAAACATCAAATTCATTAGCAAATATACAAACCAAAATTTTTCCAACTCCAATGAATTAGAGAAGAGGGGGAGGAAGAAGAAGAAGAAGAAAAAGAAAAAGAAAAAGAACTTTATATTCCCTTACCTTTTTTAACTTATAGTTGCACTAAAATCACTCCTTTACTCACGAATTCCTTTAAGCAGATTTTTGGATAGATTTGAGAGAGAGGAAGATTAGCTGTAAATAAAGAGGAAAATAAAGGGTTTCTAACTGCTTTAGGTAGCCAGCCTCTTGGCTTTTATAGCCAAGTAAGGCTTTTCCTCCTTTTTCTTGATCCTTCCATCCTTATCTAGATTAGCAAGGTGCTAAATGATGATTGGTTAATATCCCTTTTTCAACTTTAATACTTTAACTTCTTCTAATTCATACATTCATTTATAAACTATATCATATTCATACATTGACATACCAATTATCTTATTTTATACATTTAAGTCCATAGGTATTAAATTACCAATTTAACCTCGACTTTTTAATTAATTCCAGTTATATCCTCAACTACACTTTACCATTTCAATCATTCAATTCCATATTTTCAACCACATTTATACACTAGACATAGATGAATCTGTATAGGGTACATTTTGGGTCCTTACACATATATATTATTAACTATGATCCGATCAACTCTTATGATGATTTACCAAATTACTTATCGCAACCAAAGCTCGATAAGGATATTTTCACCCCTTTATGAGGAATATATCTAGAATAATATCCAGCTTCAAGATAGAGAAAACATCAATAACAAGATGGGTTTAGTTGAATATATCTGACAATTTCATCATACTCGCCAAATTGTCATTAGTAATGTAACTTTTTTTATTCAACGTAATCAATCATTAATTTAAATAATTTTTTATTTTTATAATTTGTTTTCTTAATTATGATTTATTTAATTTATGTTAATTATTATTAACATATATTATTTAAAAATAGTTTTAGTTATTATTTATTTGATTATTTTTAATAGTATGTGGGTCCCTCATGAGAGACTCAAAAAAGAGACAATTATTAGAGTGAAAAGTCTATGTTTTAGTCTCTAATGATGTGGTGCCTACTTAGCAGATATGGGCCCACATCAGAGACTTATATATGTCTCTCCCAATGTGGATGGTCTTAGCAAGTCGCTAATATACTCATTTCTCAAATAAGAACTCATGTGTTAAATTCAAATATTACTATACTGGCAACCTATGAGAACTACTGTTTGCCTTAGATAAGAAATACAACATGCACTAGTGTGCCTGTATTAATAATGTCATTTTTTGTTAATTCTATGATTATGGATAATTTAGGTATTAATGTATTTTCCATGTACTACGTTTATATACCAAAGACTTAATTACACAGTTTAAGAATTTTATTCAAGCAAATGTAAAATCATAAGCAGAAGAAAGCCTTTTATTAATAATAAAGTGTTCACGCCACTAGATATTCGATCCATCTTACTTCGAAATAATCAAAGACTCGACCCTATTAGCTTATTCTCAAAAGAAGCAATCTTGAGGAATCTTATCTTATTTCTAATAAGATAAAAGTAATATTCCAATTACTTGGCAGCCATGAGATAGATTTATAAGGAGTCGCCATGTAGCGCCCCTCCTCGACTGCACGCATAGCATTGCTAGAGCATTCGAAGAGCTTTGCCACACACATATGGCTTATCTAACAAGCCCATACTTTATTATTCAATTTATATATGTTCACATGGGTTAACACATTATAGTTTTCATATGCATAGTCCATCATAACCTCAATACAATAATTCATACAAAATAGAACAACTAACAAGTGTTCATAACTCATAGCTTTGTCGTGCTCGCAACAGACCTAACATGTCCTTCTATCGCGCTCGCGGCATAAGTCACGCACGCGACAGAAGACAAAAAGACTTTTGTTGCACTTGCACTTAATCTCGCGCTTGCAACAAAGCACAAACTGGCAAATTCTGCCCAACGGAGCTGATACGGATCAGCCAACCACTAAGGACCCTTTGAAGATGCCGAGTGGTCCAATCATAAGAGGGCGAGCTAAGAAGCTGAAGATGGCTATGACAGCCTATGTGCAAGGCTTGGTTACTCAAGAACTACATGAAGATGCCTTTAAGAAGTGTTAAAGAGAACTTGAAGGAGGGATTCACAAAGTACTTAGCCTTTTAGAAGCTTGTGATGGAATTGGGCCAACTTAAGTCATTTTTGCGTTTATACAACTTTGTGCTTTAATTGGACAAGTCTTGTGCTTTAATTGGACAAGTCATGTGCTTCATTTAAAAGTCACATAACTCATTTAATTAGTGACTTAATGGGCTAGACGTTTTTGGGCTTTCTTTAATGGGTTTATTTTAGTTAGTTGGGCTTTTAGTTAATATTTGTTAGTGGGCTTGCAAATTCGGCCAAGACTTACTCAAGTATTAGTTTTATTTTAAGCTTTGTTTGGACCTTTATAAATGGGCTTATTTAATTGATTAGCCCATTAGGAATTCAGCCTAGCTTACTTAAAGGCCTCATTAGGGTTTTCTTTAGGTTATTTGCTAGCTAAGGTTAGCCACCCTATAAATAGAATATGTTATGTTGAGAATTTCAGAATTTGAATGACATTTTCTTGGCATAGCCGAATTTATTTACTTAGATTAAGAGAGTGAATTGCTTTCTTTTCTATTACATGAAGAATTTGATTAACTTATCAATTGTTTGATTGTGGTGTTTTTCAGGTTCTTTATTTCCTAATTATTTGTGTTTCCACTCACATATTGATTGGGGGTTCAATAGGGAGGGTGTTTATCTGATTTTGCTTTGCTATTCGAATCGTATGTGTGGGTTTGTAGCTCGTTAGCTATTGGGTTCCGCATCAGGAGCCCTCTGTCGCGCTCGCGACAAAGCATGAACTATATGTTCAAAACGCCTACTTCACTTACCTCTTTCAAGCACTTTCCTACTTCCATACATATGACTTCTAAAACCAACCAAAACATCACTTTTAGGCAACATGGTCTTCTAACCAAATGATCATCTACCTCAATACATTTGGACTCAAAATCAAGGAGTTATGGCCAAGGGAACACAACTGCTCCAAATGCCCTCATGCAGAACTTTAGCTACACATATGGGCAATTTTGAAGACCTTAGAATCCTTAAAACAAAAGGACTATTTCTACAACAATTATAGATATAGACATTATGATTCTAATCCAATTAACTACGCTCATTTTAGAGTTGTAAAACTCATCTTATAACATAAATAGTCCAAGTAGGTCAAAATGAACCTCGAAACCAGTTTTACACTATTAAGCTCATCAAGCTTGAAACCAACTAAATTGGCATAACCAATTTTCCAAACTCAATTTAACCTACCTTAACATATGCATAAACACTTCGGCACATTCAATTTCACAATAGGTATCCATTAATTCAATTTCACAAATACACATCTTCAATTCAATTCAACACACAACACAATTACACATTTCAAAATATAGCAACTATCAATTTAACACACAATCACACAATTTTCCCAAACCTCTAACTTCTTTGCTCCGAAGAGCTCACTTGGCACTTGGCTTACTAAGCTTTTGCTTTCCTTTAACTTTTCTTGTCTCTTCAGCTACAACCAATATCCAATTTCCAAAATTGGAACAAGGGATCAATTCTAAACTCAACACAAAAAAGAAGAAGAAGAATCTAACACAATTACTTACCTTGACTTGCCAAGAACACACAACATAGCTCATAACTCAACCAATCAACAAGAATTCGATGGACTTAAGGTTGAAGAAGAAGAAGAAGAAGAAGAAGAAGAAGAAGAAGAAGAAGAAGAAGAAGAAGAAGAAGAAGAAGAAGAAGAAGAAGAAGAAGAAGAAGAAGAAAGAAGAGCATAATGGAACTTAATTCCCGAGCAAGAGAGAACCCAAGAAGAGAGAGGGGCAGATCTTTGTCCTAACTGAAGGCTTATATGTGCATATAAGCCTTTGGTTAGCAAGGTCTGCCCAAGACACATGGACAGCACTAATCAAGATTAGATTAAACTAATCTTGCTTAACCTTAATTAATCATGCACAATTACATTTTAGTCAGTTAACTTATTTATTGCATGCAATTAAGTCCACTTTTCTAATTACACTTAAATCCAAATTAGAAACCCTAAATCAAATTTGTCTAATTACCCTAATTAAGAAAAATGCTACTAGGGTAGATTTCGGGTCATTACAACTCTCCTCTCCTTAAAAAGATTTTTGTCTGCAAAATTCATACCTGTACTGAACAGTTGAGGATATTGAGCTCGCATCACTAATTCAAGTTCCCATGTCGCTTCTTCTATCCCATGATGTTGCCAAAGCACTTTCACTAACTGAACTTGTTTATTCCGAAGTTGCTTTACTTCCTGTTCCAATATTATTTTAGGTTTCTCATCATAAGAGAAATCTGGTTGCACTTGCACATCTTGCACTGATAAAACATGTGACTCATTTAAACGATATCTTCAGAGCATAGACACATGGAATACATCATGAAGCTTAGCTAAATCTGGAAATAAGGCTAACAAATATGCCACTGTCCCAACTCTTTCCAGCACTTCATAAGGTCCAATGTATCTCGAACTCAGTTTCCCTTTCTTTCCAAATCGAAGCACTTTTCTCCATGGAGACACTTTCAAAAGACTTTATCACCCACGTTAAACTCTATATCCTTTCTCTTCAAATCCGCATAGGACGTTTGCCTATCACTTGTAGTTTTCAACCATTGTTGAATAATCTTTGTTTTTTCTTCAGTATCCCTTACCAGATCAGAACCAATTATCTTATGCTCATTCAACTCTGTCCAACATGCAGGAGTTCGACATTTCCTACCATAAAGAGCTTCATAAGGTGCCATATCGATATTCACTTGATAACTGTTATTATATGCAAATTCTATCAATAGAATGTACTTATCCCAACTTTTTGAAAAGTCCAAAACACAATCTCGGAGCAAATCTTCTAACACTTGAATTACTCTTTCTGACTGTCCATCAGTCTATGGATGAAAAGCTGTACTGAAATGCAATCGTGTACCAAGTGCAGATTGTAAGCCTTTCCAGAACTTTGAAGTAAATCTCGAGTCTCGATCAGATACAATGGATAAAAGAATACCATGAAGTCGCACAATCTCATTCACATACAGTTCAGCCAAACGATCCATAGAGTAATCAAGTCAAATCGATATAAAATGAGCCGACTTGGAAAATCGATCAACGATCACCCATACAAAATCGTGTTGTTTAGATGTCATTGGAAGACCTATTACAAAATCCATGGTAATATTTTCCCATTTCCAAATATGGAATCGAAACAGGATTTAACAAACCCGATGGAACTTAATGTTCTTCTTTCACTTGCTGACAGGTCAAACACTTAGAAACATACTTAACCATATCTTTCTTCATATCAGGCCACCAATAAAATAGTTTTAAATCCCGATACATCTTATTGCCACCTGGATGCATGGCAAAGACCGTATTATGAGCTTCATACAAAAACTTCTTTTTCAACTCTTTATCACTTGCTACGCACAACTAATTCTGGTAATATAGAACACCTTCTTTATTCACTAAATAGTCAGTCTTGTCACCACTTCTGACTGATTGCAGAATCTATTACAAGTTAAGATCAACATTCTGTGCATCCATTCTCTCTTTCCTCAAACTAGGTCTTGCTGTCAACTGAGCTATTAAAGCCCCATCAGATGCAAATCTCCATAAAGTTGAGACTGACTTTCTATTGAAAGCATCAGCTACTACATTAGCTTTGCCAGGATGGTAATCCACAATGCAGTCATAGCCTTTAAAAGTTCAAGCCATCTCCTATTTCTCAAATTCAACTCTTTTTGAGTAAGCAAATATTTGAGACTCTTATAATCAGTGAAAATCTTGCATCTTTCACCATACAAATAATGGCGCCAAATCTTTAAAGCAAACACTACAGCAGCTAACTCAAGATCATATGTCGGGTATTTCTGTTCATGCAGTTTTAGCTGTCTTAATGTATAGGCTATCACTTTCCCATCTTGCATCAATACACATCCCAATCCAGTTCCAGAAGTATCGCTATACATAGTGTACTCTTTACCTGAAATGGGTTGGGTCAGAATCGGTGCTTCAACTAACATCTTCTTCAACTGTTCAAAACTAGCTTGACACTTATCTAACTATATGAACTTAACCCCTTTTCGAAGCAACTTGGTGAGCGGAGAAACAACAACTGAAAACCCTTTTACAAAATGCTGATAATAACCTGCTAAACCCAAGAAACTTCTAATCTCAGGCTCATTTTTAAGCGGTTTCCAACTCACTACTGCTTCTATCTTAGCTGGATCAACTTTAATGCCTTCAGAAGAGACAATATGACCCAAGAAAGATACTTCTTTAAGCCAGAACTCACATTTACTAAGCTTAGCATACAACTGTTGTTCTCTCAGGGTTTGAAGCACAGTTCTCAAATATTGTTCATGTTCTTTCTCATTCTTCAAATACACATGTATGTCATCAATAAATACCACAACAAACTGATCCAAAAATGGCTTGAACACTCGATTCATCAAATCCATGAATTTTGTAGGTGCATTGGTCAACTCGAATGGCATTACTAGGAAGTCATAATGACCATATTGAGTCCTGAATGCAGTCTTCAAAATATCCTCTTTCTTTACTTGTAGCTGATAGTATCCTAATCACAAATCGATCTTTAAAAACACACCAGCTCCTTTCAACTCATCAAATAAATCCTCAATCCTAGGTAAAGGATATCTCTTCTTTACTGTTACCTTATTAAGCTGTTGGTAATCAATGCACATTCTCATTGTGCCATCATTCTTCTTAATAAACAGGACTGGAGCACCACAGGGTGATACACTCGGTCATATAAAATCCTTATCTAGTAACTCTTGCAACTGAGTCTTTAATTCTTTCAACTCAGTAGGAGCCATACGATAAGGTGTCTTAGAGACAGGTGTGGTACCCGGCACAATCTCAACCGACAGATCCACTTCCCTTTCAGGTGGTATACCAATTAACTCTTCTGGAAACACATAAGGAAATTCTTTCACTACATGTAAATCTTATATTCTAACTTGTTCCCTCTTCGAATCTAATACAAGAGCTAAGAAATCTTTACATCCTTTTCTCAGATACTGATAAGCTTGCATAACAGAAATTACATCTACAATAGGATTAGAATGTACACCCCTCACAATCACCTGTTCTGAACTTCTAAGTAGAACTATTTTCTTTCTACAATTAACAACAACTCGATGCTTACTAAACCAATCCATCCCTAAAATTAGGTCAAACTCATGAAAAGACAGTTCTATCAAATCTACATGAAATTCCTGACCTTAAACCAATAAAGTATAATCTCTATACACCTTATTCACATTAATACTATTCCAAAATGGACTAGTCACACACATGTCATAGTCTAAATTATCAACTAAAGATCACATAGCTTCTTAGAACATACATATGAATATGTGGATTCAGGGTCAATTAATGCAAACATTTCCGTATCAAAGAGTAGAAATGTACCGACTATAACTTCTGGTGCATCCTGCTCCTCACGATCTTTCATGGCATATGCCCGTGCTGGTGCTGTAGGAGGTCGATCAACTGATTCTGACACTGCACCACCTCTAGACTGGCTACCTCTACCACGTCCTCTACCTCTTCCACGGTTTACTGGAGGTAGATTAGATCCACCTCTAATTGCTTTCTGCTAATCCCGTCTCACTTTATAGGCTTTAGGACAATTAGCCAAGAAGTGTTCAGCACTCTCATATCAGAGACACACGTCAGACAACTTCCAATATTCACCTTTATGACGTTTACAGCAATGAGGGCACTCGGGTACATCGCTTCTGTTACCAGACACACCTCTACTAGTATCGAATGCAAAAGAAGATCCTTGCTTTCTGCCTCTAGTAGCTAGTTACTAGCTAATTCAGCTTGAGGTGCCACTTGAGAATTTTTCGATCTCTTTCCCGAATAAGCACCACCTCTAGAAGAATTTCTCCTCTGTACTCTTTCCCTCCGAATCGCTTTTGACCGTTTAACTCTCATGGCTGCCTGAACTATCTGATAATAGCTCACATTCTGAGAGGTAGTCATGGAGATCAAAAGTGCCTTTATCGACTCATTCAAACCTTTTTCAAACTACCGGCATCCCAATTCTTCTATAAGCACGCCTTCAGGTGCATACTTACTGAGCCTATAAAACTCTTTCTCATATTCTACCACTGATAAGGTTCTCTGCCTCAAATTAAGAAATTGCTTCCAATTTACTTGTCGATGCGAATTGGAAAATATAGTTGTTACAGAATTCTTGGACAAAGAAATCCCAAGTAATTGGAGTAGGAAGCAAAGGATGTCTTAGGACCAACTTTCACCAATCATAGGCAGATCCTTATAGAAGAGACACCACACATTCAACTTTATGTTCAGGAGGGCATCTGATTTCATCAAGTACCCTCTCCACTTTCTCTATCCGGAATTATGCTTTAAAGGACTCGTCCAGACTTGTACCGTAGAAATCCTCAGCCCCATGTTTTCTCAGCACATCCACTGGAGCTTTAGGTGCTGTCATACGATCTAACACCCTTGCCATATCTTGAGACATCTTAAGCAGAGCCTCCATCAGTACTATCAGAACATATCGTTTAACACTCACTGGTATAGAAGGACCAGACACAAACAATGTAACACCCAATGCCTATACGTAGGGGAGCTCATCCCCATAAAGGATAAGTAAGCATGTCACCAAACCGAACATGCATGCATATCGAAAGCGTGGAAATGAACACAATAAAATAGAGTAAATTAAAAATTTATATCTCAACACCGGCCAACAAGAATTCTCAAATCTTATTCATTTATATAACAAATGATCATTACAAAAAGGGGTACAATATCATCCTTACATAACTTTACAAAAAACTGAACTGAAAGTCTTACAAAATAAAAAAAATGTAGCAAAAAGGCTTTACATCAGAGAATCAAAATACAACTATAAAGCTACAAAAATTATCTCTCTAATGTGTTGTCTCTGATGGCTGTAGATCGGACTCCTTAAAAACTCTAACAGCTTCCACACCTGCACAGATAAAACACCCGTGCTAAGCGATAATTCTTAGTGGGTAAAATAAAAGATGAACGACCACTCACAGTGGCTATCAAGGCAAAACACATACATATGGCACATATAAAAGTATACATATATCCATATAAGAACATATTACTTATATCATACCTTAAATTCACAAGTGCTACTTAACATAAATACATTCATATAACATCATAAGACAAATTTGCATTCATAAGAGAATCAAAGATATTCCTGCAAACTCAAAGTAACGGATAATGAGTGAACACATTAGTACCGAGGATACAAACAAAAGCAACTTCTTTCATTTTCATTCAAAAACATTTTCACATTGGGGATCTTAAACAAGATCCAAACACATAAGGATCGCGAGGACCCAAATGGTAACCTGATTAGGGTCTAGAACACATTGGCTGCAACATACAGAACTCTATAGGCATGCCTATCTATCCACTAACTTGACTCTTACAGGCTAAGCATAAATTAACATAATGAACACATATTGAAGATATTGAAGTATATTATAATTCACACATTAAAGCATTTGCAAAGTATGAGTGAGCAACCATACAAAATAACATAAAAAAATAAAAAACATAGCAGCATAGAGGACGATCCCGCTCGCAACAGCAATAAGCCCGGCAGCTGCATAGCAATTGAACTCTATGTCATGCCCGCGATAGAGACACTCCTCAGTAGGAGCTCGAATAACCGAGCTCTGTTGCACTTGAGACAGAGTCAATTTTTCCAGCTCCTTCAGCCAATCTACAGAAGTTCTTCCAAATACAAACCATCCCCAACTTGCAACAACCCACAAAACCTCAACATAATCATCACTAGACATTCAAAACATGTTATACAACATAAAACCCAAGTTTTATGCTAATTACCATGAACTAAAACATCAAAAATAAGCAATTCAAACCAAAGATTCTTTAAACCTAGAAAAATACCCAAAACCATACAAAACTCATACCCAATCTCAATTCTACTACCAAAATTAACAATTTCACTTTAATTCAATATCACTCACTTCAATTAAGTACACATCTATACATTTTCACTCTCAATTACCAGGAATCAAAATAGAAATTCACATAAAAATATGCAAATTCCAGAAATTCCTAAACCTTGAATTCCTAAGCTCCTCAAGAGATCAATTGGCTGAACTCCCACCAACAATCTCCTTTCCCTTAGGATCTTTAAGAGGAATCCCTGCCAAATAAACCCAAACACACTAACAACTCAACTCAACCACAACCATAACATACACACACACAATCCAAATGGGAAACAAAATGAGAAGAAGAAGAATATGAAGAAGAAAAAGAAGAAGAACACACTTACTTTAACCGCGCTTGAAATGCCAATATTCACCAAGAATTTCAACTAATTGAGGGAAGGAAGATGAGCAAAGATAAGAGGAAGAGAGGGCTGGCATGAGAGGGGAAAACGGGAGAGAGAGGAATGGGAAAGTCTGCTCTTTACTCTCTCTCACGTTCCCTTTCTCTCAAAGTCAACTCTCATCTCCTTTCATCCTTCTCTCTCCTCTACTTGTCACAATTCTATGGTGACTTTTGATAATTCCCTCTTCTAGACCTTCTTATCTTCTCTAAACACAAACAAGCCACACAATAATACAAATCCTCCTAAAAAACCCCTATAACTTAACAAAACATGCAATTAAATTCTACCCAATTAAAACACACAAACATGATTTCTATAACAAAATACCAAACATGCTCAAAACCTACTAGGGTACTAATCGGGGCGTTACAAGTCTCCCGTCCTTAAGGACTTTCGTGCTCAAAATTCTCACCTGAGCCAAACAACTGAGGATTTTGTGATCTCATAACCGAGTCTGGTTCCCAAGTAGCTTCTTCGACCCCGTGATGTTGCCATAGTACTTTAACCAAAGGAATTTGCTTGTTTTTTAGTTGTCTCACTTCCCGAGCAAAAATAGTCTTGGGTTCCTCATCATAAGAATAATCAGGCTAAACTCGCACATCCTGAACTGATAGCACATGAGACGCATCTAAACTATACCGACGAAGCATTTACACATTGAACACGTCGTGCAACTTGGCTAATTCCATCGGCAAAGCTAATCGGTAAGCAACTAGACCAACCCTATCCAAAATTTCATACGGCCCTATAAACCTCGGACTTAACTTTCCCTTTTTGCCAAAACGCAAAACCTTCTGCCAAGGTGACACTTTTATGAACACTTTATCCCCAATATCAAACTTAATATCTTTCCATTTCAAATTAGCATAAGATCTCTATCTGTCCTTGGTTGCCTTTAAATTCTGTTGCACCACTCTGATCTTTTTCTCGGTGTCCCTAACCAATTCCGAACCAACAAAAGAACGTTCAGTCAACTCAGCCTAAAAAACTGGGGTTCTACACTTCCTTCCATATAAGGCCTCATATGGTGCCATTCCAATGCTCATGTGATGGCTGTTATTATATGCGAACTCCATCAGAGATACATATCTATCCCAACTGCCAAAGAAATCTAAAATGCAACCCTGTAACATATCCTCAAGTATCTGAATAACCCTCTCTCACTGCCCGTCGGTCTAAGGATGGAAAGCAGTGCTGAAATTCAATCAGGTACCCAAAGCAGCTTGCAACTCTTTTCAAAACTTTGACGTAAATCTCGAATCCCGATTCAACACAATTGACAACGAAATTCCATGCAATCAGACTACCTCATTCACATAAATCTTCGCCAACTTATCCATCGAGTAATCAAGCCAAACCGGTAAGAAATGAACTGACTTGATGAGCCGGTCGACTATTACCTAAACCGATTCATGTTTCCGCTGAGTCAAAGGCAAACCCGATACAAAGTCCATAGTGATATTATCCCACTTCCACTGAGGAATAGGTAAAGGATTGAGCAACCCAAATGGAACTTGATGCTCGGCCTTTACCTACTGATATGTTAAGCACTTGGAGACAAAATCTACAATATCTCTTTTCATCCTGTGCCATCAAAAGAACTAATTCAGATCACGGTACATCTTTTCACTTCCCGAATGCATAGAGAAAACCGTAGTGTGCGCCTCTAACAAAAGCTTCCTCTTCAATTCATCGTCATTAGCCACACACAAACGGTTTCTGTAAATTAGCACCCCTTCCTTAACAGAAAAATCGGTCTGACCCCCACTCTAGCTGCTTGCATAACTTGCTGTAATTTTGGATCATTCCTCTGAGCATCAACAATCAACTGCTTCAGAGAAAGCCTAGCTTTTAGCTGGGCAATCAAAGCTCCATCAGACCCAAATCTCCATCTACCCTGATGCAAAGATAAAATCGAAATCGACTTCCTACTTAAGGCATCTACAACTACATTTGCCTTACCCGGGTGGTAATCTATAATATAATCATAGTCCTTAAATAGCTCTAGCCACCGTCTCTGCCTGAGATTTAGCTCCTTCTGAGTTAGGAGATACTTTAAGCTCTTATGATCAGTAAAGATCCTACAAGTTTCTCCATACAAATTGTGTCACCAAATCTTGAGAGCAAACACAACTGTTGCTAACTCCAAGTCATGCGTCGGGTAATTCTATTCGTGAGGCTTCAATTGCCTAGACGCATAAGCTATCACCTTACCCTCTTGCATCAAGACATATCCAAGTCCAATACCCGAAGTATCACTGTACATAGTATACTCTTTACCCGAGATGGGTTGAGTAAGTACAGGAGCCTCGACTAACATCCTCTTTAGCCGATCAAAACTCACCTGACACTTGTCAAACCACTCAAACTTAACTCCTTTCTGAAGAATCCTAGTCAAAGGTGAAGCATTAACCGAAAACCCCTTCACAAATCTCCTGTAATAACTAACTAAACCGAGAAAACTCACTTTTAGCACATTCCTCGGTGGCTTCCAATTTATAATCGCTCCCATTTTAGACGGATCTACTCGGATACCTTCTGAGAAAACAATATGCCCTAGGAAAGACACTTCCTTCAACCAAAAGTCACACTTGCTAAGCTTAGCATAACGCTGGTGATCTCTTAACACTTGAAGCACCAAATGTAAATGTTCCTCATGCTCATTCTCATTTCTCGAATATACCAGAATGTTGTCGATGAACATCACCATAAATTGGTTAAGATGTGGCCTAAACACTCGATTTATCAGATCCATAAAAGTCGTTGCTGCATTGTCAATCGAAACGGCATTACTAAAAACTCATAATGGCCATATTGTGTCCAAAAAGCAGTCTTAGCCACATCCACGTCCTTAACCCGCAACTGATAATAACCTGACCTCAAATCAATCTTAGAGAAAACTCTGGGTCCTCTAAGCTGATCAAACAAATCCTCTATCCTTGTCAATGGATACTTGTTCTTCACAATGACTTTATTGATTTGTCGATAATCGATACACAACCTTAAGGTGCCGTCGTTTTTCTTAACAAATAAAACTGGAGCACCCCATAGAGAAACGCTAGGCCTAATAAAGCCTCTATCCAGTAGCTCCTGTAATTGAGTTTTTAACTCACTCAATTCCACAGTAGCCATTCGATAAGGAGTCTTAGAAATAGGGGTAATGCTTAGCTTAATCTCTATGGATAGCTCCATCTCTCTCTTTGGTGGTAAACCCGGCAATTCTTCAGAGAAAACATCCACAAACTCCCTTACTACTAGAATATCTTGGATCTTAACTTGACTCTGTCTAGAATCCAAAACTAAGGCCAAAAATGCCTCTCATCCTTTTCTCATAAAAAGTCTTGCTTGCATAGCTAAAATCACATTACCCAAAGGACTAAAACCCAAACCTCTCACAACCACTGCAGACTGACCACTACTCTTAAGCACTACTGTCTTTCTATGACAATCCACTACTGCCCAATGCTTACACAACCAATCCATACCTAGAATTAAATCAAACTCATGGAAAGGCAAACTAATCAAATCCACAGGAAACTCTACACCTTGCACCATAAGGACACAATTCCTATACACTCTACTCACATTGACACTATACCCTAAGAGACTGGTCACACAAATCTCATAATCTAATTGCTCTTCACTAGGCAATTTAGTACATATTTTATCAGAACATAAATATGAGTACGTGGACCCAGGGTCTATTAGAGCATGCAATTCAGTGTCAACGAGTAAGAACTTACTAGCAATCACTTCAGGTCATCTTGCTCCTCCCGAGCTCTCATAGCATAAGCTCCTGCTGGGGCCACTGGCAGACGATCCACTGATTCAGAAGAAGCTCGCTCCCTAGGCCCTCCACTTCGACCACGTCTTCTACCTCAACCTCGACTGCCCTGAGGGGCATTAGACCCCGCTCTACTAGCTTCTTGCCTCCCTTGGATATTCTCAGACAAATTCGGACAATTGGCCAAGAAGTGATCTGTGCTGCTACACCTAAAGTAGCCACCAGTCAACCAACGGCATTTGTCCTGATGGTGCTTGCTAAAATGAGAACACTCTGGCATTACATCACCTCGACCACCAAAACCACCTCTAGCAGCACCAGAACCCTGAGAAAATCCTTGTCTTCTACCTATCGAAGCAGGGCTAGGAGTAAACTCATCTGGAGGATTCCCTTAGGAATTCTTAGACCTCTTCCCTGAGGATGAACCTCCACGAGGAGCATTTCTTTTTTGAGCTCTTTCCCTCAGAACAGTCTCCTAGTGTTCCGCTCACAAAGCCGCTTGCACAATCTGATAGTAGCTAACCGTCAGAGAACTCATCAAAGGGATCAACATTGCTCTTAGAATCTCATTCAGGCTCCCTTCAAAATGTTGACATCGAAAATCTTCTGTAAGAACACCCAAAGGAGCATACTTGCTAAGCCGGTTAAACTCCTTCTCATAGTCGGCTACCGAGAATGTCCTTGCTTGAAACTCAAAAACTGAGCCCATTTAGCTTCCTTGTACGCCCTAGTCACATACTTATTATGAAATTCCTGTTCAAAGAACTCCCATGTGACTGGGTCGAGCAACTGAGGTTGTCTCAAAACCAATCTCTACCAATTGTCGGTGGAACCTTGCAAGAGTGAAATCGTACATTCCACTTCTCTATCTGGAGGACAACAGATCTCTTCCAAAACCCTCTTAATTTTCTCAATCCACAACTCTGCCATATCCGACGCATCCAAACTTTTCCCATAAAAGTCTTCAGCCCCAGACTTCCTCACACTGTCAATCGGTGCCCTTGTTGTCATCACCCTCTCTAAGACTCTAGCCATATCTTGAGATATCTTCAACATAGCCTCAAAAGGCATGGCTGGAGCCTCATGTTGCACCCTAGCTGGTTGAACAGGACCAGACACAGACGAATCTTGCTCTACAGGATTCGCACTCTCGGTTGACCCCTCGAGGGATCCACGAGCAGACTCCATCTAACTACAAAATATAACGATATCCGCATCAGGCCAACACAATCCTAAACAAATATTCTATTCTACGGTCGTCCAGAAAAGTCTAAACCTATAGCTCTGATACCAATAAATTATAACACCCCATGCCTATACGGGAGCTCATCCCTATAAGGAATAAGTACCCGTATAGGTAAGCATGTCACCAAACCGAACATACATGCATACCAAAAGGGTGGAAATGAAAACAACAAAACAGAGCAAATTAAAACTTTATATCTCAATGAAAAGGCCAACATGAATTCTCAAATCTCATTCATTTATATAACAAATGATCATTACAAAAAGGGGTACAATATCATCCTTACATAACTTTACAAAAAAACTGAACTGAAAGTCTTACAAAATCGTAAACATAGCAAAAAGGCTTTACATCAGAGTATCAAAATACAACTAGAAAGCTACAAAAATTCTCTCTGTAATGTGTTGGCTCTGATGGTTGCGGATCAAACTCCTTAAAAACTCTGACAGCCTCCACATCTGCACGGATGAAACACCCATGTTAAGTGATAACGCTTAGTGGAGA
This sequence comes from Excoecaria cochinchinensis, assembly GCA_947683425.1. Taxonomy (NCBI): domain Eukaryota; kingdom Viridiplantae; phylum Streptophyta; class Magnoliopsida; order Malpighiales; family Euphorbiaceae; genus Excoecaria; species Excoecaria cochinchinensis. Next base: position 5,902,493 of record CANTUQ010000035.1, read on the forward strand.
AAACAAAAGGTGAACGACCACTCATAGTGGCCGTCAAGGCAAAACACATACATATGGCACATACAGAAGTATACATATATCCATATAAGAACGTATTGCTTATATCATACCTTAAATTCACAAGTGCTACTTAACATAATTACATTCATATAACATCATACGACAAATTCGCATTCATAAGAGAATCAAAGATATGCCTGCAAACTCAGAGTAGTGGATAACGAGTGAACACATTAGTACCCAAGGGTACAAATAAAAGTAACTTCTTTCATTTTCATTCAAAAACATTTTCATATTGGGGATCTTAAACAAGATCCAAACACATAAGGATTGCGATGACCTAAACGATGACCTGATCAGGGTCCAGAATACATTGGCTACAGTATACAGAACTCTATAGGCATACCTATCTATCCACTCACTTTACTCTTGCAGGTTAAACATAAATTAACACAATGAACACATATTGAAGTATATTATAATTCACACATAGAACCATTTGCAAAGCATGAGTGAGAAACCATACAAAATAACATAAAAAAATAAATAACATAGCAGCACAGGGGACGATCCCGCTCACAACGACCGTCGTACTCATGATAAAGGAGAAATTCGCCCAATGTTGCGCTCGCGACAATCCCCGCGCTCACTTAAGGAAGGGCTGGCAGGCCTCTGTCGCACTCGAGACAGCAATCAGCCCGGCAGCTGCACGACAACTGAGCTCTCAGTCGCGCTCACGATCGAGGTTGCGCCCGCGACAGAGACACTCCTTAGTAGGAGCTCGGATAACCGGGCTCTGTCATGCTCGCGATAGAGTCAATTTTTCCAGCTCCTTCAGCTAATATGCATAAATTTTTCCAAATCCAAACCATCCCCAACTTGCAACAACCTACAAAACCTCAACGCTATCATCAATAGGCATTCAAAACATGTTATACAACATAAAACCCAAGTTTTATGCTAATTACCATGAACTAAAACGTCAAAATAAGCAATTCAAACTAAAGATTCTTCAAACCCAGAAAAATACGTAAAACCATACAAAAATCATGCCCAATCTCAATTATACTATTAAAATTAACAATTTCACTTTAATTCAACATCACCCACTTCAATTAAGCACACATCTATACATTTTCACTCTCAATTACCAGGAATCAAAATAGAAATTCAAAGCAAAATATGCAAATTCCAGAAATTCCCAAACCTTGAATTCCTAAGCTCCTCAAGAGATTAATTGGCTGAACTCCCACCAACAATCTCCTTTCCCTTAGGATCTTTAGGAGGAATCCTTGCCAAATACACCAACAACTCAACTCAACCACAACCACAACATACACACACACAATCCAAACGAGAAACAAAATGAGAAGAAGAAGAAGAACACACTTACTTGAACCACCCTTGAATTGCCAATATCCACCAAGAATTTCAGCAAATAGAGGGAAGGAAGATGAACAAGGAGAAGAGGAAGAGAGGGCTAGTGTGAGAGGGGAAAACAGGAGAGAGGGGAATGGGAAAGTCTACTCTTTCCTCTCTCTCACGTTCCCTTTCTCTCAAAGTTAACTCTCATCTCCTCTCATCCTTCTCTCTCCTCCACTTGTCACAATTCTATGGTGACTTTTGATAATTCCCTCTTCTAGACCTTCTTATATTCTCTAAACACAAACAAGCTACACAATAATACAAATACCCCTCAAAAACCCCTATAACTTAATAAAACATGCAATTAAATTCTACCCAATTAAAACACACAGACATGATTTCTATAACAAAATACGAAACATGCTCAAAACCTACTAGGGTACTAATCGGGGTGTTACAGACAACTCTAGGTCTCTCGGATTAAAACTTTCTGCGGTCTCCTCTTTAGCTTCCTGAGAAGAATCCATCAATCTGATACATACACAAGGACATCCGCATTAGGTCAACACAACTATACATATCTCTATCCTACACTTTTTCCAGAAACTACTAAACCTAGACTCTGATACCACAACCTATAGCATCCCTCCCCGACTGCACGCATAGCATTGCTACGACATTCAAAGAGCATCGCCAGACACATATGGCTTATCTAACAAGCACACACTTCATTATTCAATTTATATATGTTTACGTATTTTAGTTTTCATATGCATAATCCATCATAAGCTCAATACAATAATTCACAAAAAATAGAACAACTAACAAGTGTTCATAACTCATACCTCTGTCGCGCTCACGACAGACCTAACATGTCCATCTATCGCGCTCGCGGGACAACACAAAAAGACTTTTGTTGCGCTTGTGTTTAATCTCGCACTCGCAACAGAGCACAAACTGGCAAATTCTGCCCATCGGAGCCCTCTGTTGCACTTGCAACAAAGCATGAACTATATATTCAAAACTCTTACTTCACTTACGTCTTTCAAGCACTTTCCTACTTCCAAACATATGACTTCTAAAACCAACCAAAACACCACTTTTAGCCAATATGGCCTTCAAACCAAATGATCAGATACATGTTAATTTCCTAATGGCACAAACCTCAATACATTTGGACTCAAAATCAAGGAGTTATGGCCAAGGGAACACAACTGCTCCAAAGGCCTTCCTATAGAACTTTAGCTACACATATGGGCAATTTTGAATATCTTAGAGTCCTCAAAACAAAAGGACTATTTGTATAAAAATTATAGACATAGACATTATAATTCTAATCTAATTAACCTCACTCATTTTAAATTTGTAAAACTCATCTTATAATATAAACAGTCCAAGTAGGTCAAAATGAACCTCAAAACCAGTTTTACACTATTAAGCTCATCAAGCTTGAAACCAACTAAATTGGCATAACCAATTCTCCAAACTCAATCTAAACTACCTTAATATATGCGTAAACACTTCGGAACATTCAATTTCATAATAGGTATCCATTAATTCAAAAATTACATAGCAAATTCTCAAGTCTCCAAAAATAGGGTTTCATGCTTATAAGTCAATAAGCTTCATAGCAATCAAATTAACATAACAAACACACATCTTCAATTCAATTCAACACACAACACAATTAAATATTTCAAACTATAGCAACTATCAATTTAACACACAATCACACAATTTTCCCAAACCTCTAACTCCTTTGCTCCAAAGAGCTCACTTGGCACTTGGCTCACCAAACTTCTCCTTTCCTTTAGCTTTTCTTATCTCTTCAGCTACAACCAATATCCAATTTCCAGAATTGGAATAAGGGATCAATTCTAAACTCAACACAGAAAAGAAGAAGAAGAAGAATCTCACAATTACTTACCTTGACTTGCCAAGAACACGCAACACAGCTCACAACTCAACCAATCAACAAGAATTCGATGGACTTAAGGTTGAAGATGAAGAAGAAAAAGGAAGAACGGAATGGAACTTAATTCCCGAGCAAGAGAGAACCTAAGAAGAGAGACAGGCAGATCTTTATCCTAACCAAAGGCTTATATATGCATGTAAGCCTTTGGTTAGCAAGGTTTGCCCAAGACACGTGGACAACACTAATTAAGATTAGATTAAACTAATCTTGCTTGACCTTAATTAATCATACACAATTACATTTTAGTCACTTAGCTTATTTATTTCATGCAATTAAGTCCTATTTTCTAATTACACTTAAATCCAAATTAGAAACCCTAAATCAAACTTGTCTAATTACTCTAATTAAGCAAAATGCTACTAGGATAGATTTTAGGTCATTATACGCATTGAAAAAAAATCTCGTATGGCGAAATTTGGAGCAATACTCTTATTTATGCCCAAGTTAATATCAAGTTTGATTGAATCAATTTAAGTTATTAGATTTGTTCCCTCCCCTCCCCTCCCCCTCTTTCTCTCTCTCTCTCACAAGTCAAATGATAATACATCACAAGAAACATATATAAAGTGGTCAAATACATAAAATAAACATATATAAGGCATGAAAGTATTTATTCACATAAAATACTTAATATAAATATAAATCTCATACATTCAAACATGTCGAATGGTTAAATTTGAGGACACTGGTCCTTTCATGCAAATAGGATTAAGACATTGGTCCTATTATGAAAAAATCTTTTATTGTGAGTTTTGATTAAATAATCAAAATTGTTTTGATTATTAAAACACCATATTAATTAAATACAAAACCTTTAAAAGTGAGCTTCTAATCGAATAAAATCAACTAAAGAAGTAAACAAACAAATATACTTTTTACAAGTATAAATAAATGAGAATATTACATAATAAAGAAAACAAAGAAATAAAACAACATAAATTAAATTAGCAAATAAAAAAAATGAATAAACAAATTAAATAAACAAGTGTAGAATAAAGACATACATATTAACATGTGAGTTAAAGAAGGAAAATAAATTAAAAGGAATTAAAAGCATGATTAAATTCAAAGAACCATAATGCAAATTCTAGAATTTTGGAATTGCATGGCCATGAGGTATCCAATAAACAGCCGTGAGATCCTCATCTTCCAGAATTGAAATTAGATTTCAATTCGTAAAAACGATTTGAAATTCTATATATGAAAAACTGATCTTTTTCTTTTTAATCCAATATTAAAAAAATCACACAATCATGTAAAAATGCATAATAATCAATTATACGTACGTACGTACTAGTCTAGGTGAAGAATTAATCAAGAACGTGCATTAAAACATTAAATTAAACATATTTTCATGTTCAATACAATTTAATTAAATTCTAATTATTCTTAGATTGATTACATGCTAAAAATTATAGCTTTTAGTTTAATACAACAAAAACAACACGATGAAAAATAAATTAATTAACTATAGAGATCGGCATTGCTCCCTAAATAATTTACCTTCACGAATTTCACATCTTTATGCATCACAGTAGGAAGCCTCCGGGTTCCAAGAATCAATGTAATCTACCAACTCCTTATTTAGGGTATTTTTAGTGGATATTTATCAATTAATTTTGTAGAAAAATTATTTGATTAAAGCTTTATTTAAATCTCTAAGCCTAATTAATTGATTAATTAAATTTAGAGAGAAAAGAAAGAGAATAAAAGATTCATAATTTTTGGTGTAGAAAATCCAATTAAGCCTTTTTATAAAAAAATAAAAAACTTAGGAGACTCATTTAAATAGGAGATCAATCCTAATTTGTTTAGAAAATGATTCCAAGTTAAAATTGGAAAAGGAATCTTAATTAATTCCTAATTAAGGGATAATTAGAAACCAATTAGAAAAGGGACTCCAATTATTCGTGATCTAGAATACAGACAACTCATGAAAATTAATTTAATGCTCGTGAATGTCAAAGATTCACTCCACTATCAAAGATTTACCCATTACATCATTATCCACGATCATTAAAGCAATATTCACGCCCGTGAATCATTTCTATGAGTGTAATTTGAAAATTCTCATGCATGTTTTCTTAAATACGTAGTTCACGACTGTGTACTACCTTGACCTTTGTTTTTTAAATTATTTTCATCTATTAAAACCTGTGGTGGATCCTATTATTCCTGGTTCCTTTGGACTTCAGTTCTTATGATAAGAATAATTATCATTAGGTATTATCTAAACTAGAGAGTCCCAAAACCTAGTGTTGAGACAAAGTTATAATGCATGTGAAAAATAACCCTGAATCTCATGGGCTCTAGGGCATAACATTAACATCCACTGCCCATTCTAGCATTTTACCAACAGTGTTTAGCTTGTGAAGAATGCATTATAAGGGTTGGTTTGTCATTACACTCCCTTAGTTGGCTTCCAAATATGTTTTGAAATATCTAGTGGTTATTAGAAAATCATAAGCTATCTTCTCGATTAGTAGGTATCAAAGTTCTACTCCTGCCGACACTATACTAACATAGTATATTGGATTTTACACTCTTCCTTTTTTCCGTATGAACACTACGTTGGCTACCTACTCTACCATGCTAAGTAGATGTATAATTCTTTCCCTGGAATAGGTTTGACCAAAACTTGTGGAGAGCTTAAAAAACTCTTTCATTGTTGGAAAGAGGTCTCGCAATTTTCAATCCATTGGAACTCTATTGTTTTTCTTAACTTTATGAGGAATGGCAAGCATTTTCTGCAAATTTGGACATGGATCTACTCGGGATGATGATTCTTCTTGTCAACTTTGCACGTCATTTATATTTGTTGAGGTCATCATTTTCAAGATGCCCTCCCCTTCTTCTAGTTCGGCTTAATTCCTTTATTGTTGACAATATATCCCAAAAACATTCCTCCTCTAATAAAGAAAGTGCACTTTTGAGGGTTAAGTTTCATGTTATACTTTATTAGGACAAGAAAGACTTCCTTCAGATCCTCCATATGCTACTCAAAAAATTTCTTTTGACAATTATGTCACATGTAAACTTCTTCATTTTGCCCAATCTTATCTTTGAAGATTTGATTGACCAGCAGCTAGTAAGTTGCTCCATCATTCTTTAGCCCAAAAGGCATAGCCTTATAGCAATATGTGTCTTTTATTGTGATACAACTAGTCTTTTTTTTTTTTGTCTTTCTTATCCATTGGCACTTGATGGTACCCAGATGTGGCATTTAGGGAGGACAAGAACTAAAACCTTACTGTTGCCTCTACCAAATTGTCAATTCTCGTAAGGAGGTAGCTATCTTTAGAGCAAGCTTTGTTTAAATCCGTGAAATCGATGCACATTTTGTAATTTTCATATGCTTTCTTGACTGGGAATGGATTTGCGAGCAACTATGGGTATTATACCTCCCTGATGAAAAATGATTCTAGCAATTTAGATACTTTTTCTGTCATTGCTTTAGACTTTTCTCCTCTGAATCACTTTTTCTTCTACTTAACAAGTTTTGAGCTGAGGTGCATATTCGATTTATGTGTACTTATGGGCTAATGTCGGGCCTGTCTGGTGGACTCCAAGCGAATTCTGCCACATCTTCCCGTATCATTTGCATGGCAAAACATTTCTTACTTATTGTTAACTTGGCATTGATCAAGAACTTTGTCCCAATTTCTGTCTCATTCAAATAAAACTGCTCTAAGTGATCAAGTGGCTTGATTTGTTATTATTTACTTTCATTTATGTCTTCCATCACCTATGGGTTCATTGACTCTACTTCCTCATTGGAATCTTCTTCTAATACGTTTTTCCCGCTTGCTACCATGTATAAATATCTCAATCTGCTTCATACAATTGCAACTACCGAATTATGGATGTGATTGCTTCAAAGTCATATTGGCCTTCCTAAAATTGTGTTGTACATTAGGGACTTTTGACCACCCAAAAAGTGGCATAACTTGTTAAACTCAACCTTACCTAGCCTAATGTGACCATCAACTATAACTTTCCTTCAATTGGGATTAGGCTTCCTTTCAATCCTCTAATTGAGACTCTATATAAGGATGGCTTTTTAGCTTTTAGTCCTATCACTTCGAACACCTTAAATGGCGATAGGTTTACTACACTTCCATCATCTACCAACACATTTCTACTTTAAAATTGCTCACTATTGCCTTTATTACTAGGGCATCATCATGTGGAACTTCTACCCTATTTGCCTCATCCTCTAAAAAGGTGATGGGCGATATGGGGTTTCACCTACTCCTATCTCCAATATCTTAAGAATAGTAGAATTCATTCCTTGGTTTCTCTTTTTACTCTTCAGGTAATTATTGTTTGGTATTCCTCCTAATATATAGTTTATCACTCCACTAGAGCCACCATTAATGTGATCTTGCTTTTTTCCCATCTACGACTCTTATTCGACTGGTGGCTTACCTTTGTTGACTCTAACTTGGTGGTCCCTATTTGGAGGGATGCTGATGAGACCTATCCTTATGAGTTGTTCACCTTTCTTGATGAGTTGTTCTAAGTCCTCTTTCAAGTGCTCACACTCATTGGTGTCATGGCTGTTAGATCGATGGAAGGGGTAGTATCTATTAGGTCTTGCCTTTTGGGGTTAGAATGCATTTCTTTAGGCTAACGGAAGGGTACACTATCTTGTATAGCCACCAATACTTATGCCTTTATTTTACCTAAAATTGCTATTAAGTCAATAGTTGAATCTGCCATTGTTCCCCTAGTTACTGTCTACTACTCTCTTATAAGATCGACTTTTTGGCTTCTTGGGACTTTCTTCATATCCTACTTTCTTCTCTTCTTTCTTCATTGTCGTCTCCCTTTCTTCTTTTGCCAACCTTTCGATCAATAAGGCCTTCTTGTCTTATATACTGCCTGGCCATCATGTCTGCCATATTGTTCAAGGGGTGATGACTTAAACTATTAAAGAAATTTATATTTGCTATGTCTATTTGGATTGCTTTTATGGCTCTTGCTTGGTCCAACTCTTTTACCTACAATGCTTCTTTGTTGATCTTGCTATATAGTCTCTTAAAGTTTCTACGACCTATTGTCCTGTCATTTAGAGGTAAATGGTTTTTTTTTTCCTTGTGGAACACTAGCAGTAAACTTTTTTATGAACGACCTACTTAAATTGTTAAAGGATTCCACGATTCCTTCTTTTAGGCTGTAAAACCAACCCTTAGCTGGCTTAGTGAGGCTTATAGGGAATACCTTACACAAAGTAGTCTTAGATATCATCTGCCATTCCATTAAGCACTTGTACACTACAAGAAATTTACTATTTCTAGACGAAAATTCCCGACGAAAGTAAGGATTTTCTGTAAGGAAGTGATACTGCTGGCGAAAAATGCCGGTGGTTAATTTCGCCGGTATTTTGATCACATGTTTTTCAGTCGGTAAATTTCCCGACAAAAAACATATTTTTGTCGAAAAACTTGCCGACATAACATGTATTTTCATCGACAAACTTGCTAACGGAACACATATTTCTACTAGAAAACTTGCCGACGGAACATGTATTTCTGTCGGTAAGTTTGTCGACAAAAATACATATTTTGTCGGCAAAAATACATATTTTGTCGGCAAATATTTTTGACCAAACTTACTTTTCATTAGCAACTGTCCTAACAGAAAAGCAGTTTCCATTGAAATATTTGCAGACGGAAATTAATTTTCCGTTGAAAAGTTAATACAATTTTTTTTTCTTAAATCCTACCTATTAATCCTACAACCTATTAATTAATGTCCAAATGATAAAAAGATTAAAGATAATATCAAAATTATAATGTTCGAAAATAATATAATATAATTTAAATTGTATTAGTTAGTTAATAATTATTCGAAGGACATAACAGTAATGTATATTTATGACAAAATCCTAACTAAGCTGGTGGTGCTAGTGGCGACAACGAACTATAAGGCTGCTACGATGATGTTCAAACTAAACCCCCCAAATCCTTCACCTCATTACATAATTCAAATATGAAGTCAAATGATTGTTACAATTGAGATCTCAGCTCATGTTGATAAAGGATTGCAAGTAGCAGGTGTTGGCAAAAGTACCCAAGCCAAAAACCCATCCTCACCAATCCCTACCACCAACCATGTCATAGAATTTTTGAGTCTCATCAACATTTTCATAATTCTGTGTACGTTGCTGAATTGTCTCTTGTACTTGCTCCTGTCATAAAACAAATGCTTTATATTAATTATTGTTATATAATAACTAATTTGATAAATCAAAATAATGGTGAAATATAATGTTTACATACGTGTACATGTTTAGCTCATGTATTAATAAATGTTTGACCATCATGATTCCTTGTATAGGTGTGTAAAAATACCTCATCTAGCATAGGCGTTTTGCCCAACGATATTTCCTGCAAACAACTAAAGCATTATAATTGAACTACAATTTATTGACTATTAAGATGACTCCAAATTTCCCCTAAATTTTAACCAAACCTCCTGTACACAAAGTCAAAAAAGCACTTCTATATTCTTTTTATCATGCCTTCCAACTACAATTCAAACTCCTAACACAAGTTTTTTCCCATCCTTCTCGATTCAAGCAAGCATTATATGAATAATCAACAAGTCGCATATACATAGTTTGAGAGAACTCTTAAGCATAACGGTAATATTTTTTATTACTTACAAGTCTACGTGCATGCTCACGATGGCACATCGATCCTCCAGTATGTAGGGATGCACTGACTCCGTCCGGTCCTCCCAATCTATTATTAGATTCAGCTCTGAAATGGCAAGGGCATCGGGTGTTGTCCAATACTCTTGCCAGTGTTCCCATATTTCTTCGGTTATGTAAGGAGATCGTAAACCTATCGTGTATAACCCGCACACAAAGTCTCCATAATGTCCTTTGGCTTGAATCTCCCATACATGATACATGATGTTATCAAATTGTGAATCCCGGTAAAATTTTTTCAAATGAAAATGAAAAAGAAAAACATTATAAGGACGTGCAAACTTCAATATTAATGTAAATAAAATTATCATAATTTATTACCTTAAATTCTTCATAGTAAAAATTCTTTGTTTCCTGGGATACCTTATTCCATACATAACCTTCATAATCTATTTTGTTCTTGAAGGTCGCTGTCATTGAGCATGAGCACTTTCTTAAAGGATCCAAACTAATATACAAGCAATTTCACAAAGTTTTAAAAATTATTACTAGCTTTAAAATCAATAAAAACTTAAATATTAATCACTTACTCATTAGTGATAATGGTGATGTACATCCTTCCATCAACTCTAATTGTGCAAGGCGCAACTCCAACTGCGCCAGGCGTAGATGTTCAGCTACTTCTGTCCCTGATAGCTGAGATGGCATAGCTTCATTATTTGTTGTGCGAGTAGATGTTGAAGCCGGAGTGGTAGAAGGGGTGGTAGGTGATGTCGTAACAGGTGAAGCAGCAGTGGTACTTTGAGGTAAGGAAAGAGGGGTAGATGTCTCACCTATAATCTGACTAGGTGGCAACTTGAGCCGTGGAGTTGGAACATTAGACTTCTTTCTTGTATGCTGCATTTTTTAAACCTGACATGTATAAAAAAAAATGATTAGTCCATTAAACTCAAAATTCCATTTGTATAAAATAGCAAATACTCACTTGATATAAAATTAGTTAAACGAATTAATCGCTATCATCACTCAGCTGTAAATCGTTATCACAATTATCTTCATCTTCAGAATAATTAGAATCAAATTCAGCGTCATCTTCAGATCTCTCGCCCGCAATGGATTCCTCATCCTCTTCACATGAAATGTCAACATATTTATTGTCTGGATTGTTCAAAGGTTCATTATCGTCATATGTCATACTTGCATTTATTTCATGAACATCCGGCTCTTCCTTTTGAAACACTTCATTTTTATATCGTTCACTTTATCTGGTAGCTTTCATTTCAAAAATGCTTATAGGTTTTGCTTTGCAAACTAACAACCAATCCGATTTATCTCGTTTAAGCTGAGATAAAGGACATAATACACCTGGATCACTTATATTGCCAACATAAAAGGTTTAAAATTACTAAATCTTTTCTGCTGGTTGAAATCAACTAAATTGTATCTGCTATGCACTTTTATTTCAACATTAATAGTTGGATCAAACAATTCACACTTAAATATGACACAGCGTATTATTGGCAATACGGGGTACTTAACTTCAAGTATCTCAATAATTTGCTCATAATAATCTATCAATTTCCCCTGTATGCAAACCCCACTGTTTACTATTGCCAAGTTATGTGCATGAGATTTTGTATGAAATTTGTATCCATTAACAAAATATACCGGATACGATTTAACAATTCGCAAAGGTCTTTTTGCAAGATCCGAGATGAACCTATTTTTAATCGGATTTTTTTATGCCTACACAATGAATTCATTTAATTCATTAAAACAAATATTGCATAATTGTATCTATTGTTTTTTCATATATTCGAAGTCAAAACTTACATATGTCTTGAACCATTGATTAAAGTGCTTTTTGAATTCTTTGTTGATGTCATTTTGAGTTATTTTAGGCATTAGCTCTCGTAATCATTTCTCAAATAATCTATAACCACCAATAATCGCCATATAAGTTGATATAACACCCTTCACAAATTAAACTAAATTAGGAATTTCAAAAATAAATTGAACTTACTTCACGAAAGGTTGAACCTCTTAGTAATTCAATAAAATGTAACTATGGGCAACTTCTAGTTCTTCTTCTGATAATATTCGCCTTGTTGAGCGTCCATGTAAATGCCAAGATAAGCAAATATGGATAAATTTCCATCGTGATCACTTGTTTCACCCCCATCATCATTACGAGGTAGGTTCCTCTATCTTGTGGGTACATGCAGCTCAAAATAATGCAAACAAAACGTACTCGTTTCCTCGACCAAATATTCATTACATATTGAACCTTCAACTATAGCTTTGTTTTTTACATTTTCTTCAAGAGAAACAAATACCTACATGACAATTTTGATATACATTATCCATAACACATTACAAGTTTATACATATTACAGTCTTTTAGCTAAGTACCTCTCAAAGGGATACATCTATCGACATTGAACAGGACTAGCAAGTTTTGCCTCATGTGCTAAATGAACAGGTAAATGCTTCATAGAGTCAAAGAAGCTTGGAGGGAAAATCGACTCTAATTTGCACAGGATTGCCGGAATTTCCAAATCCAATCTTGCCATTCAGCCAACTTTATCTCAGATGATGTTAAGGTTTTGAAAAACAAACTTAGCTCGTTACAGCTTCTCATACTCTAGTTGACAATAATTCACTAAATGCAATTGGGTTTAGCCTTTACATAAACACATGGAAATCATGGCTTTTCATTCTGAATAGTTTGTACTTCCTCATCTCAACGCACCTTAATAAGTTCGAAACATAACCATCCGGCAACTTTAGCCCTTTTAACCATTCACACAAGACTTCCTTTTTTTTTGTCCAAAGTATAGCATGCTTTTGGATATTTTCCCCGTTCGAGTATTTTGTTCTAACTCATTCATTCTACAGAACAACTCTAAATATGCTCGTGATTTTGCATTGTCCTTTGTCCTCCCTTCTATGTTCATAATTGTGTTTAACACATTGTCAAAAAAATTTATTTCTATATGCATCACTTCTAGATTATGCCGTAACAAATTGGATTTCCAATATGGAAAATCCTAAAAGATACTTCTTTTTCTCCAACTAATTTTTTTCAAATTCTGCTATTAACTTTTTTAGCATCAAGTTCTGTAACTTTAAAAAAAGCTAATTCATCAATCTCCTGCAAGATGAATTCACTACCTCCAATCACGAAAGGGGGTGCATGTGCCACTTTATTCTTAATGAACTTCTGGTTATTATGTTTGAATGGGTGATCCGGTGGAAGGAACTTCCTGTGGTTATCAAACCAAGATGTTTTGCACCCATTATGAAGATAAAAAGCATCTAAATCATTGCCACAGTAAGGACAAGCTAATTTCCTAGACGTGGTCCAACCAGACAACATAGCATATGCAGAAAAGTCACTAACCGTCCATATCAAAGCTGCTTTTATCATAAAATTCTATTTGAGGGATGACTCATATATTTTCACACCGAGATCCCAAAGTTGTTGCAATTCAGATATCAATGGCTGTAAATATACATAAATTTTAAGCTTTAGATTTCTAGGCCCTAGAACAATTACTATCAAGAACATATATGCCTCATTCATACACATCTATGGGGGCAAATTATGAGTAATTATGATTAGCCATGATGAATATTATTGGCCCGATTGACCAAAAGGTTGGAACCCATCAGTGCTCAAACACAGCCTAACATTTCAACTTTCAGCGGCAAAATCAGGATGGATGTTATTGAAATGTTTCCATGCAAGTGCATCTGATAGATGGCTCATTATTCCCTTAGTGTGTTCATGTTCGTCATTCCATCTCATCTAAGATGTAGTAACATCAAATGCATATAGTCTTTGTAGTCTAGGGGTTAGCGGGAAATAATACATCCGCTTACAAGGTACTAATTTCTGCTTCTTAGTACAATTTCTAGGTTTGAACCTAAGTTGACTACAAAATTTGTAATATTGTAAATCCACATCATCTCCCCAAAATAACATACATTCCAACTTGCAACAGTCAATTTTCTCAACAGGCAAACCAAGACCTCGAATAAGCTTCTTCATATTGTAAAACTTATTAACCATTTTATGGTCAGGAGGCAATGATTCATTATACCAAGTAAGAATTTTATCAAAATTTCGATCAGAAATATGACCTTTAAATTTGATGTTCAATATGTGAGCAACCAACAATAACTGAGTCATGTTATCACAACCTGGCCATAATTCTTAATCAGCTGATTTTAGTAAGTCACAAAAGTTTTTTGCATTTGGGTTGGGTTGTTCGACATGGGGTATATTTTTCCTAAACTCATAACTAGCTGCATCATAAACCATTTAGGCGTAAGGATTATCAATTGCACCCACATCATATATCATAAATTCACTCCCTCATTGAACTTCACCTACATTTACTGACATGTTAACAACATTACCCCGCGAGGTGCTACATGTCATAGGCTCCCTATATCGTGTCCACTCAAAGTAATTTGGAACAAATCCTTTTCTTAGCAAATAAAGATGCACTTCATCAGCAGGAAGATAACTAATGTGCTTGCACTTTTTACATGGACATTCAAATTTTTGGGCCGTCCATGTATGCAAGTTGAGAATGTGCATATTCTATAAAAAAAATTGAACTCCTTCAACAAATTCAGGATTAATGTAATCATCGGGTGCTAGGAATTTTTTGCCTTCTTCTAGCAACGAAAAAAATATTTCCTCGCTAATTATCAACCGAAATAAATTTTCGTCGCTAAAGTTTAGCGACAAAAATCATATTCCATCGCTAATACGCGCCATGTTTGCCGACGGTCTAATTTTTCGTCGCTAAAGATGAAGGAAAATGTGCTCTCTATTTTCAGCGATGGAATTTCCTGTCCCTCGGTAATTCCCAACGAACATATCTATCCATCGATAATTACAGATAAAAAATACTCTTCTGTCACTAAATTTGCATCGGTATTTAATCAATTTCTTATATTGTGTAGTCTTTTGTGTGCTTCACCAGGTTATTTGTTGCATTGTCTTCAAGGTGCAAGGTGCATATGGGCCTTGATTTTAGTCAAATGTAAGATTTTATCTTTGACTTTTGGGCCAAAAGGCATCCCTTGGGGGGTGTGTGCATTCTTGTTTCCTTGTTGAACAAGTTTTGCCTGGAGTTCCTCTTTCATTTTTTTCAATTTTTCTTCAGATGTTGCTGCCAAGGGAATCATTTTTTTTCCACCTCTCTTGAATCCGCAACAAAATTTGCTTCACCGTCTTCTTCAGTCTCTATCACCTCGCTTCGTTGTTGTACTCAACTCTTGTTCTTTTGGAAGGTGACAGCATACTTTGTTGTTCTTATTATCGAGTTTCCCTTAGGGCCATTTCTTCTTGGGCAACCATTTGCAAGTTAACTCTTGCTTGCTAGATTGCCTACTGAAAGATCGCTAACACATGGGTCATCTAGGTTGACAACTATTGAAGGTCAAAAGCCACTATGGAAATTGGAGATGTCGACACTACATGCTCTTCTGAAGCCGATGATGGGGGTGTGGAGAATAAAGTGACAATAGGGTTTATTGTGTTGTTGAGGGTAAGGGTGTTTCTTACAAGCTAGGAGAAGAATTTTGGCCCTTCTCTTATGCTGTGTTCTTAGTGAATTTCATCATGATTATCTTAGGTTGAGAAACAAACAACCGTTCCTCACAAGCGACGCCAATTGATGTGATTCGGTGAGTCCTTGGATGGGAGAAAGCTACCATATTTTCTGTGAGATAATAAAGACTAGATCAAAAGGCCAGAGCAAGAGAAAGTGGTCACCTACATAGGCGCTCTAATTGTTAAAATTAGTCTAAAATATTTTCCCTTCAACTATTTATAAAACTAGTTGACATGTAATATTTGACCACTTCCTCTTGAAAGCAATGTTATTAAAATCGGACCGGACCGGCCGGTTCAACCGAGAATCGGCAGGAGGTCCTGTTTTAATAACATATAAAACCATAAAGTAATAAAAATCGGGTCAAACCGGTCAAACCAGAGAACCGAAAAAATTCAGTTTTATTCCAAAACACCAAAACTGTGTCATTTTGGTGATTTAAAAAAAAAATAAAACATAAAAACCAGAATTTCCTTTTTCATTTAGGGCAGAATTGTTCCCCATTTCATTCACTGAATTTCCTTTTCCCATTCTCTTTCGGCGGCTCACTCCCAACCAAACGGACTGCTCACACTCAACCGGACCACCACCGGATCCCCTACGATTCATCCTTCCTCCACCGATCAGGTATTTCTATTTTTTTTTAAATGTTAATATGCTGATGAAGCTAAGGTAAACTTTGATGGCCCATGCGTATTTTTTTTGCTAGTGGAGCCAATTATGTTGTGTTTTCTTTTGATTTGTATGTCTGTTTGCAAATAGACATCCTAATTTGTGTGTGTGTATATATATATATATATATATATATATATATATATATATATATATATATATATTATGGGTAATTGATGTTTCTTAATTTCAAACTTAGTAATGCTATTTAATTTTTTCAGTATCATGCTTGATAATTAATTAATCATAATGGAGTGAAAAATAAAACATGCAGTCAGGGACTTGTCAATAGTATATTAATTGGTGAAAAATCTGTTCTCTTATTTTGTTTCCCGTAAGTACTATTTTGGGTGGAGGGGGCACTTTGCTGTTACTTTTAAATTAGTTTTATCTGGAAAGCTTAAATGGAGTTAGTTCTATGTGGCCTTTTAATTAAATTCAAAATGGCTTTAACATATAATTGCCTAATTGCCTTTAACAGAATGATAGTTTTTACTTTAATTTGAGTATAATATATTATAATAATTAGAAAAATAATTAAAGTGCTACATATTGTGGACATCACACACACACATATATATATATATAATATCCTACTCCAGCACACTAGAATTTTTGTATGAGAGGTCGAAATCTAGTTCTTCCTTTAGGATTAGTGAAATTTGGCTTAAAGTAGAGTGTTGGCAGTGAACCTGTCAACTATACCAGTTTGAATAATTTAAGTGACAACTTTTGTTCTAGATGGACTAAATGATATGATTTTCGTGGCTATGGAAACTAGAGACAGAGTGAGGCAATTATATGTTATTCTTAAATGATCTAATTTTTTGTGTAAAATTAGAGAAAGCGTATTAATACTAATATAGGCACATCACATTCATAATGAAATGAGGCAATTATATGTTATTCTTAAATTTGTTATTAAACTAAATCAATTATAGTTAAATATGTATCTAATTAGTTTAAAGATTATATTTTTAGATGATATTCTCTCTAATATAACCTATCTTTTTTTTATTTCTCTCAAATTAATTTATTAGGAAATTATGGCGGAAAAATAATCTACAACACCAATTTCTGAAACATAGTCCTCAACACCAATTTCTTTTATATAATATGAATTTATTTTAGAATATTGAAAATTGTATATAGTTATATTTAATTATATATTTATTTTAAAAAATTTAGATGCTATGGAGCATAATTTAGTTGAATTTAATCGAGATGGAGATGGAAATAGAGATAAAGATGGAGATGAAGAGGAAGATGAAGATGAAGATTGATGATGAATGATAATTGTTCACTACTATGTCAAATGAATTTATTTAAATGTTTGTTCTTAATATTTTGTAAACTTATTTAGATATTTGCTATTTATGTTTTAACAATTTTGTTGATTTTTATGTTTTATTTGATTTAAAATTACTGTTTTTATATTATTTTTTTTTTTAAATTAATAGGTTTTTTGAATATATTTTTTATATATTATATTTGTAATTTTTTATAAATAATTATATTTTAAAAAAATAAAAATTCCGAGTCAACCGGTTCAACCAGTTGACTCGTGACTCAATTGACAGGCCGAGTCGATATCCGGTCCATTTTTGACGACATTGCTTGAAAGCATGGTTATTGAAACCGGACCGGACCGGCCGGTTCAACCGGTTTAACCGCGAACCGGTTGGCAAACCGGTCGGTTCAACATCAGAAAACCGGACTGGAAAAAAACCGGATTGAACCGGGAAAAACCGGCCAGAACCGGGAAAAACCGGAGAACCGGCCAGAACCGGCTAGAACCGGTCAAAAACCGGTCAACAATTTATTATATGTTTTTTTTTATTTTTTTTTTGAAAAAATGCTTTTAATTTAAAATAATTAATAAAAATTAGTACTATTTTCATAAAAATAAAAAACAAATAATCTAATAAGTTTTATTTAGCAAATAATTGATTCTTTTACTATTTAATTACTTTTGGATTTAATAAAAATAATATAATGGTTTAATAATTTAATAAAATATAATTGAATAAAAATTGAATAAATTATTAAATTTGGTTAACTTAAAAATAATTGTTTACCCTTTTCTTTAATTTCACCTAAAGTTATTAAATTATTTAATTTTTAAATTAATCAAGTAATAATTTTTTTAAAAAAAATAAAAGATGAAAAAAATATTATTATTAGTATATTTGTGATATATGCTAAATATTTTGATGGATTTTTTTTATTTGAGTAGTAGTATTTATAAAAATTATACTAATTAATAATATTTTAAAAAATAGAAAAAAACCCGGTTGAACCCGGTCGAACCGCGAACCCTCAGCCTTGCCGGTTCTATATCCGGTCCGGTTTTAATAACATTGCTTGAAAGAACACTGTGCTCCCATTAATGGCCGGTGTTTTCTTATGCGTTGGTCGTCCTCGTATCAATGTGGCACCATGTCTTGCCATGTGGGATACACTTGGCTCTGGGCTCATTTCGTCAAGCGACGTGTCTAAGGGGTTTATTTGCATTTTGTTCTCCATAAAGCATTACACCTTATCGCACTTTTGGATATAGAACATGAGCTAAATTGGTTATAATTTCCTCAAAAATATTTTTCACTTGTCGAATAATTTCAAATTTTAATTATACTAAATTTGCACACCGCACTACGGAAACTATGGGTGAGCAAAAAAATCGATGGACTTTGTTAACCGAAAAAAAATTCAAAACCGAACCGATGGACTGGTTAACCGATTGTAATGGACCGGTTAATGGTTAGTGTTTTGAAAAAACCGATATTAATGCACTGGTTAATGATTTTTGACTCATTTGACTGGTTAACCGAACTCAAACCGAATTTTTAGTTAATTTATTAATTTTTTAATAATTTATAACAATTTATCCTAATTAAAGGTGATTATGTACTTTTTTTTTCATTATACTAATTATTTTAAAGTTTTTAAATTTTTTTAATTGATTATTAGTAAGTATAACAATTTATCTAATTAAAAGTGATTATGAACCGGTTAATATATTTACTTATTAAATATTAATTTTTAAAAATAAATTTGCTTATATCCACCAAATATTTTTATTTTAACAACAATAATATTATATTATAGCGAAAAAATTTTAATTTTTAAATATTTTGAACATTTTAATTTTATTTATGAATATATTTATAATTATAGTAGTTAACCGAAAAATATTGGGTAACCGATCCAAAAATTCGAAACTGATTGACTGGTTAACCGATGGTAATGGACTGGTTAATGAACTGAAATTTCAAAAAACCAATATTAATGGACCGATTAACGGACTGAGACTCATGAACCGGTTAACGGACTATACTCACCCCTAACGGAAACCCTGCTCATATTTACTATTTCCGTTCCATATAATCACAAAACGGGAGCAAAGAACCTATGATCTTTATCCACTTTTTTATTCATAATTCTTTCTTCTTCCATCAAGGCAAAGATCATCTCTTAAACAAAGAACAATTATATCTATCCATACCCGACCTCTTCAAATGCAACTTTTGCACCCGTGATCCAGCAAAATCCCCTACCATAGGTATAGAAACGAAGTATCTTCCAAAAAACACCACCTTTATGCCAAGAAGACCCAAATGCAGGTCTTTTGCTACAACAAACATGCTCAAATTCGTTGCAAGTTTAGCTATAATACAACTCCAATCTGAGCAAGAAATTGTGCCATTGCGGTTGCTCTTTAAAATTAAAACTAAAAGCACTTGCCTTGCATGACAGTATGAACCAGCATATATAGGAAGTTCGTTCTCCACAGGTCAACTCAAGATGAACCAGCATATATGGGAAGTTCTTGCTCCATAGGTCAATATAAGGTTTTATTTATTTATTTTTTTTTTTTTTAACAGATGTCAGTTTGAGGTTTAACAAGTTATAAGTACGTGTTAAAAAAATAAAGAAATAAACATAAACGTTCAAGTACTAAAATTGTCATTCGTTCTAAGATGTAAAATTGATACCTATTTGTTTGAAAATAAGCTTGCCCACCTTATTTCTGTCAACAGTGTAGCATATAATTGCTCGCATGCCACAAGAAAAACAACAAAGACAAAAACATTGTTTCAAAGCACAAGAAAACAAAGAAAGACAAACATTGTTTGAAAAATAAACAGCTACTTTTGTACATTTTTTGGTCTTGAAAGAGAAACCATTGAAGTACAAATTATTATTACAGCGCCGGTAATTATATATAATATATACCCATGGGTGTATCATATGCTGCTTCTTGATGGTACATGAACTATTATATTATTTAGAAGATAAAAACCAAATACAATATTCAAAAAAAAATTTATAAAAATCCTTCTCAGCAATGGACCATTCCTAACCGAGCTAATAACTCATCATAATTACAGTAAGCTCCCACTTATACATGTTCTCAAGTCAAGCTTACTGTGAAAGTTCTACATTCCAATATAATATGCTTATCCAATAAAAGGAAAATCCAGCAGCAAACAACATTTAATTCTGAAGCTTTGCTAGAGAAAACCTACCGTCCTTCCCTATTTAAGATACTTTTCACTTGGTCATATCAGCAATAATACCATCTAAATATGCTCTAATGATCAAAAACTGAGAAGCATCGTAAACTATGAGGTACGCTAAAGAAGTCTCACTAGTGATTGAAGCATACACATCAATTTTAATATATGAGTCACAAAAATTAGTCAGGCAAAATTAGTTTCCCCTCTATGTTAAGTTACAAGGTCCTAATTCATCAGCTCTAATTTTTAAAAGTTATAAAGTCTCCCTATAAGCCTGGTACACTTTTGAAAGTAAGAAATTATAAGAAGCTATTAAAAATAATAATAATTAAAAAATTAAAAAACTAAGAAAATCCTACAACATTTTCCTAGATTGGATCTTGCAAAGTAGCTCTTAGTAGGTGGGTTCCTTGCAAACTTATAGATTGAAGAAAAAATTCAGTCAGAACTATACATGACACACAAAAGGTAAGCAACAATAATCACAGCTAATATTGTCAACTTCGCTGCTTAAAAGCATTTTAAGCAAGCAAAGAATTCAAGCTTGCACTTCAAGAATTTAGAGGTTTTTTAGCTGCGATAAATGCATTTGGCACTTTTGGGAAGTTAAAATAATAATATACACACAGAAGACAGAAAATATGGCCATAGTATTTGCAATTTTCCAAGTTCAAACTGCATAGCAATATCAAATTGGGTTCTTCCAAATGTTCTACTACCCCAAGATAATGAAATGGCACTATAGATGTATACATTCAGAACACAAATTCATCCAGTAAGATAATGAAATGGCACTATAGATGTATACATTCAGAACAAATTCATCCAGTAAGAGGCAGAACTCGTCCCATATGCCTTCAGAAAGTTTTCAGGCTATAAACAAAATTCATACTAATGCACCTCTCCTCCCTCTCCCACAGGCCTCATTACACTCCTCATTGTTTTGAGAGTTACGTCCTAGGCGTAGTTAGCATTTTCTATGGTTCCAACTTCAACTAGGACCTAAATCACCAAAGCCCAACAGACAAGGGACGATTATGATGACGTTTCCACAGAAAATAAAATTACTTTTAAGGAGGGAAAAAAAAAAAGAAAAAAGAAAAAAGAAAAAAGAAGAAGAATAGCAACAAAATTCTTGCATAAACATGTAATTACACATAATAAGACCGTCCAGATACTTCCTAGTTCCTAGCAACTAACAATGTGATGCACAGATAAACCACATGCAATTAATAAGTAGAAGGACTGATCAGTTAACATCAACATAAACATGAACATCAGAAATAAATACAGTAGAATTAGAAATATTAAAATGACCATAATTATACAGAAGAAGAAACAATGTATCAGACACATAAAACATTACAGAGCAATTAAAAATCATAGAATTCTTGCTAATACGACATCAGAACGCATCATTAGCTGTTGAATAATAATCCACAGGACATGATAGACATCACGAGAGATAAAAGTCGATAGAAACCTAAACGGCAAATCGTTTGCTGGTTATATATGTAAAAAAAGAAAAAGTAAATCTCTTCATACCACCTCTTTAACCTGTTTAGGCACAGAATCAGCCTCAGGAATCTTCACATAACCCATACTTTTTGGGTTAACATCAACATCTTCATCTTCATCATCGCCATCGAATTCATCATATCGGTAATCGTAGCGTGTAGAGAAGAGAGACCACACCAAGTACATGGTCGCCGCTGTGAGAGCACCGCAGCCGACACCAAAAAGCAAAGCCACGACGACGCTAAGAATGTCCTTGGTACGATCACGGAGAGAGCTCATGTCATAGGAGGATAGCCCAAAAGGCAAGAAAGGACCCTCCTGGCGGCGTTGTACCTCTTGAGGCTGAGAATCACCGTCAACGACGGGGAAAATTCGGCGATCGAGGAAGATCTCGGAGGAGGAAGCGGATGACGTGCGTTGTTGGCTGATTTCAGTGACGATTGTGACATAGCCGGAAGAGGAAGGGTTGTTAGAGTTGGGGTTAGGGTAAAGGGGCTTAATGGAGAAGGTGTAAGAGGAGATGAGAAGGGTTTTGCAGGGCCTGGCGGCGGCGGAGGGGATGGAGAACGCGGCGATTATGGTGAAGAAAAGGGAGAAAAGGAGAAACTTCGAATTCGATGATGCCATTGCACTGTAGAAGAAATCCAGAGGAGAACAATGTTTCTGAACGAATTCAGATGAAATTAATAAGAAATAACAGCGTGGACTTCCTCAGTTACGGTAGCATTTATATTTATAGCAGCCCCATAAGGATTTGCTCATTGTATAAATCTTGGAATTATTAAAAAAAATAAAAGAAAAAAGTCATTCGGAATAAAAAAGGGATTTTTCAAAAAAAATAATGTAACTTTTAATAAAAAATATCGAAAGATGGTGTGAGATGGAAAATATTTAAGATTTTGGAAATGTTTTGAGTCTGCCTATGGATTTGACCTCAATAGAAGGACATTCAATAATATTTAAATGAATTCGGTATGGATTTGAGCAATGTTTTCAGAAGCGGATCGGATATCGACTCGGACAGCCAACTGAGTCAGGAGTCAACTGGTTGGATCGGGTTGACTCGGAGTTTTTATCTTTTTTTTTTAAATATAATTATTTATAAAAAATTAAAAATATGGTATATAAAGAATATATTCAAATAATTTATTAATTATCATAAATTAATATTAAAATAATAATTTTAAATCCAATAAAATTTGCAAATATAAAAATCAAATAACTGAAATTAAATAGAACCAATAACTAAAATTAAATAGAACCAATAACTAAAATTAACATATTTTGCCAATTTAAATCAAACCGATTATTTAAATAACCAAATAATATTGATTGAATTGTATTAATTGAATTTTTGATCCCTTATAATTTTATACATTTTTTTTAAATTGACATTTTATGATCAATTTTGTTTAGATATATCATGATTTATATGGTGGATATAATTTCTCATTTATCATTAATTATTAAACTTCTATTGCTTACCTTTGTTTCTTTTGCCATTAAAATTTTTTGGACAAATCAATTATTTTTTTGAGTCTCAATATTTTAATAAATTTGTTACTCTTTTTTTTTCTATATATATATATATATATATATATATATATATATATATATATATTCACAATGTAGAGTCAACAATAACATATCAATTGAACAGGACATTAATTTAGGGTTTATTAGATTTTTTTATAAAAAAAAAATCAAAAAAATAAAAAAAAAATTGAATTGAACCCGAGTCAATCCGGTTCAACCAGTCCCGGTCCAACACGAGTCAATCCGGTTCAAACCGAGTTTTTGCCTATTCCGATTTTTATGTTGAATCAACCCGGATTTCTTGCCGATTCACGGTTGAACCGGTCCGACCGGCCGAGTCAACCCGATTTTTAAAACAATGGATTTGAGTATTAAGTTTATATCTATAGATATCAGTTGCTTAAATCTATTTATAAAATTAATCTTTAATTAATTAATAAATATATTTATAACCTTATTTTTTAAGATGCTATTTTTTAAAATATGAATTTATTTTTATATTATAGTTACGTGGACCATTATTTATTATTTTTTTTTTAAAAATAATCAACTATCAGTGTCATGCAAGAGTTAGAGAAAATTTATGATAGTGTACCGAAAAAAGTCTTTTATTGGATTTCAGACAAAAATGGTATTTATTATAAGTTTATAAAAGTTATTAAACAATGTATGAAGTAGCATTTACAGGTGTGAGCACAGAAAGAGGACTTACATAGGAATTTCCTATAATTACACTAGGATTCTGTTTGGAGCTCATATCTATTTATTCTAATGGCGGATGAGCTGACGAGTGGTATATAAGAAGACATAACATGATGTATGCTTTTTGCGAATGATATTATTTTCGTAGGTGAAATAAGAGAGCGAGTTAACCATAAATTAGAAGTATGGAGAAGCATTTTGGAAAACAAAGATTTTAGATTAAGTAGAAGTAAGACCGAGTATATGCATTGCAATTTCAGCACGAGGAAAATAAACAAAGGGGTAGTAAACTTGGGTGGTGCAGAAGCACCATAGTGCAGTCAATTTAAGTACTTAGACTCCATTCTCTAAGATGATGAGTTGATAGATGAGAATGTAACTCATAAAATAAATATAGGATGGTTAAAATGGAGAAGTACAATTGGTATATTGTGTGACAAAAAAATACCTAAAAAATTGAAGGAAAAATTTTACAAAACAATAGTTAGACTAGCAATGTTTTATGGAAGTGAAGGTTGGGCACACAAAGTAAATGTAGCAAAAATAAAAATGTTAAGGTGGATGAGTGGGCATACAAAGACGGACAAGATTAAGAAACAACACACTAGACAAAAGATACATGTAGCAATGATTAGTGATAAAATGAAGGAAAGTTGTTTAAGATGGTTTGAACATGTATAATGCATAAAATGAGGGAAAGTTGTTTAAGATGGTTTGAACATGTATAATGCAAACCCAATGTTGGGCACACAAAATAAATGTAACAAAAATGAGGGTGTTAATGTAGATGAGTGGACATACAAAGTTGGACAAGATTAGAAAAAAAAAACACATTAGGCAAAAATTACATATAGCACTAATTAGTGATAAAATAAGGGAAAGTCGTTTAAGATGGTTTGAACATGTACAATGTAGACCCATAGATACTCTGAAATGAAGATTGGTGCATTTAGTGGAAAAAGTAAAGAAAAATAGTAGATTGTAGGCTTAAACGGGTCACCTTAAAAACTCCAGATGGACAGGAAGTTACAGTAGTGGGGGAAAGATCTGATTTATTATCTAATGTGATATCAGCCACTATTGCAAAAAGGTTTATTAGGAAGGGTTGTGAGGCCTACCTAGCTTGTATGCTTGCAGCTAGGAAGGAAGAGCCCGGAATTAATGATATCCCTACAGTGTGTGAATTTCTTGATGTCTTCCAAGATGATCTGTCGGGATTACCTCCAGACAGGGAAGTGTAGTTCACCATTGATGTTGCTCCTAGAACAACACCTATCTCCATTGCTCTTTATAGAATGGCACCAGCAGAACTCAAAGAACTTAAAATACAGCTGTAAGAACTGCTTAATAAGAGTTTCATTCGCCCTAGTATGTCACCGTGGGGAGTACCGGTGTTGTTTGTTAAGAAGAAGGATAGGTCACTTAGACTTTGCATCGATTAGAAACAGTTAAATAAAGTGACTATAAAGAATAAGTACCCATTGTCCAGGATAGATGATATGCTTGATCAGTTAAAAGGAGCTGGCACATTCTCTAAAATTGTTTTGAGATTACGGTATCATCAGCTTAAAGTTAAGGAAGCAGATGTTTAGATAACTACTTTTCGCACTAGATATGAGCATTGTTCTTAGTCATGCCATTTGGACTTACCAATGCCCAGCGGCCTTTATAGACTTGATGAATCGAATTTTCCACCGGTATCAGTTTGTGGTAGTTTTTATTGATGACATCCTGGTATATTCCAAGGGTCTAGAAAAGCATGACAAGCACCTCCGAATAGTTTTGCAAACCTTGAGAGGCAATATGCCAAGCTCAGCAAATGTGAATTTTGGCTTACTGAAGTTTCCTTTCTTGGCCATGTCATATCTACAGAAGGCATTATAATGGATCCAAAGAAAATTGAAGCCATTATGGAGTGGAAGACACCCAATAATGTTATTGAAATTAGAAGTTTCCTTGGGTTAGCTGGCTACTATAGAAAATTTGTAAAAGGGTTTTCCTTGATTGCAGCTCCACTCATTAAGTTACTACAAAAGAATGTCAAGTTGTATGGACCAACAAGTGCCAAAAGAGCTTTTAAAAGCTCAAAAGCATGCTGACCGAAGCACCATTATTAACACAACTAGAACCCGAATTGAAATTTATGAGCTACAGTGATGCTTCCAGAAATGGCTTAGGTTGTGTGCTCATGCAAGAAGGTAAAGTAGTTGCCTATGCATCCTCGTAGCTTAAAACACATGAAAGGAACTACCCTACCCACCATTTGGATTTAACAGCCATTGTGTTTGCATTAAAGATGTGGAGGCATTATCTTTAAGGGGGGAAATATTATATCTACACAGATCATAAGAGTTTGAAATACCTACCTACCCAGAAGGAGCTTAGCTTAAAACAAAGACAATGGCTTGAGCTCATTAAAGACTATGACTGTCTCATTGACTACCACCCAAGCAAAGCAAATGTGGTAGTTGATGCACTTAGCAGGAAATATATGGCAGGTAATTGTTTGAACAATACACTTAATTTCCTGTAATATAAAGTTATAGTAAAATAAAAGGTAATTATCTAATATTGCTTTAAATAGCCTTAAGGACTATGAATGTCAGGTCATCAATGACAAAATATAGAGCTATTGTGGATAAATTACGACTTAGACCTGACTTATTATAACAAGTTAAAGCCATCCAGAAGCAAAATGAGCGACTGACTATGATTGCTAAATAGATTCATGAAGGAAAGAAAGTGATTACTCCTTTAATGATGATGACTGCCTATACTACAAAGGGAAGATCTAAGTACCAGATGATGCCGACGTGAAAAAGAATATCATTATAGAAGAGCATAGTAGCAATTATGCTATGCACAAAGGTAGCACCAAGATGTATCAAGATTTGAAAACACACTATTGGTGGTCGGATATGAAGAGAGAGATAGCTGATTTTGTCACCAAGTGTTTGGTTTGCCAGCAGGTGAAAGTAGAGCACCGGGTTCCATCTAGGTTGTTACAACCTATTACAATACCAAAGTGGAAATGAGACCGCATTACGATGGATTTGGTCACTGGTCTACCTCTCACTAGGAGGAAGCATAACACCATTTGGGTGATAATAGACAGATTGACGAAGTCTGTCCACTGTTTACCTGTAAGTACTGACAACCCATTAAAGAAGTTGGTGGAGATCTATATTAATGAGATTGTTAGACTTCATGGAGTGGCCTCTTCTATCATATCAAACAAAGATCCTCAATTCACATCTCGATTTTGGAAGAAGCTGCAAGAAACGCTAAGTACAAGGCTCCATTTTAGCACTGCCTTCCATCCACAGACCGATGGGCAGTCAGAAAAAGTCATTCAGATAAACTTAAAGAATTCTATTGATAGAGATATATAGTAGCTAAGCTTAAAAGCTAAAACTATATATTATGTTATAGGTACTTGAAGACATGCTAAGAAGTTGTGTTATTGATTTAAAGGCAACTGGGAAAGATATCTTACTGAATTTGCTTATAACAACAACTATGAAATAAGCATACAAATGACACCTTATAAAACCTTATATCGGAGGAAGTGTAGTACCCCATTGTGCTGGACAGAGCTCAGTGAAAGTAAGCTGGTCGAATCAAATCTGATTCAAGAGATAGAAGAAAAAGTCTGTGTGATCAAAGATAGATTGAAATTTGCATCTAACCACCAGAAATCTTATTTAGACTTAAAGGGGAAGGACAAAGAATTCAAGATTATAAAGAGTATTTCTTAAGGGGTAGCCTTGGAGGAAAGTACTGAGGTTTGGCAATAATGGTAAGCTAAGTCCTAGGTTTATTAGCCTATATAAGATTCTAGAATGTGTGGGACCAGTGGCCCATAGACTAGTTTTACCCCCAAGTTAGACAAAATTCACAATGTTTTTCATGTATCCATGCTGCAGAGGTATAGATCTGACCCGCACACATAGTAAAACTAGGGAAAATGCAGATAAGGTTCGACCTGACTTATGATGAAGCCAGTGAGAATTCTTACTAGAGAAACTAAACAGTTGAGGAACAAAAGGATTCCATCAGTCAAAGTACTATGGACTCACTATAATATCGAAGAAGCTATGTGGGAGACAGAGGAGGCAATAAGACAACAATATCCAAAGTTGTTTGACCCAAGTAAATTTTGAGGATGAAATTTTTATCAGTTAGAAGAAATGTAATGTCTCAAAAATTTCAATTTCATAAATAGTACTTTTCTGGTTGTGAATTATGCCACCCGATATAAACAGTACCATTCGGAACCGTAATGTACTTTTTTTAAGCATTTGAGAGTCCAAAGATGTAATTTGAGGTGAAATTGGAATTAAATAGGATAATAAAAGTCAAAAATAAAAATAAGTAACAGGTTTGATGGGAATAGTACACCTTTGAGCCGAACTTTGACTAAGATTAAAAAAAAGTATCCGGGAGTTCAAAATTTTTCTTTGAATATGGGAATCCATTATAAATGCTACAATGAATTTTTTTAAATAAAAAAATTGAAATAAAATTTAGACATAAAAGTGAATTACCGGACCTGTAAAAGAACCGTCGGACAGAATGATGCAGTTTTGACCCAAAAATATTTAAACACCTTAAAAAATATTTTTCTATATTTATGGACATATTTTTATAAAAATACATAAAGAAAATTTGAAACCAATAAGAGGATGACAAGTGGCATAATTATGGCCTTTAGATTAAATAGTGCATGATTAATCTTGGCTATTCCTTCACTCATATATATATATATATATATATGAATAGAAGCTTATGGAAATTTCAAGAATTTTTCACTTCTATCTTCCTCCTCATGACTGAACTCTCCTCCTTCTTCTCCTCCTCTACTTTTCTTCATTATAACACCAAAAATCAAGTTGAAATCACCTGATAATTTTTCTCTAAGCATTAGTAAAGCCTCCTACCAGCTCATATGCATGGTTAAGCAAAGAAATTGATAGAAGATTGTGAAGATTAAGTAAACAAAAAATTTACCAAGTATAAATTTGGGGATTTTTAGACCTTTTAGGTGGGATTAGGTATTAGTAGCTTGTTTATATGTGCAATTTGATGAAAATGGAAGACTTATTGAATGAAAATTTGTCTATGGTGTTTCAACTAGGTGAAGATCAAGAAGGAGAAAGGAGAAAAAGTAAGGGAAAAGAGAAAGAAAGAGAAGATTAAGTAAGGAGCAAATGAGATAGGTTTATGGATACAATTTTCTAGCATTTTTCATATTGTGTTTATTATATATGTATGTGTGCACACACTAATGGTTGTCTTTAATTGATATTGAGTTTATGGAAGTCTAACTGGGTACGAATTATGGTATATAAAATGTTAAAGTGAGTGTAATGAAGTTAGTTAGCTAAATTATATTGAAATACACATTATGTAAGTATGTGAAGTATGATAAATGCATGAAATTTTCATGGATTAAAGTCAAATTAATGAAATTAGGGCTAGAAATATGGAGAAAACATGATTGAATGGAAGAAATAAACATAATATGAATATGTGATGTAATGGCCGAATGGAACCTATTTTGGGAAGTTGATTTATTCTTATAAAATTGAGTTATTTTTGTAACAAATAAGAAGCAATTAGTGAGAAGTTAAGAATAGAACTTCAATAATGGTTTTAAGGTTTTTGTCCGAATGTATGTATGTATAAAATATAAAGAATATGTTGTGGTTAATGCTAAGTAAACTTGATAAATGTATAAGTATGTGTACATGAGATGTATTATGCGAATTATGAGATAAGAATTATGTATTAAGGCATAAAATGTTGTCATAGTGAAAGTGAACATGTAATGTAATTAAAGGAATGAAATAATGAAAATGTTTTGCACTTAGTACATAGTAGCGAAACTAGAAGTAGAGGATGTAATTGGCTAGCCATATGGACATTCACCGCGGTACATCATGGTGACTCGCATGTTGTAGACACCAGATCCCGAGTAGCCTTCATCGGGATTACCCAATGATGAAATTAAGTGTGCCGATTTATAGGCAAAAAAAATGAAAGTTGGAAGTGATAATTTCCTTGTCGTTTTGATTTGTTGGGAATGAAGAAAAATGTATTTTAAAAATGTTTTAAAAATTATTTTGGGATAAAAAGTTAGTTTTTAAATTATTGTGTTTTTATAGAAATTTAAAAAAAAAATTATGCCTGGAAAGCACGGCTGTGCTTTGCGCTGCACTGCGTGGAGCTCGCGCGAAAGCACAGCCGTGCTTTTCTCGAAAGCACAGCTGTGTTTGTGCATGCAGCGCGCCCCCTGACACCCCATTTTGCCCAAATGGCCTTTTTGGCCATATTTTCTTCATTTTTAATACTTTTTAACTCATTTTTTTTGCATAATTTAATTCAAAAAGCCTTTTATCTTTCAACCCTCCAAATTCAGTTTTTTTTTATAGTTATGGGAATTAAATTAATTTAATTTCTTAATTAAAAAATTTGAATTTTGGAGAGGAATAAAATGAATTTTAAAAGGAAAATTAGGGGGGATTTTCTTTAGAAAAATTTTTCTTCTTCTTCTTTCTTCTCTCAAACCAAATTCTCTCAACTTTTCTAAAAA
Source organism: Excoecaria cochinchinensis (assembly GCA_947683425.1). NCBI lineage: Eukaryota > Viridiplantae > Streptophyta > Magnoliopsida > Malpighiales > Euphorbiaceae > Excoecaria > Excoecaria cochinchinensis. The sequence continues at coordinate 5,933,667 of CANTUQ010000035.1, forward strand.
TTTTTTCCAAGTGATTCTTGAGACAAAAAATAAAAATTTTTGTTCTTGAGAATTTTTATCCTTTTCATCAAACAATTTTTACTTTAAGACAAATAAACTAATTGTTTGTTCTTGAGTAAAATTCATCTTTCAATATTTTATTTTTCTAATCATATTTTTCAAATAAAGACAAGGAATTGGATCATACTTTCATCTCTTCAAGATAAATTTGAGGCTAATTATTTTTTGCTCAATTTCTTAATTTAATTTTAATTTCATTCTTTTGTTTTTATTTAATTAATTAACATGTAAATTCTTTTAGTTCTATCATTTTATTCTTTTGATTTTATTTAATTAATCATCATGTAAATTCTTTTAGATCTATTATTTAATTGTTCATATTTCTTATTTTTTATTTAATTGTTCATACTATTATTTCTTGTTCTTGTTTCTTCTTTAATTGTTCATGTTCATATTATTGTCATCATTTTTGTTCACATATATTATTAGTATTATCATTTAACATGTTTTAGCATAATTGGCTTATCTTATTTTCATTTTATTCTTCTATATTTAATTATTATTATTATTATTATTATTATTATTATTATTATTATTATTATTATTATTATTATTATTATTATTATTATTATTACCATGTGCTTATGTGATTGTCCATATTGTTATTGGCATTATTATTATCATGCCTTAAACATGCCATGTTGATTTTATTTTCTATTGTTCTTGCATGTTTATATGATTGTTCATCTTCTTTGATGTTATTATTATTATTTTTATTGTTATTATTATTATTATTATTGTTATATTATTATTATTATTATTATTATTATTATATTTGATTGTTCATATTTTTTGTTATTATTGTGTTATTATTATTGTAGTTATTGCCTTCATTAGTATTATTTTTTATTATCCTTATTCTTGTTTTTTTTATTATTACTACTATTATTTGTATTTCTTATACATGCTGAATTTTATGTATATTATATTTTTTATGCATGATTGGATGTTATTGTTGTTATTTTATGTCTTTATGCATGTTAAATTCTGTCATCATTATTTTATGCTTGTTTTTGCATGTTGAATTTTATTTTTATCATGTTATTTTTTCTATGGATGTTAAATTGTTAATTAATTAGATTGCATATTTTTATTATGTCATTTTAATTGGCTTGTCATATATGATGCAATTTTGATTGTCTTAATTTAATTGTTTTCAAGTTATATGTTTAATTAATTTTTTTTACTGACTTCACTTTTGTTTGTTTTTTTTTTTTATTTTATTTTCAATATTTATTTTTATGTGTGAGTATTTTTCATACCAAGTGGAAGCCTATGAAGATTTAAAGATCCATTTGGGAGTTAATTTGTTAATTTTTATTATTTTCATTATTTTGCTTTCGTTTGTGTTTATTTTATTATTATTATGTAATTTGCAATAATAAATTTATTTTCATGTACGCTAATTAAAAAGTCACAAAAATATCTCTATTTATTAAACTTGGGTTTTTCTAAATAAGAATGGGACCAATGTCCTAGTTTTTCTCATCCAAAATAAATTGTCATTTTAAAATTATTTTCTTTAATTATGTATGAGATGACCAATGTCCTCATTTTTAATAAATAGCTCGATTTATGTATGATTTGCATTTTATTTACAAATGGGGGTTTTATTCCGCCCCTAGTTTTTTTGTAATTTATTTTGCTTTCATTTACTTTATTTATCGCTTTTATTATATGATTGATTGCATTAAAATTGAATGAGAAAAGAGATAAAATAATAAATTCAAAAATCAATTATAAACTTAATCAAGGTATGAATAAATGGGAAGTCCCGAACTCACTTTGGTCTTTGGGCTCAACGAGGCGAGAGACCCATTTCGATGGGATCTCCAAGACACCTCTTGTATTCCGTAAAAAGGTTTTAACTTGCATAGTCCTAGGCTCCACGAGGCGAGAGGGCCCTCCTAATGTTCTATTAGGATGGAACCTCCAAGACCCCTCTGGCTTGCCCAAAATGGACATAGCAGCGCCGTCTTAGGCTCACTGAGGCGAGACGAACTTTTCCAATGTTTTATTGGGTGGCGACTCCATGAAATCTCCTTATTGCCCAAAATAGACGCACTTGTAAATAGCTTACAAGTTTTCATGAACCTCTCCTGATAGTCCTAAAGCGGGCTTTCGGGGGCCTACGGGGTTCGGCGCGCGTCACACATGTGTAGGCCAATGGAGATCTACAAAGTCACACAAGTTGATATCAAACAAGTTCATAGAACAGATGACCCCTAATGGTCACTTTTACATGTTTTGGACCTTTAGGATCCGTGTCTCGCATATCCAAATCGAGGGTTTTCATTAGATACTAATGGAGAAAACTGTAATTTAATTGGCAAATCGTTAATTAAGTGATAAATTTTAATTTAAATGTTAAAACAGTAAATATGATAAAAATAAAAATCTAGTGGCGTAATCGTAAATATGTGATTAAATTGAAATTATATGGTCAAAATTGTAAATATGTGGTAAAATATGAATATCAGTGGCAAAATTATAATTTTGAGTTAAAATATTGATTTAAGTGGTAAAATAGTAATTTGTGGTAAAACTGGAATATAAAAGTTAAAATTCAAATTTAAGGGAAAAATTATAATTATGTAATAAATTATAATGCTAGTGGCAAAACGGTAATTTTTACCATAAAATGTAATGTTAAGGACAAAATCATAATTCTCTAACAGCAAAAATTGTAATCATGGTGTAAAATAAAATAAATGAAAACTGAGGTATATTAGTAATAATAATTATTAATATGGGATTTAAATAAAAATGACTACTTATTGAATTAGTAAAGTTCTTAAAATTTTATTTTGAATTAAATATTTATGTTGCAAAATTAGTTTATATGATAATTTACAATGTGAGTGTATGTATGTATGATTATGAAAAATGTTAGTATCGCATCCACCACTAAGTATAAGTTGCTTAGCGCGTAGTTATTTTATTGCTCGTAGGTACATATTGAGCTGACAAGAATTTCGGAGCAGGCCGGTCAGTGGATGCCAATTTTTGGAAGATTTAGTACTATAAAATGTAATTTTTTTTGGATTTTGGATTATGGCATGTATATGTAAATGTATTAGACCTTATATATATATAAAGAAGAATATCATGTATATAAATGAAGTTAAAGAATTCATGTACTATTTTGAAAAAAATTTTAATGGCTGGTTAAGTTAAATGTTAGTATATAATGTGATGGTTGAGGGAATAAAATTGTAAATTTATCTTCTATAAAAAAAATATAGCCATCGCACAAGTCATTTTTAATTATGAAAGAGGTTAAGGAAGAGAAGGTTAATAATTAATCTTCCAATGCTCAACAATGATATAGGAAACAAGTTGCATAGTATACACAGTAAAGTTAACAAATGATCTCAATTAATTAGGAACAAAACCAAGAATATAAAGTTAAGATGCCAACCAAACTAATTGCGTAGGATGTCAGTCCTCAACCTTAGGATTCTAATAAAAAAAGCAGCCATTGGGACAAAAGGGAAGCACATGCACTCACTCACATTTCTCATGGCCTTTTTAGACAATTTTTTTTTCTAGTGGGTTCATTTTATACTCCATCCCATTGTTTATTGTATATATTTTTCTATTTTTGACATCACACACTCTTTTCGAATGAATGTAAATGAGGAGCATACTCACTTACACACAACTTACTTGAAATGCATGACACAAATAATTTATTTCATTTTTTTTCTTTTTTTTTAGATTATCCTCATCCATTATTGAAAAGTGAGTTACTCGTATTATGGCTATAGTTTCCCTAAGGCTACTTGAATCCTTAAAATCTAAACTTAAATACTTACCATCATAGTTATAAGCATAGTTAGAAATTTGACTAAACTTTCTAAAATCTTGAAAATAATAAAAAGAGATAATAAGAAAATCAACCATATTAACTAAATGAAACTTTAAAATTCTACCAATTGAGCATCAGAAGTTAACTAATAACAAAACTTTAACATATAACTCCAAACAAAATCAAGATGACTTAATGAAGAGACTACTTATTAATGTGGAGAGAATAAAAACATGCAGAAAGGAAAAGAAAGAACTCCCCTCAATCTTCGGAAGGTGATGGTGGAGGAGACTCGATCTGATAACCCAAATAAGCAAAAAATTGATTCATCTTATACTCCATCTTCCACTACCTGCGATCAAGTTGACGATTAAGAGCTGCCACATTGGTAAGCTGGTCTTGCAATGCTCTCTAATTATCTTGAAGCTGCTCCAGAATGGACGTATCGCAACTGAAAGAGGTACCAGCATCTGCTGGCAACTGGGAAGTATCGTGAGAATCCGAATTTGAAGAATCGTCTCTAGCAATCTCCTCAACAGGTTCCAAACCCTTCCAATAAGATCTAGATTTTATAGGAATTACTCGAAATGATGCATCGACCACCTCACCATGCACAAACAATTGCTTAGTGAAATAACTACATTTCATGACACGATAAAAATCATCAAGGTTAATGTGAAGATTCGTAGCAATGATCGAAATGACGTGTCCATGAGTTAAAGGAGCATCCTTTCATGTAGAACATGCCAATAATTGATTAAAAATCCAATAAGTCTAACTAACCTTCTTTTTATTATGAACACGCCACATTAAAAATAACTCTTGAGCAGAAACTCTGTTAGTTTCAGATTTGTGAAAAACAACACAAGAAATGATTTTATGCAATAACCAATATTTCAAATCCTTAATGAACATAGACTTGCCCCTCTTAGCCTGAAATGGAGTTTGTGAATCAGTAAGAAATGTCCAAAACTCATTCAACTTAAAAGCGGGAGGGGGTCACACAAACCATCTTGCTTAAACCAAAGGATTTATGCATGAAAAAGTATGTGAGTTTATGTTGTATCCCACACAATCTATATTCCAGCATACGTGAATTTTCAGAATTAACTTCCAATATAGTATAAAACTCAAGTAGTAAATCTATATAGGTATGCTCATGCATGGATACAAATTTAAGAAGGCCATATGAAGTTAACATTTGAGTTACAAAATCTAGCATACCAGCACGTTCAAGCAAAGGTGTTGGAAAATACTTACATGCCACAATGACCCTATACCTCATATTTTGAAACCGTGTACCTTCTTCGTGTGTGAAGATGGGAAAAGGTGTCTTGTACAGGGCTTGCAAGTTCTCTTCCTCATCGTGAGATTCTTCTTCCTACCTTGAAGAAGATGGGTTCTTAGTTCTCACCATGATGGACAAAAATTGGAAAGGAAAAGGGAAAACCTAACAGGAAGGAGTGAGGAAAACGGAAAAGAAGAAGAAGAAGAAAATGAAGAAGAAAATAATGAAAGAAACAAAACAGAGAATCAAAAGGAAAAAGAAACAAAGGAGATTGGAGTGAAAAGGACCCAAAAGATATGGGGAAAGAAATAAAGTAGAAAAGCCAAAGAAAAAAAGGTTGGAACTCTAAAAAGGAACGAAAGAGATGGGTACGAGAAAAGAAAGAAGGCTGCAGGAATAGAAAGAGACAAAAGGGTTGATATGAAAGGTTATGACTCTTAGAATTTGGGGAAAAGGGGCAAAAGAGACAGAATATTTTAAACAAAGAATGAAATAATTGAAAAAAGGGATTCAAAAAGGGTAATTTAAGAACATCGACACGAAAAAGGAATTCAGGAAGAAGAGGGCACGAGTCGGCACAACGATACTGACTCGGCACCAATACTCTCTGTCACGAGTCGGCACGAAGGTAACGACTCGTGATGCTGAATATTTTGCCTAGCACGAGTCGGCAGGAAGGTGACGATTCGTACTCGTTGATCCCTGTCACGAGTCGGCACCATGGTGACGACTCGTAACGCTAAGCTTTTTTCATTAGTCGGCACGTAACTGACGACTCGTGACACTAATTGTTCCTTTCCCATATCTTTCCCCGTACGTGACCCATAGTATACATCTAGTACACGTATAGCATATGCATCAAGTACACGTGCTGACAGTAAATATCAAGTACACATATAATATATGCACAATATACATATAGTATACATCTAGTATGTTTCTCGTATACGCATAATATATATTTAGTATAATATACGTCAGGTACATATCTAGTATACGTATAATATACATCTAATATACACATAACATACATCTGGTACACATCTAGTATACGCACAATATACATCTAGTACACATCTAATATATGCACTATATACATCTAGTACACATCCAATATACGCACTATATACATCTAGTACACATCTAGTATACGAACAATATACATATAGTACACATCTAGTATACGCACAATACACATCTAATATATGCATTATATACATATAGTATACGCATAATATACATCTAGTAAACATTTAGTATACGCACAATATACATCTAGTAAACATTTAGTATACGCATAATATACATCTAGTACACATCTAGTATACAAACAATATACATATAATCTACATCTAGTGTATGTACAATATACATCTAGTATACACATAATATACATCTAATACACATCTAGTATACACATACTATACATTTAGTACACATCTAATATACACATAATATACATTTAGTACACATCTAATATATGCACTATATACATCTCGTACACATCTAGTATACGCACAATATACATCTAGTACACATCTAATATACGCACAATATACATCTAAGCACACATCTAACATACGCACTATATACATCTAGTACACATCTAGTATACGCACTAAATACATCTAGTACACATCTAGTATACGCGCTATATACATCTATTACACATCTAGTATATGCACATATACATCTAGTACACATCTAATATACACATTATATACATATAGTACACATCTATTATACAAATAATATACATATAGTACACATCTAGTATACGCACAATACACATCTAGTATAAGCATTATATACATCCAGTATACGTATAATATACATCTAGTATACGCATAATATATACATCTAGTACACATCTAATATACGCACTATATACATCTAGTACACATCTAGTATACAAACAATATACATATAATTTACATTTAGTATATGTACAATACATATAGTATACACATAATATACATCTAGTACATATCTAGTATACACACTATATACATCTAGTACACGAATAATATACATATAGTACACATCTAATATACGCACAATACACATCTAGTATACACATTATATACATCTAGTATACACACTATATACATCTAGTACACATCTAGTATACGCACAATAGACATCTAGTATGCATCTAATATACGCACTATATATATCCAGTATACGCATAATATACATCTAGTAGACATCTAGTATGCATACTATATACATCTAGTACCCTTCTAATATACCAAAAATATACATTTAGTACACATCTAGTATAAAGCGGTGAAAGAGACATAATATTTTAAACAAAGAATGAAACAATTGAAAAAAGGGATTGGAAAAGGGTAATTTAGGAACATCGACCGAAAAAAGGAAATTCAGGAAGAAGAGGGCACAAAACGGCACATCGATGCCGACTTAGCACCAATACTCTCTATCACGAGTCGGCACGAAGGTAACGACTCGTGACGCTGATTATTTTGTATAGCACGAGTCGGCACGAAGGTAACGACTCGTACTCGTTGGTCTGTATCACGAGCCGACACCTTCGTGACAACTCATAAAGTTAAGCTTCTATCACGAGTCGCCACGAAGGTGACGACTCGTGACACTAATTGTTCCTAACATTCCTCATTAGTGTTGTCAGTTAATCAATTAGATGGAAAAATGACTAACATTTCTATCAATAACTGATATCATAAACAGATAATTCAAGATACTAAATGTTTTTGTTATCTAAGATCGTTTATATGTAAGATCAATTTTATGTTTAATGCTATTCAAATATACTAGAGCATTTTAATGGTTTGTACAAGGGTTTTGTTTACATATAAAAATTAAGGAAACAAAAGTTCACATAGGCTAATTGAAAAATGGAATTAAAATTCACATTCCATCTTGAAATTAGTTGCTCTAATTATAGACATATTCAAAATTTATATATCTTTATGCTATACAAAAATAACGTTGTCTCAATATTACAAGAAAGAATACATTCAGTCTACTACAACTTGAGCTTTCATTTTTCCAACAGTTTTTTGGTGTCTCCTTTTAGGTGGTGCTTCATCATCACTTGCAATATTTTTTTACTGCTTGTTTAGTCTATGGTGATACAGTAATACTGAAAGCCTAATTCGATGTAAATCTACGTCAAAAGTTTCAATTGGAATTTGTTTACACTCAATCAGATATTCAGAAAATGATGCAACAAACATACCACAATCCCTACAAAATATAACCAGAAGCACATTCAAGATCAAAAAATGGAGGAACTAAATATCAAGTCTAAAGTATATTTTTAAAAAGCTATATGTAAAACTTACAACTTGCTTTGTCTTGGAAACTCTTCAATGTATTCAATGTTGAAAGGGCCCTTTTTTTATTAACAAAATCCAATATATTCAAAGAATAAAGGTAAGTTGATACTATAAGCTTTAGTGGTCTCAAGTGTAAATGTTTTACATGTAGCAGATCTAAGGGAATCATAAACATAAATTATTCTTTCCAAAATGGATAAATGACCCAGTACCCAATGATACTTACTTATAACATTTATTAGAAACAGGATATGGTCAACTTCTGCCCATGGTCTACTACAGTACAAGCAATAACCTAAGATATAACCAACAATCAAGTCGTCCTTCTCGATTAAGCTCATGTTCATTCCCTTTTTCAAGTATTTTTTGTAAAATTTCTAAATAAGTTGGTCAAATGTGTTGTCAGTTGTGGTAAAGTTCATACAAATACCATTTGAATATTTACCTTTCTTCCTCAAGTAATAAAAGATGATATTCATATGCTGCAAACAATAATTATAGAAAGCAATTAATTAGATGAACATAAAAATATTTAAATTAATATACAGTCAATACACAAAATATACATCAAGTATACAAACAGTATACATTAAGTTCAAATAAAGTATACGTATAATATGATGCCTATATAAATACAGTATACAATTAGTACACGTATAATATAAGTGCAGTATATAGCAAGTACATATATAGTATACAGCAAGTACATATATAGTATACAGCAAGTATACACACAATATACTGAAATTACATATCAAGCATACAGCTAGTATACACACAATATACTTCAAGAAAATTTCAGAATATAACATAACATACAGCAAATGTACACACAATATATACCAAGTAGATGTCAAGTATACGTACAGTATACATGAAGTATAAATATATTATACAAATAATATACAAATAGTATACCAAGAGTACACATCAAGTATATGTAAATATATACACAGTATAGCAGCCATCAGGCATCAAAAGATTCATAGGTATAAAATCATTATAAAAGGTAGAAAACAGTTGCACATGTCAATTTTACATACGCTGGAAGATAAAGGCTGACCACTATATAACAGATAATGAAACCACATCTTCTCTTTGATTTGTTCAATTTCGAAATCAAATGGTGGATTGAGAACATCATCCTTTAACGAATAAACCTTTCTCCTGAGGAAAATAAATGAGCATGAGATTAAGGTATCTTATAAACATTAACATCAAAAAAGCATAAAAAGTTTAAAATTTTATTACCGATTGTCGATTAACATTCCAATGTGGATAAAATCATTGAAAGTTGTGATCAAATCATAATCAGGTGTCTCGCCAATTTTGGAGTCAAGTGGCACTAAACCTTTGATGAAAGACTTGTTGCAACTAATTTTTTTCTTTCATTTCACTTGAACCAAACTTGTTGAGATATGGGGATTTCATCATAAAAGACGGCTTAATATCCCTTTTCTCAACAGATGATGTTACGTAATCACATGGTTCTTTATACAAAATAATTTCAGTTCCAGTCATAGCAAATTTTTCACAATCCTATTTAAAAAATTAAACAAAAAAAATAGTTATTTAAAATATAAATGAAAATTAATATATTCACAATACAAACAGAATATGAAAAGTAATTTTGGTACATGTTAACACGCACATGTTTTGTTTTTTGCTATTCACTGTTGATAGCAGTTTCATATAATTGATCAAACAAGGTGTTATCCATTTCATCAGACTTTAACAAAGTGGAATCAGAAATATGATTTTCTATTTTCATCTCCATTTTACTATTATCAACGGCGTATAAATTTAGTATCATGCATTATAAAAACAAATCACAAATAAGATTTGAAAAGCTTAAAAAAATATAAATAAAATATCATAATAACAAAATAAACATACCATTTTATCACCATCATTTTCATCTATTTTATGTGCATCAACATTTACACATGCCTCAGCATTTTCTTTATCATTATCAAAAGACTGATCATAATAAAATAAATCATTATCAAAAAACTGATCATAATGAAATAAATCTTAAAATATTGAATTATATTCATAGTAAATATATTGCATGAATTATTTATGATAACAAGAACTTAGAAATCCAAATGTAGATAATAAAACTGACCAGATGTCCACATTCATCGGCAACCAATCCTTCATCATCACTTTGATCTTGTTCAATATCATCTTCTTTATTCACATTATTGCGAGACCGCTGAATTGTCAAAAATATAATGAAATTTGTAATAAATAATAAGACATTAATTATTCATCTTAATGAAATTGATAAAAAGCAACTGAAATTTACGTGAGAGCTATTGATTGTATCTATTTTTTGTGAGAGTCCAGCAATCATTTCAGTAATTTTTTCAAAATTATGATCAAAATAATCTTTCATATTTTGAATACTGGACTCAACATATGTAACACCCCCTTCCCATACGTAGGCGATCCCATCCGAGAAGGAGTGAGATGCCGTATGAGTAAAGGTGTCACCAAACAATAGCAAAACAAAACATACATTCATTCAAACATACATTCAGAAAATACAGAATAATTAAAAACTTTACATGCAGAAAGCAAAAGCTGATCATGCATTACTATAATAAACTATTACAATAATGATCTGATCAACTAGCTGATACAAAATAATATTACATATACAAAATATAGATACAAAAGCGGAAGCTGATACAGAGAGTTCTATACAAAAAGAATCAATAACTGATACAAAACTGAGCCCTACACTAATCCCTTCTGTGTTGGCTTGATGACGGCGACTCTCCCAAAGTAAAACGCCTTCCGCACCTGCACGGGTAAAAACACCGTGCTAAGCGATAAACGCTTAGTGGGGAAACACACATAAATAATGGACGGCCATTCACAATGGTCGTCAAGGCATAACACATTCACAATGGCAGAATGCAAAGGTTATAACATATACCATTTAAACATGCTCGTATTTAAAAGCCACACATTCAGTATCTCATAATCATATCCATTACAGAATAATCCAGCATGTATTTCATCCATAAACTCATTCAGATATTCCATTCATAGCCAGATCAGATCAGAACAATTCCATTAGCATTTAAAGAACACCTGCTGACTCTAGACAGTGGATAACGAGTGAACTGAGGGTACCTTACGGGTACGAATCGAATACTGAGGGTACCTCACAGGTACAAGTCAAATGTTATTTATTTATCAAAACATGTTATTCATATACTGAGGGGACCTTAAACAAGATCCTAATACTGAGGGGTTCGCGAGGAACCAAACGGGGACCTGATCGGGGTCCAAACTGAACTGAGGGCTGCAGCTAAAGACTCTATTAGGCATGCCTAACTATCCACTTACTTGACTCTAGCAGGTTATGCGACAAACAGATCACATTTCAGAGTACAGAATAGTATTCATCAGAAATTCATGGTATTATTCAAATCAGAGTATATACAAGTAAGACAGGCATTATACCACAGTATAAATTCATCCAGAAGAAAAATACTAGATTTATTTTAGAGTCAAAAACTGGGAAAAACTCAGAAAAAGAGCAAAACGGGAAAAACGGGCGAGATTGGCTAGTCACAAGGCGTGACTGGCCTTCCCAACAGGCAGGTCACGCGACGTGACTTGCTTGTTCCTCGCCGCTCACGTTGCGTGATCTTCGCAAATCACGCAACGCCCTCGCAGGTCACGGCGTGACTGGACGTCACGTCTCGTGACGTGCTATTTCCCCGCAAATCACGTTTGCGCGATCTCGCAGATCACGCCTCATCTTCGCAGGTCACGGCGTGACTGGACGTCACGTCTCGTGACGTGCTTCGCTCTTCAACGGATCACGCGACACGCCTACACTCAGCTGGTCACGAGGCGTGACGGGGAGTCACGTCTCGTGACTTGCTTCATTTAGGCTGGTCACGAGTTGTGACAGGCAGCCACAACTCGTGACCGCCCTCACGCTGGCAGGTCACGAGTCGTGACCTGAGGTCACGTCTCGTGACTTGCCTCTCTGTTTGGCGAGTCACGCGACAACGATCTGGAAACGGGAAAATTCATCAGTAACGCGATTTTTCCCATTTTCAGAATTCTCAAAACCCAGAAATCGATCCCGAATTTGATTCAAACCAATCATACCTGTTCTTACCTTCCAGTAACCATTTCAAACAATATGAGCAATATATACAACTCAATTCCAACATTTAATCAACCAAATCAAGAATATATGCAATCAAGTTCATCAAGAACATAAACCCTAGAAATTTACAGTAAACTCAAGTTATACAAATCACAAGCAATTAATCCCAAACCTGAATTCTAAGCCTCTATCACTTAGCTCCACTAGGTCCAGCAACCTCTTTACCCTTTGGATCACGAGGAGCTTCAGCTAAACACAAACACAGCAAGAATATTCACAAAAAAAACCCTAAGTTAAATCTAAACTTAAGGAAGAAGAAGAAGAAAATTACAGTAAGACAAAGATAAGGATATGCACTTACCAAGTTAGGAGCAAGAGTGAGCAATCTCCACAACACAATTTGATTAGCAGTTAACAAGCAGTAATTAGGAGAGGGAAAAAGGAAGAAGAAGATGAAGGTTGAAGGGAAAAACGTGAATCTGATTTCTTTTCACTCTTCCTTCATTTCTTTCTTCATTTTTCCTTAACCTAATACACATGTCATCCTTTAGGTGATGAAGCTTGCTCACTCATACCCTAACTCCCTACACAACACTCACACTTAATGCATACTCCACTAAAACACCCTACAATGGTATGCTCCAATGTACACAAATATTTCCCACTTAATTACATCCTAATGCCATGTATGCACCCACATAATAATAAAACCCCAAAAGCATACATTTTACTAAATTACCCTTATGAAATGCTGAACACATGCGAATGCTTACACATACGGACAGATAAACAGACAGACAGGCTCATTCTACTAGGGGGCAAATGGGGTGTGACAACTCTCCCCTACTAATAAGAATTTCGTCCCCGAAATTCTCACCTGAACTGAATAACTGTGGATACTGAGCTCTCATCGACTCCTCTGGTTCCCAAGTCGCTTCTTCAACTCCATGATGGATCCACAATACTTTAACCAAAGGAATCTGCTTATTCCTTAACTGCCTCACCTCCCGGGCTAGAATAGCTCGCGGTTCCTCATCATAAGAGAAATCTGGCTGAACTTGGATATCCTGAACTGTCAGAACATGCGAAGGATCTGATCTGTACCGACGAAGCATCGAAACGTGGAACACATCATGCAACTTTGTTAACTCCATCAGTAACGCCAATCTATAGGCTACAGGTCCTACCTTAGCCAAAATCTCATATGGTCCAATGAAACGAGGACTAAGCTTACCCTTCTTTCCAAATCGAAGCACTCTCCTCCAAGGAGAAACTTTAAGGAAAACTTTGTCCCCGATCTCAAAATGCACATCTTTCCTTTTCAAATTGGCGTAAGACTTCTGTCGATCCTTGGTTGCTTTCAAATTTCGCTGCACTACTCTGATCTTCTCTTCAGTATCTCTAACCAAGTCTGGTCCAATCATAGATCTCTCGGATAGCTCGGTCCAACAAATCGGAGTCCTACACTGACGACCATACAAAGCCTCATATGGTGCCATACCGATGCTCGACTGAAAACTGTTGTTGTAGGCAAACTCCATCAACGATACATATCTGTCCCAACTACCCGGAAAATCCAAAGCACAAGCTCTCATCATATCCTCCAGAATCTGAATAACTCGCTCTGACTGACCATCGGTCTGAGGATGAAACGTTGTACTGAAGTTCAACCTAGTGCCCAAAGCTCTCTGTAACTCCTTCCAAAACTTGGAAGTAAACCTCGGATCCCGATCTGACACTATGGACAAAGGCACACCATATAACCGAACTATCTCATCCATATAGATACTGGCCAATCTGTCCATGGAGTAGTCCACTCTAACCGGCAGAAAGTGAGCTGATTTCGTAAGCCGATCCACAATAACCCAAACCGAATCATGCTTCCTCTGAGTCAAAGGCAAACCAAAAACAAAGTCCATGGCGATATCATTCCATTTCCACTCAGGAATGGATAAAGGCGTAAGCAAACCTGAAGGAACCCGATGCTCAGCCTTTACCTGCTGACAAGTCAAGCACTTGGAAACAAAATCCACTATATCACGCTTCATACCGGACCACCAATAGAATTGCTTCATGTCTCTGTACATCTTCTCACTGCCCGGATGCATAGTAAAGACTGAACTATGCGCCTCACTCATGAGCTGTCTCCTCAAATCCTCAGATTCTGGCACACACAAGCGATCTCTGAACATAAGTACCTCATCCTGAACTGAGAACTCTGACTGCTTACCCGATCTAACCTCATGCACAATCTGCTGAAGCCTCTGGTCATCTCTCTGAGCATCCACAATCTTCTGTCTCAATGTAGGCTTCACACGCAACTGGGCAAGCAAAGCCCCATCAGAATTAAAACGCCATATGAATCACCTCAAGAACAAGGCTGAAACTGACTTACGACTCAAAGCATCTGCAACCACATTGGCCTTACCAGGATGGTAATCCACAATGTAGTCGTAGTCCTTAAACAACTCAAGCCATCTGCGCTGTCTCATGTTCAACTCTTTCTGTGAAAGGAAGTACTTCAAACTCTTGTGGTCCGAGAAGATCCTACACTTTTCCCCATACAAGTAATGACGCCAAATCTTCAAAGCAAAGATCACAGCTGCCAACTCTAAATCATGCGTCGGATAGTTCTTCTCATGTGGCTTCAACTGACGAGAAGCATAAGCCACCACTTTACCTTCCTGCATCAGCACACATCCAAGACCAACTCCAGAAGCATCACTGTAAATGACAAACTCCTTACCCAAGATGGGTTGAGTAAGGATAGGAGCCTCAACAAGCAACTGCTTTAACCGATCAAAACAAGACTGACACCTGTCTGACCACTCAAATCTAACTCATTTCCTCAACAATCTAGTCATAGGAGCAGCAATCACAGAGAATCCCTTAACGAACCGTCGGTAGTAACCTACTAAACCGAGGAAACTCCTCACTTCCTGAACATTTCAAGGCGCTTTCCAATCAACTATCGCCTCAATCTTGGCTGGATCAACCTGAATACCTCTAGCTGAAACAATGTGACCCAGAAATGATACTTCTCGAAGCCAGAAGTCACACTTGCTAAGCTTAGCAAACAAATGATGCTCTCTCAACATCTGAAGAACTAATCGGAGATGCTCCTCATGCTCACTCTCATCCTTGGAATACACCAAGATGTCATCAATGAACACTACTACAAATCGATCTAAGTATGGCCTAAACACACGGTTCATCAGATCCATAAAAGCCGCTGGAGCATTTGTCAAACCAAACGGCATCACAAGAAACTCATAGTGGCCATACCTAGTCCGAAATGCAGTCTTAACCACATCTGCATCCTGAACACGAAGCTGGTAGTACCCTGATCGAAGATCTATCTTGGAGAAGACACCCGCACCTCGAAGCTGATCAAATAAATCCTCAATCCTAGGCAATGGATACTTATTCTTCACTGTAACCTTATTAATCTGGCGGTAGTCAATACACATCCGCAGTGATCCATCTTTCTTCTTGACAAACAGAACTGGAGCTCCCCAAGGAGATATGCTCGGTCTAATAAACCCCTTATCTAATAACTCTTGTAGCTGAGATTTAAGTTCCCTCAATTTTACAGGAGCCATCCGATAAGGTGCTCTCGAAATAGGTGTAGTACCTGGCATGATCTCAATGGACAACTCAACCTCTCTCTCAGGAGGCAAACCAGGCAACTCGCTCGGGAACACATCACTAAACTCCCGCACTACAGGAATATCCTCAATCTGAACCTGATCTCTCCTGGAATCTAACACAACTGCTAGAAAAGCCTCACAACCTTTTCTGATAAATCTCTTGGCTTGCATCGCAGAAATAACATTATTCACAGAACTAGCACCCAAACCTTTCAAAAACACAAGAGACTGACTTCTATCCCGAAGTACAACTGTCTTCCTATGGCAATCAACTACAGCCCGATGCTTTCCCAACCAGTCCATACCCAGAATCAAGTCAAACTCTCTGAAGGGTAACTCAATCAGATCCGCTGGAAGCACAGCTCCCTCAACAATCAGAGGACAACTCCTAAAAACTCTACTCACACTGACACTATGCCCTAATGGACTGGTCACACAAATCTCATAATCTAACTGATCAACTGAATGCAATTTATCAACAATTCTATCTGTGCACAAATATGAGTGTGTGGAACCAGGATCAATTAGAGCATACAACTCAGTGTCATGGAGTAGGAACTTACCAGCAATAACGTCAGGCGCATCCTGTAATGGCCGCATTACACCCTAGTTGTTTCGGTATGACATGTGAAGTATGTATGTGTATGTGTTAAGGGGTAATTTTAGATTTAAAGAGTGTTTAGATAATTAATTATAGGGGTGGATTAATCTGAAAATAAAAGAAGGATTTAATTACAAAAATAAAAAGTATGTAAGTGAGTAAAATGACATTATGCATGGGTAAATCAATGGAGGGTTAATTAAGTTAATTAACAAGAGATTAAGGTAGAAAATAATGGATAAATAAGAGTAGTGGGAGCAGATTTTTTTTTAGTGGGAATTGCTGGAAAATTTGAGGAAATATTATAAGGGTAGTGGAAGCTAATGGGGGATAGCTTTTCTTAGTGACATTTGTAGTGGGTTGTGATGAGTGGATTCATCATCATTTAGCATTAGTTGAGTGGGAAATTTTAGTGGATTTGAGGTCTTTATTTTCTGTATCTTTGTACAACATTTGAGTCTTCTTCTTTAGTCTTCATTTTGTGAGAAAGAAAGAGAGAGGGAGAGCTAAAATTCGTATGTCTTAGAAAGTCACTCTTTTGTACTTGTTTTTCAGCAAATTAAGCTCTCTTCTTCCTTCAAAATTCTGCCTTGAGTGAGTGTTAGTTGGAAGGGTTGTATACATGTAAATTAAGAGCAAAGATCAAGGATTTGTAAGGTAAAATGATGGTATAATCATGCATGTAAAATTCTATTTCATCTACCTATTCTTAGTGTGATTTTATGAGGTTATTATGAGGAATATTAATGCTGAAAATACATGCTTAATAGCTGAAGAAAAGAGGAAGCTTATGATGGAATATGTCATGGTATGTGTATGATGATCACGCAGCGGAAAACAAAAAAAATTTGATCATACATGCCAAACAATTCCATGACAAGAATCGGAAACATGCAATTTTAGGGTTATAATAACTTACAACTTTAGATGCCTTTCAAATTGAATTTGATGATGACCAGCAATTTAGATGATCTTGTCCACCTTAGATGTTCACCACCAATGCCAAGGAACAGCCTTTTTCGCCACTCCTCTCTATTCTCACACACACACTCGCAAAGACGGCTCAAAACCGAAAGTGCTAGCTTACTAAATTTGTATTGTGTAATGGAATTAGTTTGAAGCCACAAGACTTGATCTTGTCCTTCTACTATGTGTAATCAATGCTCAAAGTCACAAGCAAGCAAGGAAGAATCCTTCTCCTTGTGTATTTCGGCCAAAAAAAAAAAAATGAGAGAGAGAGAGATGTTTCACGCAAAACCTAGCCACCACTCTTTTTCTTCTCTCTTAGGGTTTTATTCTTATCTAATATATACCCCTCCTTATGGCAAGTCTTTAATCCGAATTTTCCTACCTTGAGATAGTTAATTCAACCTTAAACACTTCCTAAAGATCAGTAGTAAATATTAGCTCAATCCCTTTTGAATTTAAAATTCAAATTGATTTAAAATAAAACCTTAAGATGTATTAATCAAACTAATCACTTACCATTTAACATGTGCTGAAATTCCCATGGTATATATCCTTTGGAATTTCGGCTAGGTCATCCCATTATTAAGTGATTTAGTTTGACTTAAATATCTTAGGATTTAATACTCAATTAAATTAATTAATACAACATAATTAATTAATTGAAATTAAACCTATGTGGGCCGAATTTCCTCTCTCATGGACCAAGGTCCATTAGCAATTAAATACCCATTACATATACATTAATTTGACTTAAATTAAAAGCCTAAATTAATGCTCAATACTTTATTCAAGTATTTTAAGCCCAATGCTTTGTGTGCGATCCTATAGGTCCATTTAATATTGGCAATGAATTAAAAATTAATTCAAAGGCTATATATATTCTCTAGCAAGATATTATAGCATTCCAAATTAAATGAAAATGCAATTGGCATTTAGTGACCTAATGCAATTTTATATATTCCCTTACCCATAAATATCAGAATTAACATAAGGCATGGAACAAGTCATCCTCATGTGTAAGTTAATTCCTTTCTTGATATTCCAGTGACACTGAACTTCTCAGATAAATAATGATTGCACATTATTACATCTCGGTATGGCCATACACTTCTCAGTTCACTGATCAAGTGGCCGATGATATTTTCTCTCTTATAGAGAGGGGTAATCCCTTCACTTCTCTCATGCTCTCTAACATGAATCAATGCATACCCAAGCATACCCATACTTGTCACTCAGTTACGAGCACGTTAGGTGTATGTCAAAGTACACAGTAATTTATAAAGAGTTTCATAGAGATTTTAGGTCTAAGAACTCCGATACAAAACTTGCATATGAGGAACACTTATGACTTGTACCATGTAGTGTTCTCATGTGTGGATCGTATCCAAATACCATGTTACAAACATGTATCTATGATCTCCGATTGACACTTTTGTCCTTATGATCCGTAAGACAGAACTCAACTAATCAGAGAGAGCATACTAGTCTTAATTCATTTGTTATTCCCATAACAATGACTGACTAGGGATATTTAGAATGAAGTCTCATTTGTTTCAAGGTCTTACAACCATGTGCCTCACACATGATAACTTAAACTGAAACAACATTCTTGGATAGTTCTATCAATTGACATGCACAGGAATACAATGGATAAAACAAATGCCTCATTTATTAACTAAAGTGTTTTATTACAATGTATTGGGGCTAGGGCTTACACTAACAATCTCCCACTAGCACTAGTCCCAATTGGGCATAGCCCTAAGACCGAATGATCTCAAATGAGCTTCGTGCAGATTTGGGCGCAACTGTTTCGTCAAAGGATCTGCTACATTGTCTTCACTTGCTATCTTGCTGACCTTGACGTCCCCACGATCAATGATTTCTCTGATCAGGTGGTATCTCCTGAGTATGTGTTTGGATTTCTGATGTGACCGGGGCTCCTTGGCCTGTGCAATGGCCCCGTTGTTGTCACAAAAAATTTCTAATGGATCTAGGATGCTTGGGACCACTCCTAATCCAGAAATGAAATTTCTAATCCAAACAGCCTCTTTTGCAGCCTCACTTGCTGCGATATACTCAGATTCTGTAGTTGAGTCGGCAACGGTCTCTTGCTTTGAGCTTCTCCAGCTGACAGCAGCACCGTTTAAAACAAAAACGAATCCAGATTGCGATCTTGAGTCCTGAGTGCTGGTTTGAAAAGCAGCATCGGCATAGCCTTGTATGACGAGCTCTTCCTGACCACCATACACCAAGAAGTGATCCTTAGTCCTTCGTAGGTACTTAAGAATCCCTTTTACAGCAGACCAGTGCTTTTCACCAGGGTCTTGCTGAAACCTACTGGTTATACTCAGTGCATGAGCAACATCCAACCTAGTACATAACATAGCGTACATGATAGATCCAATAGCAGATGCATATGGGATTCTACTCATGTTGTCCCTTTCCTCTTTGGTTTTAGGGCACTGTTCTTTAGTTAAAGGAACTCCCAAAGCTAAAGGTATGTACCCTTTCTTTGAGTCTCCCATACTAAAACGCTTTAGTACCTTGTCTATGTACTTTTCTTGACTTAGTCCCAATAGCCGATTCGATCTATCTCTGTAGATCCGAATGCCAAGTATTGTCTCAGCTTCACCTAAGTCTTTCATTGAGAAACATTTCCCCAACCATTGCTTAACCTTTTGCAATGTTGGAATGTCATTCCCAATGAGAAGGATGTCGTCCACATATAGGACCAGAAATACTACTATGCTCCCACTAACCTTCTTGTATACACAAGGCTCATCTTCGTTCTTGACGAAGTCAAATTCTTTGACTGCCTCATCAAAACGAAGATTCCAACTTCGGGATGCTTGCTTTAATCCATAAATGGATTTCTGAAGCTTGCAAACCTTCTTAGGATGCTTGGGATTGACAAAACCTTCAGGCTGTGTCATAAACACCTCCTCTAGTAAATTTCCATTGAGGAAAGCAGTTTTGACATCCATTTGCCATATCTCATAATCATGATATGCAGCTATGGCAAGCAAGATCCTAATGGACTTGAGCATGACTACAGGCGAAAAGGTTTCATCATAGTCTACACCATGTGTTTGTCGAAAACCTTTCGCTACTAGTCTACCTTTGTAGGTCTTATCAGCTTTGAGTTTAAATAGCCACTTGCATTCAATTACTTTAGCACCTTGTGGTGGATCAACCAAGGTCCAAACCTGGTTATCGTACATTGATTGCATCTCGGATTTCATGGCTTCAAGCCAATTTTTTGAGTCTGGGCTTTCAATAGCTTCTCGGTAGGTAGTAGGATCCTCACGATCTACTAACTCAATAGTGTCACTGTCAGTGATTAGAAAACCATATCTCTCAATCTCCTGACGTACCCTACCGGACCTTCTAGGTACTTGTGCAATGGGTTCTTGTTCCACAATTGGTTGTGAACTTGATCCCATTTCCAACTCATCCTGTATAGGAGTTTGTGGCGTTTGAATTTCTCCAAGTTCTACTTTACTCCCACTGTCTTTCTTGAGAAGGAACCCCTTTTCCAAGAAAACAGCCTTGCGAGCAACAAATACTTTGTTCTCGGTTTGTGAGTAAAAGTAGTATCCCTTTGTTTCTTTGGGATAACCCACAAATAAGCAGACAGTGGATTTGGACTCTAGTTTGTCAGATGTTAATTTCTTAACATGTGATTCACAGCCCCAAATCCTGAGAAATGACATATTGGGTTCTTTCCCAGTCCATACCTTGTATGGTGTCTTTTCAACTGCTTTAGTTGGAATACGGTTTAGTAGAAACGCAGCAGTTTCTAATGCATAGCCCCAAAAAGAGACAGGAAGATTTGCTTGACTCATCATAGATCGAACCATGTCCAATAGAGTTCGATTTCTCCTTTCGGACACACCATTCCATTGTGGTGTTCCAGGAGGAGTGAGCTGTGATATAATACCACACTCCTTTAGATGACAGTCAAACTCTTGGCTTAAATATTCGCCACCTCGATCTGACCGAATGGCTTTTATACTTTTGCCAAGTTGGTTTTCTACTTCGTTTTTAAACACTTTGAATTTCTCAAAAGTTTCAGATTTATGCTTCATTAGATAGACATAGCCATATCTACTGAAGTCATCTGTGAATGTCACGAAGTAGCTAAAACCACCTCTGGCTTGTGTACTTAATGGTCCACATACATCGGTATGTATTAGCTCCAATAAGCCATTAGTCCTCTCACCTTTCTTATTAAAAGGACTTTTTGTCATTTTTCCATGCAAACATGGCTCGCATGTATCATAAGACTCTAAGTCGAATGACCCAAGTACTCCAGTTTTGTGGAGTCTTGAAATGCGTTTTTCGTTTGCATGTCCTAAACGACAATGCCAGAAGTAAGTAGGGTTTAACTCATTTGATTTAACCCTCTTTGTATTAATGTTGTATATGGACTCTTTGTTTGATAGATCAAGGATATAAAGGCCATTTTGCAACATGGCATTGCCATATGAAATGCCTTGGCGACGAATATGAGCATTGCCATTTTTAATAACAAAATCAAATTCATCCAAATCCAATAATGAAACTGAAATAATGTTTCTGCTCATAGCAGGCACATAATAACAATTTTTCAAAATTAAACAAAGTCCTGAAGGTAAAGTGAGTTGATAGTCGCCTATCTCTATGGCAGCAACTCGTGCTCCATTCCCCACACGGAGGTCCACTTCATTCTTCCCTAGTAATCTCCTATTTCTTAGCCCCTGCACATTTGAACAAATGTGAGAACCACAACCGGTATCTAGTACCCAAGTGGTAGAAATAGAAAGGTTAATTTCAACAACAAAAATACCTGAACTGGACGCCTTGGCTCCATTCTTTTTTTGTTCTTCCTTGAAGAGAGCGCAATTCTTCTTCCAATGCCCTATTTTGTTGCAATGGAAGCAAGTGCTCTCACTCTCCTTGGGCTTTTGCGCCTTGGGCTTGGATTGGGCCTGAGGTGCGCTCCCATTTGACTTGAACCGAGCCAGGTCATTCTTGGGTTTTGCCTTTCCCTTTCCTTTTCCCTTAGCCGGTCCCTTCTTAATGCCCCCTTGAACCATCAGTATGGGATTAGTCTTTCGAATGTTTTCTTCAGCATTCTTAAGCATTCCATGAAGCTCAGTAACTGACTTGTTCATCGCATGCATGTTATAATTCATTACAAATGGATCATAATCATCAGCCAATGATCCTAAAATCAAGTCAGTAGCCAATTCCTTTGGTACTTGTACCTCAAGCTTCTCAAGAGTATCAAGATACCCTTTCATCTTGAGTACATGTGTACTAACAGGAGTACCTGCAGCCATCTTACAGGAAATTAAGGCCTTAGTTGTCACAAACCTCTCGTGACGAGCTTGCTCTTGGAACATTTCCTTTAAGTGCACCATGATCGCATACGCCTCTTGGTCCATAAATTGCTTTTGCAAGTCAGGCACCATAGTGGCTAGCATCAAACAGGTCACATCATTGGAGTCGCTCTTCTTGGTCTCAAAAGTTTCCCTTTGAACCGCAGAGGCGTTCCTTCCAGGTTCTTGAGGCAAGGGTGCATCCAAAACATACGACTTTTTCTCTTGCTTAAGAACTATCCTTAAGTTTCGAGACCAGTCTATGAAATTGGTGCCATTCAATTTGTCCTTTTCAAGGACCGATCGCAATGAGAAATTGTTGTTTGAAGATGCCATTTTTCAATCTACAATAAAATTTAGCAAGATTAAATGAGGTCTTATTAATAATCCCACAAACCGAATTAATATCCCTTTAAATAATTCGCGTTAGTGATTTAATGTGGGCCAAGATCCACTTTTCACAACAACCTTATTAGTCAAGCTGAGCTTGTACACCTAACAAGTTAAGTTACTTAGGTAGGATAACTCCAATCATGACTCGTACATGACTCTTGGATCAAATGGGCTAACATCTTAAGATGTTATAGCACAAACCCATTTATTAGTTGCCTAGGTCCGGGCATCCCTTTCCATGTTAAGTCCAACCTACATTCACAACTCATGCCTCACAAAGATAATCGGGCGCATCTAGGACTCCTAGTCTACGTTACCGATGATCGATGCCTTGACATGTTTCGAATTAGGAAGGCAACTTTGTGACTTACTATTTTAGGGATTCATTTTATTACGGCTTATATGGCATACGCTTTGTCATCCATTCATAGCATGCATATATAAATAATTGCATAAAGTAAAGCGTGACAAACATGGGCCCATAAAACCTACAACTAAGATTCTATACTATTACACAAGAATCTTCGAGTTGGGCTTCACCACTCCGGTGGGCTTCATTTTGATTTACAAAGTCTTCAAGTAAATTCTATTCTAAAAAATAAATGAAACTTTTACAATAATACATAATGGCTCGCAGGCCATAATTAATTACAAAAACCCAGGGCCCATGAATGCACCATGCATATCCATTTATCACACCAAACAAGCAAATTAATATACATAACATTCATGGATCAAACAAAGTCCAATTTTAATTAAATTAGCCAAGCCCATTAATGGAAATTGTGTACTTGAACCTTTAAGAGATGACCCCGTGATGGGCCTGGGCCGAAGCCCAATGGACTAAATCCTCTTATTGAATAAGTTCTCTTAAAAGCCCAAAACACAAACTAGTTAGATTTGTGCCATAAATCAACTCTAGTGTTATTTCCAATTTTGCCATTTTTTAATTTTATGTCATTCAGCCCATAAACATTAAAAATACATATAATATGTACCAACATGAATTAAAGCATAAAATCATGAAGAACATATATATAAAACATGGCATGCATATAAAAACAAACAAACAACAAAAACTAGTTGTTTAATGCTTATGTGATGCCAAAAATGCACAAACACTTAAATCAATTTTATGAGTCATTTAATTATCTAAATAAGGTCATAAATATTGATTTAACATTCTGTACCAATCTGATCTAAATGTGTTTTTACCATTTTAATCAAATCAAAACAAAACAATGTTGATTAAACATGTAACAAACACAAACTAGTCATGTTTTAAGTGATTTTAAAATTAATCAATTAATTTGTCATGGACCAGAATTAAAACCATATTTAAATAATGTCCAGACCTGATATTTAATATTTTAAAAACACTTACAAACATGCCAAAACCAATTTTACATTTAATATATAAAACTAGTTGTTAAAATTTCAATTAACATGCCATAATGCACCTAGTTTTAACATTAACATGTACCATCAGGTATACATAATTAAATCTGACCATTAACAGCCCCTAAACAACCTAAGGACAGTATATTAACATGTCATATTAATTATAATAC
Organism: Excoecaria cochinchinensis; assembly: GCA_947683425.1. NCBI lineage: Eukaryota > Viridiplantae > Streptophyta > Magnoliopsida > Malpighiales > Euphorbiaceae > Excoecaria > Excoecaria cochinchinensis. Next base: position 5,958,837 of record CANTUQ010000035.1, read on the forward strand.
CTATCTAATCAATTAAAATCGTTTTTACACCAAAACAATGCAAAAAACTCAAAACAGAAAATTTCAGCATTGCATGTATTAAAAGTAACGATTTTTAATTAATTATTTCATGCACCTAAAGCACTAAAATAAGCATGTTTAGGCTCTGATACCACTGATGGAATATGTCATGGTATGTGTATGATGATCACGCAGCGGAAAACAAAAAAAATTTGATCATACATGCCAAACAATTCCATGACAAGAATCGGAAACATGCAATTTTAGGGTTATAATAACTTACAACTTTAGATGCCTTTCAAATTGAATTTGATGATGACCAGCAATTTAGATGATCTTGTCCACCTTAGATGTTCACCACCAATGCCAAGGAACAGCCTTTTTCGCCACTCCTCTCTATTCTCACACACACACTCGCAAAGACGGCTCAAAACCGAAAGTGCTAGCTTACTAAATTTGTATTGTGTAATGGAATTAGTTTGAAGCCACAAGACTTGATCTTGTCCTTCTACTATGTGTAATCAATGCTCAAAGTCACAAGCAAGCAAGGAAGAATCCTTCTCCTTGTGTATTTCGGCCAAGAAAAAAAAAAAAATGAGAGAGAGAGAGATGTTTCACGCAAAACCTAGCCACCACTCTTTTTCTTCTCTCTTAGGGTTTTATTCTTATCTAATATATACCCCTCCTTATGGCAAGTCTTTAATCCGAATTTTCCTACCTTGAGATAGTTAATTCAACCTTAAACACTTCCTAAAGATCAGTAGTAAATATTAGCTCAATCCCTTTTGAATTTAAAATTCAAATTGATTTAAAATAAAACCTTAAGATGTATTAATCAAACTAATCACTTACCATTTAACATGTGCTGAAATTCCCATGGTATATATCCTTTGGAATTTCGGCTAGGTCATCCCATTATTAAGTGATTTAGTTTGACTTAAATATCTTAGGATTTAATACTCAATTAAATTAATTAATACAACATAATTAATTAATTGAAATTAAACCTATGTGGGCCGAATTTCCTCTCTCATGGACCAAGGTCCATTAGCAATTAAATACCCATTACATATACATTAATTTGACTTAAATTAAAAGCCTAAATTAATGCTCAATACTTTATTCAAGTATTTTAAGCCCAATGCTTTGTGTGCGATCCTATAGGTCCATTTAATATTGGCAATGAATTAAAAATTAATTCAAAGGCTATATATATTCTCTAGCAAGATATTATAGCATTCCAAATTAAATGAAAATGCAATTGGCATTTAGTGACCTAATGCAATTTTATATATTCCCTTACCCATAAATATCAGAATTAACATAAGGCATGGAACAAGTCATCCTCATGTGTAAGTTAATTCCTTTCTTGATATTCCAGTGACACTGAACTTCTCAGATAAATAATGATTGCACATTATTACATCTCGGTATGGCCATACACTTCTCAGTTCACTGATCAAGTGGCCGATGATATTTTCTCTCTTATAGAGAGGGGTAATCCCTTCACTTCTCTCATGCTCTCTAACATGAATCAATGCATACCCAAGCATACCCATACTTGTCACTCAGTTACGAGCACGTTAGGTGTATGTCAAAGTACACAGTAATTTATAAAGAGTTTCATAGAGATTTTAGGTCTAAGAACTCCGATACAAAACTTGCATATGAGGAACACTTATGACTTGTACCATGTAGTGTTCTCATGTGTGGATCGTATCCAAATACCATGTTACAAACATGTATCTATGATCTCCGATTGACACTTTTGTCCTTATGATCCGTAAGACAGAACTCAACTAATCAGAGAGAGCATACTAGTCTTAATTCATTTGTTATTCCCATAACAATGACTGACTAGGGATATTTAGAATGAAGTCTCATTTGTTTCAAGGTCTTACAACCATGTGCCTCACACATGATAACTTAAACTGAAACAACATTCTTGGATAGTTCTATCAATTGACATGCACAGGAATACAATGGATAAAACAAATGCCTCATTTATTAACTAAAGTGTTTTATTACAATGTATTGGGGCTAGGGCTTACACTAACAGCTTAAAGGCAAAGCAAAGGTTGGGGAATCAAGTGAACAACAACTCCATTAGGAGCTTAGGAGTGTGAGGTTTGGGAACTAAATTAAAATGTGTTGCATGTGTGACGTGTATGTTTGAAATTGATGAATAAATGAATATGTGATGCATGTTGGTTTGTGTTTATAAAAGACCAAGTTAAGGTAAGAAGAAGGTAAGTTTTGGTGTTTATTTTACCCTTAAAATGTGTATTTTGGATGTGTGAAAGATTCTGGTTATATGTGTCACATGACCTCTGTGTAGTAATTTAATTATATATAAAGTTTGGTAAATCCAAATTCAGTGATTCTTGCGCGATTAGAACCATGATTTCCGTACCTACAAAAGTCTAAGAGGGACCAGGAACCAGTTCTGTCTCTAAGAGCCTTAAAAAAGATAAAATCCGACATGAACCTACCTAGTCAGGCTCACTGGAACAGTCTGTATTGTTTAATGTATATCTGATGATTTAGAAGTCCAATTGACCTGAAAACTGTCCCATTTGAAAGATAAGACATAGGGGAAGAAATGTTAAGAAGGGACCTTTGCCTGAAATTTAGTGTAAGATATCGGTTTAGGCTGTACAAAATTGTGGTGTGAACCAGTGTCGAAAGTTAGCTTCTGTTTTGCTTAATTTAGTATGTCACGGTCACAATGAATTCATTGTCACCGTGACCACCCCCTGTTTTGGCTTTTTAGGGTGTTTTACTTCCCGAAATGCACCCGAACTTCACCACGAGTTCCTATAACTTGTTCAATACATAATTATCATTGTAAAATGAGTATTTTAAGCATGAGGAAATATGCATGCTAATGTGTACAAATATGTATAAGTGTTTTAAATGTGATAAATCAAGTATGTGAATGATTCATTAAGTGGCCTTGATAAACATATAAGCTCATGTGAACTTGATTAATGTAATTATTCAGTGGATAATAAGAATGTGATAATGCATATTTGATGTGATTAATGAATGAGTATGAGCTTGTCATGATGTGAATAAGAAATAAAATAACTTAAGCCTGCGAGTCAAGTATTGGATAGGTAGGCATGCCTATAGAGGGTCTCTGAGCTGCAGCATAAGTAAGTTAAAGAAAGTTTGATTCTGATGATATGATTTTGATTGAATCCTTGCTGGATTTCAAGCTATGTAAGAATGAATAAGAAGGGTACCCATAAGTATGAAAGTTTTATATGATGAATGTACCCAAGGGGTACCAAGATATATGAAAATTCTGTATGAAAGAAGTACCTTTGAGGTACCTATATTCTGTCTGAAAATTACCCGTTATCCATGATTTTGAATTGCAGGCAAAAATAATATACATAAAGGAAAAAGGGAAATAAATGTGTGAGGTAATAATGGGATGAAAAATTAACTTATGTGATAAATGGTAATATGACCGCATAGTTTAATTGGCATGAATATATGTTATGAATTGAGATGCTAAATATGCTTATCTTATCTGTTGCTGATGCGTATGTTAATATACCATATTGCTTGTTATGTGTGAGTTCCCCACTAAGCGTAAAACGCTTAGCACGGGTTTTCTTTAATCCGTGCAGGTACGGAAGTAGGTATTCGAAGGAAGACTCCGCAGGTCAAAGGTCAACACTAGGATTAGTGTAGGTTGGGTTATCCTTTGGGATATGCGTGTTGTATGTACAAAGCATGTTTTGGCTTGTAAGCATAAGATAATAACATAGTATATGCAAAATGGAAAGTAAGTAAAGCTGTATGCTCATGTGATATATAAGTTTATGTGTAACGTACAAGTATGTTGGCATGTAACTATAAGGATAACAACCTAACATGTTTATGGTGAAATATATGTTTATGTGTGCTGCATGTGGATGGCATGAATATGTATAGATAAAAATTTATTTGTACCGGTTTTTATGATCACCTTAAGTTCAGCATATGTAAGTAATTTTGCGTGCGCGGTCACTTCCTATCGTTATAGCTGCATCAGCTTTAACGGTTGGAAATGGGCGTCACACATCCTGCTCATCTCTGGCTCTCATAGCATAAGCTCTAACGGCACCCTGAGGAGGATGCTCAACAGTCTCAGAAGCAGCTCCCTCTCTATGCCGACCACCTCTACCTCTACCTCGGCCTCTGCCACGGGTAGCCTGAGAAGCATTCGAACCAACCCTACTGCCCTCTCTCTGGGAACCTGAATCCTCAAGCAACCTCGGACAACCAGCCAACTGATGCTCCGAACTCCCACACCTAAAGCATGCACCGGAGAGCCACCTACACTCACCCCGATGTGACTTACTACAATGAGGACAAACTGATGTAGTCTCTACTCTACCACCCCTACCAGAACCTGACACAGCTGTAGAACCCTGTCGTCTACCTCTAGAAGCCGGGCCAGAAGATAACTCATCCTGTGGGTTCCTAGATCTCTTACCCGAAGAAGATCCTCCACGAGAAGAACTCCTCCTCTGAGCTCTCTCTCTCATCACAGTCTCAGATAACTCAGCTCTCACAGCAGCCTCTACAATCTAGTAATAATTGACCCCAGGTATGCACATCAGAGAAATCAAAGCAATCTTCAATGACTCATTTAACCCAGCCTCGAAATGCTTGCATCTAAAGTCATCAGTCATAACTCCTCGTGGGGCATAGCGAGATAACCTGTTGAACTCTTTCTCATAATCCGCTACAGACATGGCCCTCTGCTTCAAACTCAAAAACTGAGCCCATCTCGCATCTCGATAAGTCTGAGTAATATACTTCTTTGTGAACTCACCCTCAAAGAACTCCCAGGTAATCGGATCCGGTAGCTGAGGATGCCTGCAAACTAATTCCCACCATTCAAAAGCAGACCCCTGAAGAAGAGCTAATGCACACTCTGCCTGCTGGTCGGGAGGACACCGAATCTCTCTCAAGGCACGCTTCACTTTGTCTAACCATCTCTCTGCGATCTCAGACTCATTCAAACCAGTACCATAGAAATCCTCAACTCCTGCCCTTCTCAAATTCTCCATAGGTGCTCTAGGAGCAGTCACTCTCTCCAAAACCCTAGCCATGTCCTGATGCAGTCTAAACATAGCCTCAAAGGGCATGGCTGCGGCCTCGGGCTGAACCCTAGCATGCTGAGCCGACACAGTAACAGAAACAGACTGATCTACAGCTGGAGGATTCACACTCTCGGCGGATTCCTCACGCGCACCATGAGCGAAATTAGAAGCCATCTAAACAAACAAGAAACAACCGTATCAGCCAACACAGATCTAGACACATACACATCTAAGAAACTCAGAACAATCACAATAACACCCAGAAACGCCTAAACCTATGCTCTGATACCACTAACTGTAACACCCCCTTCCCATACGTAGACGATCCCATCCGAGAAGGAGTGAGATGCCGTATGAGTAAAGGTGTCACCAAACAATAGCAAAACAAAACATACATTCATTCAAACATACATTCAGAAAATACAGAATAATTAAAAACTTTACATGCAGAAAGCAAAAGCTGATCATGCATTACTATAATAAACTATTACAATAATGATCTGATCAACTAGCTGATACAAAATAATATTACATATACAAAATATAGATACAAAAGCGGAAGCTGATACAGAGAGTTCTATACAAAAAGAATCAATAACTGATACAAAACTGAGCCCTACACTAATCCCTTCTGTGTTGGCTTGATGACGGCGACTCTCCCAAAGCAAAACGCCTTCCGCACCTGCACGGGTAAAAACACCGTGCTAAGCGATAAACGCTTAGTGGGGAAACACACATAAATAATGGACGGCCATTCACAATGGTCGTCAAGGCATAACACATTCACAATAGCAGAATGCAAAGGTTATAACATATACCATATAAACATGCTCGTATTTAAAAGCCACACATTCAGTATCTCATAATCATATCCATTACAGAATAATCCAGCATGTATTTCATCCATAAACTCATTCAGATATTCCATTCATAGCCAGATCAGATCAGAACAATTCCATTAGCATTTAAAGAACACCTGCTGACTCTAGACAGTGGATAACGAGTGAACTGAGGGTACCTTACGGGTACGAATCGAATACTGAGGGTACCTCACAGGTACAAGTCAAATGTTATTTATTTATCAAAACATGTTATTCATATACTGAGGGGACCTTAAACAAGATCCTAATACTGAGGGGTTCGCGAGGAACCAAACGGGGACCTGATCGGGGTCCAAACTGAACTGAGGGCTGCAGCTAAAGACTCTATTAGGCATGCCTAACTATCCACTTACTTGACTCTAGCAGGTTATGCGTCAAACAGATCACATTTCAGAGTACAGAATAGTATTCATCAGAAATTCATGGTATTATTCAAATCAGAGTATATACAAGTAAGACAGGCATTATACCACAGTATAAATTCATCCAGAAGAAAAATACTAGATTTATTTTAGAGTCAAAAACTGGGAAAAACTCAGAAAAAGAGCAAAACGGGAAAAACGGGCGAGATTGGCTAGTCACAAGGCGTGACTGGCCTTCCCAACAGGCAGGTCACGCGACGTGACCGAGGGTCACGCGACGTGACTTGCTTGTTCCTCGCCGCTCACGTTGCGTGATCTTCGCAAATCACGCAACGCCCTCGCAGGTCACGGCGTGACTGGACGTCACGTCTCGTGACGTGCTATTTCCCCGCAAATCACGTTTGCGCGATCTCGCAGATCACGCCTCATCTTCGCAGGTCACGGCGTGACTGGACGTCACGTCTCGTGACGTGCTTCGCTCTTCAACGGATCACGCGACACGCCTACACTCAGCCGGTCACGAGGCATGACGGGGAGTCACGTCTCGTGACTTGCTTCATTTAGGCTGGTCACGAGTTGTGACAGGCAGCCACAACTCGTGACCGCCCTCACGCTGGCAGGTCACGAGTCGTGACCTGAGGTCACGTCTCGTGACTTGCCTCTCTGTTTGGCGAGTCACGCGACAACGATCTGGAAACGGGAAAATTCATCAGTAACGCGATTTTTCCCATTTCCAGAATTCTCAAAACCCAGAAATCGATCCCGAATTTGATTCAAACCAATCATACCTGTTCTTACCTTCCAGTAACCATTTCAAACAATATGAGCAATATATACAACTCAATTCCAACATTTAATCAACCAAATCAAGAATATATGCAATCAAGTTCATCAAGAACATAAACCCTAGAAATTTACAGTAAACTCAAGTTATACAAATCATAAGCAATTAATCCCAAACCTGAATTCTAAGCCTCTATCACTTAGCTCCACTAGGTCCAGCAACCTCTTTACCCTTTGGATCACGAGGAGCTTCAGCTAAACACAAACACAGCAAGAATATTCACAAAGAAAACCCTAAGTTAAATCTAAACTTAAGGAAGAAGAAGAAGAAAATTACAGTAAGACAAAGATAAGGATATGCACTTACCAAGTTAGGAGCAAGAGTGAGCAATCTCCACAACACAATTTGATTAGCAGTTAACAAGCAGTAATTAGCAGAGGGAAAAAGGAAGAAGAAGATGAAGGTTGAAGGGAAAAACGTGAATCTAATTTCTTTTCACTCTTCCTTCATTTCTTTCTTCATTTTTCCTTAACCTAATACACATGTCATCCTTTAGGTGATGAAGCTTGCTCACTCATACCCTAACTCCCTACACAACACTCACACTTAATGCATACTCCACTAAAACACTCTACAATGGTATGCTCCAATGTACACAAATATTTCTCACTTAATTACATCCTAATGCCATGTATGCACCCACATAATAATAAAACCCCAAAAGCATACATTTTACTAAATTACCCTTATGAAATGCTGAACACATGCGAATGCTTACACATACGGACAGACAAACAGACAGACAGGCTCATTCTACTAGGGGGCAAATGGGGTGTGACAACATAATTATGCAAGTTTCTAACTTCTTGTCTCATCAATTTTATCTCTCTCCCATATTTTCGTCCATTAGATTTTCCATGTTTTTTTTTTGCTTCCTTCTTCTTTAGTAGAGGTAGGTAGACAAGGAGGCAAAGATGTATCATCATTAGAATTTTGTTATGCATCAGCATTGCTCTTTTCTTCTCTTCTCTCAAACATTCCATCCAAGAACAACTCCTTATTCTCATTTTCATTAAGCGATATGTTCTTAATTTTCAACTGAGTTAAATAGGAAAAAAATAAAAAGAAGAAGATTTCAGATAAAATATATCAACATAAATATACATAAGTTAATAAATTTTGAACACTCTAATTAAATGTCAATAAATAAGTAATATGTGCATATATTATTTAATTTTATACTAAATTTCCATTACTTTTTTTTTTTAAAAATAATTACTATTTGATAAGATTACTTACAATTTTGGTAGGAACACTAAATAAAATACTTGAGAAATCTTTTTGGCTGAAATGAACTTTTTTTCCGTCTATTGTAGGATCCTGGATATTTTTTCAGTTGCCTCAACTTCTAAATAATCTGAGATATATTGACAACATTCATAGAACCAAATTTGAAATGCGTATGCAAAACCAAAAACCCTACACAAGGATAGATTTCTTTCTTCTTATCAGTTCTTGCTTTTTTCTGAAGCAGCTTCCCTTTCAGACTACTAATAGTCAGCTCAAAAATATCTCTACCCCATGTGTAATCATCAAAGCAACCATTATCAATGAATGCAATTTCATATTCATTAACAATTTTATGGTTGTTATGGGCAAGAAGAAAGCAGTGTACAAAAAACAATACTGCTAACTTAATAGCATCCTCATCATTTTCAAAACTTCCTTTCATAAAACAATTAAAAATAGACTGCTTCATTATCTTATCACTTTCGCCAAAATACTTCTCAACTAGTCTAGATTTTTTCATAAAATGTGTTGTTCTTCTTATTTTTTTCCTTTGCACTTCAAACCTATTACTAGTGCAAATTCTTCCATACCAATTATTAAATCAACACCATCATATCTTAATCTAAACTCCTTCTCATTTTCAGTATGCACTTCTTTTAGAAACAATGAATGAAATAGCTGATTATGAAGAACTATTTCAGGCATTTCTGAGAAGTATCCAAAATAGCTATTTCTAAACTTTTCAAGTTGTTGTATAGTCAGCTTCTTCTTTATAATAGATACAGCGGAAGTGTTCATGCAAAAATGGATCCGAACACTAGAAAAATTTTCCTTTTTCCAATCAAAGCCTCCAACCTGAAGTTAAACACAATATACATCAAATACACACAATATACATTAACTAGTAGTCAAGTATAAACACAATATACAACAAATATACATATAGTATTTTACAAGTACACATCAAGTATAGACACATATATAGACAAATTAAAGCCCATAAATATCATCCAAGCTTTTTTAAATTAAAGTCACACACAGTATACATCAAGTACACATCTAGTATACGCACAAGATACATATAGTTTACTCACAATATACATCTAATACACATCTAGTATATGCACAATATACATGTAGTATATGAACAATATACATATAATACACAACTAATATACGCACAATATGCATCCAGTATACGCACAATATACATCTAGTATATGCACAATATATATCTTGTACACATTTAGTATATGCACAATATACATGTCACAATATACATCTAGTAATCATCTAGTATACGCACTAGTATATACACAATCCTCTCTATCACGAGTCATCACGAAAATGATGACTAGTACTCTTTAGTCTCTGTCACAAGTCGACACGAAGGTGACGACTCGTGACACTAATTATATCACCGTTACGAGTTATCACCATAGTGTCGACTCGTAATGCTAAGCTTTTGTCACGAGTCGTCAAATATGTGATGACTCGTGACACTAATTATAGCCCCGTTACAAGTTGGCACCATGGTGACGACTCGTAACGATAAGCTTCTGCCACCAGTCGGCACGGAGGTGACGACTCGTGACACTAATTATTCCTATAGACAAATATAAAATAGAAAAAGTAGAAAGTGAAACTATAAGGAACTTATACACTATAAAGTCTACTAACGTGCTAATGTGGTTCTATATACACAACAAGTACACATATAGTTATTAATAAAGCAATGGTTCTATATACACAATAAGTACACGCACAACTAGTTTACACTCTATACAGCATATTCACATACATAATAAATACACATAAAAAAATAAACATCAATGCATTATCAAATCATACCATTATTAATTTATATTTACATTATATAATATCATACCTTTGTTTTTTTTTTTTGGATTATGAGAATCATAATCTGGAGTTTGAATTGTATTTCTTCTCCTTTTTGTCTCTTTTATGATCATTAAATCTGCGTCAGCATCTATTTTCTTCATTTTGTTAATAATTTGTGATGTGCTCCTTGGCACAGGAGAAGAACTTGTTCGAGTTTGAACAATTTTAGCTGAGATATGATTAGTAAATGAAGAACACTTCAAATTTAATGAAAACACATTAAACTATTTCTTAAAGGTAATTTTGAATTCACTTTATTTGTGTATTATCTAAACTAAGAGCTCAACAATCCCTTCAAACATGAATCAAATAAAAGACCTCAAAGCATGTGTTAATTTCTGTTAATTTATTTTTTTTAGTAAAGGAAAAGCCAGTAAAACATTATAAAAACATTTATAATGACTGGATTCTTTATCTACATACGAGTTAACAATTAACAGAAAATACTACACATTCTTTCTCTACTTCACCAATATAGGAGTGCTGAAGTATTGAAGTATTAATGGGCACATAAGTGTGAAAATAAATTCATTGACTTTTCCCGTATTCATTCCAAATAGCAAATTTACAATAAGAGGAGGGAAGGAAGGAAAAACTAACTCCACAAGATTAGCAAAAGAACAAAAACTCTAGAAATACAACTTCCCTTCCCATTCTCCTACACTGTCAAACACAACTCACTCAACCATTTCGTGTTATGACTACAAATAAGAAATGAATTAAATCTCAGTGGCATTTCACATTCAGAGACACAATACTCATATAAAACCACTATATGAAGGCAATAATATTAACACCACTCTTAATTAAAAGCAGAAATGAAACGAACAAAGATCCTTTAGAAAAAAAAAAGTTTACCAATCGAGATCATTTCCATCAACAAAAATAAAAAATGCAAATGGAAAACTGTATGACAATAAAAGTAAATTAATAAACCTAAGGCCTAGAACACGAAGATTACATATGAGTAGTACAAAATGTTGTCAGTAAAAATACAGGAAAACGAAAATCAACCAAAATTATTTTTATCAACAATCAAATAGAATATTTCACATGTTGATTCCGGCTTCAATTTTAAGTATTAAAGAGAGGAAAAAAATGGAGAAAAAAAATAATAGTGAAGTAAACAAACCGTTGCGCAGATCTGTAGAGATGGAGAGTTTGAGCTGGTGGAGCAGGAGAATGTTGATGGTCTACAAATCGAAACTGAGGGAGAGCGCCGCTGGTCGAGAAAGAGATCGCCAGTGGTCAAAAAAGAGAAAATGGGTAGGGCAGCAAGCGTCGAATGAGGGAAACGAAATAAGAAAATCGGGAAGGTAAAAATTTGAAATGAGAGAGCAAACAGGAAAAGTGAAATTTTTATATAAAATTAAAAGTTTAAAATGTTATATTTTTTAAATATTTTTTTTTATTGTATATTTGTGTAAAAAGCCCAAAAAAAATATCCTAATGTCATTGGAATGAACACTCCAATGGTTAAATAAGATTTCCAATCCAGTAAGCAATAAAAGATGAGAGAGAAAATATAAATATAGAAAATCCCTTACTTTCTATTTATAGGTTTTGGTTGGCTGGTTGGTTAACGAAGGGCTAATCATGGTTAGGCATAACAAAATTCTTAACTTAGGTTTGTTGATCTTATCTGCTCAATGTGGAGGCAAGTAGGCTTTCAAAGAAAGTTCGACTTTGGAGCCCATACCCATAAGGAAGAAAATAATAAAAGGGGTAATACCGATAACAAAAATAAATTCTTCTCATACCTACTTTGAAGTATAAAACATGGTAAACTTGTAATCCTGCATCAAGAGTAAGAATTAACATTGCAATCTAGTTATCAAATTTATAATGAAAATCAATAGTTCCCTTGGCTGCTTTAAGACATGAAATATGGTAAACTTAAAAATATATACATAATAACTCACTTTCCCTATTGCATATATCAATGAAGCCAAAAGTATATAAGTGGAACTGATCCATTCTATTCCTATAAATTTATCATAATATACGAATAACATAGCATAGGTGACCAAGGATCAATTCTTGATTCCCTCACCCTCTCAGATGATATTTTGGGGCAGAAAAAAAAAAGTATGTGTACACACACACACACACACATATATATATATATACACAGCACTATTAATGGGAGGTCATAGAACCGGCTCTTAAGAGATTGGCTTTCTCTTCAGTCTCTAAACTTGATTTGGATTCTGCTAAACTAACTCCTGAAATATGATCAGCCTCTTCTATATCGATATATGAGTCTGAGGAATCAGTGTAAGGACCATTTGTCGACAGGCTATGGGTGTGGCTCCGAGTTGGATTCTGCCAGAAGTGATTTCTTATAGCCTTATATTTTGAATTGATGGCTGAAACCCCAGGATCAGAAAGAAGGTCCTGAACAGCATTTCGACCTTCAAGCATGCTCACAACTTGAGACATTGTAGGCCTAAGCGTTGGAGATGCATTGGTGCATAAGAGAGCGACATTTAGCATAACCATTGCTTCTTCCGATGAATAGGCTGATCCTAACTCTGGATCAACCAGCTCCAGAAGACTTCCTCTCTCTTGCAAAACATAAGCCTGAAAAAAAGTTGAAACAGGTATGAAATTATAATGCATTCAGTGTACTATTGTCAACAACATGGGAATGATGCATATGAAAGTTACAGTCTATTAAAATCTTTCATCTAAATTTTCACACAGAAAGAAACTAGAATACGAAATATGCTCACAAAAGAAAGGAAAAAATTGAAGCACTCTACTTACCCAGTCAAGAAGATAAACAAATTCCTCATTTGGCCTGTAATTTGTGTTGCTCTTTCCGCTAACAATTTCTAGTGCAACAACTCCAAAGCTATAAACGTCTGCTTTGTTAGTTAAGTAACCACGCATTGCATACTCAGGAGCCATATAACCACTGCCAAAATCAAACCACATAATGATAAACTTAGGTTCAAACTTTGCATGGGGATCACACCAAATACTAAAATAGATACAATTAACAGCTTTATTATTGTTACATGTATGGAAAATGAAGTATTTAGATTACTCTTTTGCCTTTCTGAAAGCATAAATATGGTGATTTTGTCCGGTCAATCCCAATATGCAGATCAGGATAGACTTTATACAGAAAATGGCAGCTGCTATCATGCTTGTGAGAAGATACTTCATCACAAATGCTAGATACAATACTGAGTGTATATGAAGCAACAAGTTGTATTGTACATTTTAAAGTTTATCAAATTGACATTGGTGATAGAAACTCAAGATTATGATGCAATATAATACATATAAACTACTGTCAGTAGGGCTGTTCAAAACTAATATAACCTATCCAAACCTCCAACCCAATTAAACCCTTTTTAATAAAATTTTGTTGGGTTATTATAACCCATATAATCCATCATTAGATCTTATTCGGTAAATTAAAATCATTTTAAAATATTAAGCACTAACAGATCTTCTCTTTCCAAAGGATTGTTTTGTTTCTACCTTAGCACTAACATTTCAGTGACCCATTTCTTTAATTTATATATATTTTTTATTTTTTCTTTCCTTGCACAGAAAATCCAATTTAAATAAATAAGCTAATGGCTCACACGTTTTGGTTATTTAATAAAGGATTTTTTTTTATATATAAGTTTGATTAGGAATTCTGGAAGATAACGTTTGTCTTTGTACAATGCCCAAAATGGTTGTTATTCTTTATAGTAAAACGGATGTTATGGTGCAGAATAGTAATAGTATTTTCATTCCTATAAATTTTAAAATGCATTAATAGAATATTAAGTTGTTAGCCTTTGTGTTCCAAATGCTAGGAAATGAAATTCTTTTGAGATTGAGTTTTCTACTTAGCTTCGTTGTTTTGCCTTCTATTCTCTTATTTATTATTTAGTCTGTTAAGTCTCGAGGATGGAATATTCACTATAGATCAATATTTTTTTTTTTCATGATTGCTGTTGGTAAATTTAGTTATGTTAGCTGTTACTGTTGCCTTTTTGAAAACAACTCATGGGAATAACTATAATATTTTTTATGTTTTTTGAAATTTAGAAAAAAGAAAGTTAAAAAAATTGACATATATGTTAAAAAAAAAGTTTAAAAAATGAATATTAATATGTTTTATACAGTAAAAATTATAAGTATGAATCATTTATCATCCTCCAGCCAATCCAGCATAATATATATATATATATGCCTTATAATTCAGTTTGATTGGGTTATGCCATTTAATTTAAGATTTTAGATGAGTTGGGTTAAAATCAAATTGTAACCCATCTAATCCAACTTTTAACACCAATAGCATTCAGAACTAGGAAAAAGGGAAAGTAAAGAAGGTTAATATATAAGAGCTTACATAGTTCCGGCAACTCGGGTGCTTATGTGGGTAGTGTCATCTTCATTAAGCTTAGCCAAACCAAAATCTGAGATTTTGGCTTTCAGATCCTTATCAAGCAACACATTGCTTGTCTTGATATCCCTGTGCACAATTTTTATGATTGACTCCTCGTGGAGGTATGCCAAACCTCTAGCAATGCCCAAACAAACTTTCTGCCTGGTAGTCCAGTCCAGTTTCAGCCTGCTCTTTGAATTCTTCCCTGCATATAATTGGCATAAACGGCAAATCATATTTCTCACACCATTAGGGAAAGCTCTGATAAAGTTGTTATCATGATTTTGTTGGATACAATACAAGTCAAGAACTCACCAAAAAGAGCACGGGATAGACAGTTATTTTCCATGTATTCATATATGAGCATTAACTGGTTTCCTTCAACGCAGCATCCATATAGCTTTACAAGATTTGGATGCTGCAGAGCAGATATCATGCCTATCTCATTAATAAATTCACGGTTCCCTTGCCTTGACTTTGAGGAGAGTTGCTTAACTGCAATTACAGTTCCATCGGATAGTAGACCCTGCATTACAAGTTCAAACCATTAAGTTTCTATTAACAGTAAGACGAAGCAAATAATAATCACATGAAGGAAGGCATAGCAACTAAGATTGGTTTGGAATGCATGTTATCAGTTGACAGTGACCTGCCCCTCTTAAATTTATTTTAGCCATTTCTACTGACAAATATTTTAAAAAGATGCTCTGGTACATAAAACTCCACACTTTCTCAAGGTTAAAGAGATGGTTATCTACTATATGCAGCCTTCCACATAATTCCTTTTTACCTTTCCTGAATAGGATGTTCCACTTACTGCAAAACTCAACCATCAGGTTTCATATACTGGATATTAACTATTAAGTATATAGTTTACACATTTACTTAAAATTTCCTTGTTTTGTGTTCATCACAGTTTCTGATTGTAAACAATAAAATAGGTGTTCGTATAGTTTATGGATGTCAATTGCAATTAGGAATATTGTTTATGTTGCAGTCTATAGAGGTCTTACTAAAGATATGCACACTATGAAATCAGAATTGAGGAAACATGCAGTTACCTTGTAAACAGAACCAAAACCACCCTCTCCAACTTTGTTTTCTGCATCGAAGTTCTTAGTGGCAGCTTTTATCTGTTTTAAAGTGAATATTCCTGTGTGCATATCTAGACCTTTCAGCTCTGCAAGAATACAGTTCTGTACGTCAACAGAGAGAAATTCAAATTATGTTACTTTTTATATGCTCCTTGCAGATATGGAAGATGCATGTGATATGTATAAATATGGATATGATTTTTGAGAATTGCACAAGAATGATATGACCAGTGGCGGAGCCAGGATCTAGGGTCAGCGGGGTCCCGATACATTAAAAATTTATTATAAAAAATTAAAAATACATATAAAAAGACGGTAAAAAACTAACGGTAGTAAGTGGCGACAGAAAAAAGAGAGATATGCAGATGAGTGAGGTTAAAATAGGAAAATATCATGAAAGAAAGGAAAGAAAACAGAGGTGAAATGGCCAAACTGACGTCGTTTTGGCTATTAGATGTATTAAAATTATATTATAGTCTTTTTTTACTTACTCTTAAAACCTCAGTTTTAATTTTTTTACACCATATTTGTATTTCATAAAAATTTTAAAGGTAATTTATATATTCAAAAATATTGAAACATTCAAAATTTAAAAGGGGGCATTTAAAATAAATTAGTGGATTCCCATTAGATTTTATATATATATATATATTAAAAAAATAATTAAAATTGAGGGTGTGCCTGTGCACACCCTCACCATAGTGTGGCTCCGCCACTGGATATGACCCATTAAAAACAAAAACTATGAAGTAATGAAAATGTTTAGATGCATTATGCACCACAGGTGAAATCCAGCATTAACATTTTAACCAGCTAGCTTGCATGGAGTGTAGACACTCCAACAAATTACAAATGCATAAGACCTATAAACGCAACACTTAGGAAACCAAATGTAGATAATCTGTGACAAATAACATACATATCAACAGTATTTTGGTGTGCGATGAGATACACAAAAAGGGATTCTAAACGTTGGTTTAATTATACAAATTTTGTGGATGTCAATAAACATTCATAAGTACACTAATCTTGTGAAGATTCCAATAGACTTTCTTTTTTTCCCTTTAGAATAATAACTCCCAAGAGAATGTTTAAATACCTTTGTCTTCAGAGAACTTTCCTCCTATGCAGCCTTTCCACCACAGAATAACCAGGATCAGAAGAACAAGAAATACTGCTGAGGCTGCAGAACTGACTGCTATGATCACATTCCTTTCATCATTATCTGAAGGTGGTTTAAAGTCTGCAAAGAAGAGTCCATGACAGTTAATAAATTTATGGCGATAATAGCACAATAATTTCCAAGCAGCCCAGGTCATTGGACTATCTAAAATTTGAGTAAAAAGAAGCTTTAAAACAAGTTAATTAACATTTTTTTTTCAAGCATGAAAATTTTCATGGGAAAATCATAGGGTATTACACTATCAATCTAGGGCAATGAACTTGCCCTTCAGCTTAAGAAAATTTCCAGATCAGCCTATTTAACATAAAAGTCTAGAGGTAATTTTGATCTGACTTACTTGGATCTACTGATATGGCTGATACGAGAGGACCATAAATTCCTCTAACTGGTATGCCTGTTGTCCCTTTTCCAGCCCAATAAAAGTGAATCTCTAATGTATGACTTGTTACATTCACAGTAAATGTCTTCACAATGGACCTACCAGTGCCACCAGCCTCTTTGGCAATGTTAAAATCTTTCAGAACCAACTTACCCTATACAAACAATTCATAAATAAAAAAAAATGTATGGATGGAAAATTATGAAAATTATTTCTATAAACCAGGATATTTAGGCACCTGAATGTAAACATCAAATATACGCTTTCCAAGACTATTAAATGTATTATCATCTGTGAAAACTATCTCTGCAAAGTGGAGCTTTACAGTGTAATTCCCATTCAAGAGGCAAAGTCCATAGTATGTGAGAGAAAAAGGAGAAACACGAGCTGTTGTGTAGAGTACTGCATCAGCAGCTGAGACATTGATTATTGCAGAAGTATTGGTCTGTATATAGGGATCAGCATCAATGTCATTGTCCATGAAATTTCCAGTACTGCTAAATGCCCAATTCTGCCTTGTGTAAAACATAGAAGCACCTCTTGCCTCTAAATCAGCATCATATGTGGTATTACTGCCAGCAAATACCTCTTTACCACCGCAATTAATATGCAAGGAGTAATAACCTGAGAAGAAATGACAATGCAAAGAAGGATTAGATTTATACATATTTGCTAGAAAAAGATTACATGAAACTGATATGGAAAATGTGGTTGAATAAAATGACAGCTATCAGGATTTCTCCATTATCAGTCTGGATTAACTAGCTTTGGTCCCTCAGTTGATACTCTCCTTCCATCTTCATTTTGTTTATTAATTAGCACAAGTATACAGAAATTTCATTTCCACATGACCTAGAGTGAATTTAAAGATACATTTTTATTACATAAAATCATTTATTGAGTTGGGAAACTCAAGCGATCTATTGTTTTTCCCATGGTTTTGGCATTGGAGATTGTGCTACCACTATCCTTATACTGTACTCAGCAAAACAGCAGCAGCCACAACATTTGATTGTGGCTCAGCCTCTCACCTAGACTTTCGCCATGGGATAATTGCTACCACACCCTGGCCAACAATTTTGCCCTCGACAATTGCTCCCACTAGGAATCAAACCCATGACCTCGACACTAATACCAGTTGTTGGTTTATATTATTATAAACATTAAAGTTTTGTGTGCTGTTCATTTTTTTTTCTGGAATATGCATGACCACTATATTTTAGGAAATCATTTATGTATCACTAATAAAACTAAAATGACCACTAAAATTATCTTTTTATTTGTCCTGCCAATACGCAACACCCTACTTCTCAACTTTGTTCTCCAAATTAAAGTATCGTGTTTATCATATTAATCTATAGTTACCCATCTCAAATTTCTACTTGGATTTATCTCTTTTCGGCCTTACACAATGGCTGTCTGAAAGATTTTCTTATATTTCATAATAAATAGATCTGGGATCGTAGTTAAGAGGAGTGTTGTTTAGAATCCTGCTGGTTTGGCAAAAAGGATTCATATTGATAATAGACTGAAGCAAAAAGAAGGAAGATTCAATTTCATTGAGTGGAACTCCCAAGACAGACTCGTATACTAGTGAAGTTTCCACTAATATCCAATTAAGTTTTCATAAGGTTCCCAAAAACATTATATTTATTGTTGATTCCTTAGATGAGGGCCCAAGGAAGGTTCAACCATGAAATGCCTTATATTTACATGTTTGGTTTGCTTCTAGCTGAAGTTTCTTTTATAGTTCTACTTCTTCTACATCCATAACAACAGTAGCTAAGTTGAATATGGCTACTTAGATATGAATAGAGCACTCTCATACTTCAAATAAGAAAACAAGTCCATACTTTAAGAAATAGCCAAGTGTCACTACATATAAAGTCAGTGTTCATGCTCTAGTATAATATGACAGACAATGACAATATGTACATCTTTTGCAGAATACTTCACATGATTCCAATTCAAGTTCTTCCCCCCTCAAGTCAAACTTAGTATACATATCTCTAGCAAAATGAGATGATGTCTGTTGCATTGAATGGATATTTAAGCTCAAAAAATTTACTCACTTTGTTTACTTGAACACGGGAAGTTCTGTTTCAGGCAAGAATGGACTTTACTTCTGCAACACGAAAGAAAAGAGTAGCACCAATCACTATTCCAACGGTACATAAGATAACATAACGCAGCATAATGGATGTATTTAAGCTGAAAGGCAAATGAACTTGAGCAATGACAATATCCTTTAACAATTTAAAACAGACATTTTGTGTAAGCATACAGGATACTTACAATTTTTTTGTCGAGGAAGAGTAACTTTCCACTAAGTTCCTACAGAAGTGATGCAGCCATCAATATATTGCTTAAAATTAGGAATCAAGATAAACATAGAAAAATAAATAAATAAAACTTTTTCATTTTTCTCACACGCTCCCCCCAGTACATTCAATAGGACCTGAGCCTTCCCAAGTGAAGTTGTTATCAGAAATATCCCTACAGACAAAACCCAGGAGAAGCATAAAAGTCATCATCTATGCCAAAGAAAAATAGCAATGGAAACACTATAATCAAATGATTTTGCTCGCACACAAAATTAATTTAAAATTGAACATGTTGGGAAGCATTAGATTATCTGGGAACCATTTGCACATCCTTGCAATGATGTGTTCCAAAAGCAAATGGTTCACAACAACCAGTGCCCAAAAGCTGTTGAACCATGACAACCATGCTAGGAGTGAAACTTCAAGCTTGAAAATTAGTGACAGAGAAATAAACGCACACATTCTTGTTGCTTTCAAGGATCCATGCAGGTATAGCTCCAGTGAACTTGTTTCCAGTCAGGTATCTGAGAAAATAATAAATGACAAATGTTGTGCTACCTCAAGTCATACAATCAACAAAGTTATAGTACTTACTAACTTACATAAAATCCACTTTTGCCAATTTCGAAAATGATGCAGGAATTTCTCCAGTCAGGTTATTGAAGCTGATATCACTACATTGATATGAAAAACAGACATTCTAAGAGAAAACCAAGAAGGGGAGAAAAAAAGGAAGAAAACAAAAAATTAAAAAATGACTTCTTGCTTAAGGTTTTAAGTCCCTCCTCATGGGAGCTTCTTCTTATATCATTACTTTTGATATCCATTAGATAATTTACTTCTAATTTTTTTTTTTATCTTGAGATTCCACAGATTCAATTTTGACAATGGGAACCCATGGAATATGGTCTAGAGAGGAGCTGATTCCTTCATCCACCAAAATTTCTTTTGAAAAAAAAAAAATTTGTCAGAGAGAATGCAATTTAAATTCTAAACCCCATCTCTTTTGTGTCTATACAAACAATTTACAGATGTATTTATACAAAAAGATTGAAATCTCACGAGGAATGATATTGTAAAGGCAATAAAATCAAATCTCTACAATTAAGACCTAATTTGGGCCTAAAATCTGCCAAAATCATATCTGTCAACAATAATGTAGATCATTATTTTGAATTTTACAGCAATAATTATACATGATATAGATGAAAGCATAACTGGTAAGCTATAGGTAAAATTACATCTTATAACAATAAAATCTAACTTTTTTAAAACTTCGTAAAAATAGAAGTGGAACTATTGTTTTGGACAGAGGGAGTATAATTATATTGTAACTACAGTTTCACAAACTTGTGACCTATGCTTATGTAGACAGAGAGGGTATGCAGTAGAAAGAAGCTTCTACGTTCTTAGCAATGACTACAATTATCGAGGTAAGGGAAGTATCCATCTTGTGCATATAGCACTCCCATATAACTTGTAAACTTAAATAAGAAATTTGTATAACTTATTAAGTAGTCACTTTGAAGAAATAGCCATATGAGAGCTAAGCATATTCAAAGTATAACAGTAGGCTGATTATTGTAATTAAGATCAGTGCAAATTAGATATAACAATATTAAGTTTGAACTAGGAATCTTCTATTCTTATGGACTGTTATAGCCTTTAGGTGAAGCTACTTACAGATTCTTCAGTTTTTTCCAGTGCCCAATGTATTCCGGGATCTTTCCAAACAACAAACAACTCCTTAGTGTCCTGCATTTCACAGTTGTCAATAAATAATATTTATCTATGCTGAATGCTTGGCAAGGAATGAAATCACAAGCAGAAAAAGCGCATGATTACTGTAACAGTATAAGAGCCAAATTTGCCCTTGAAGTATTAAAAATGCTTCCAATTTACTCTTAAATTTTGTTATTTAAAAAAAAATCCCAAAAGTATTAAAAATAGTACATATTTGCCCTTCTTTCAATACTTTGAGAGGCAAATATGGGCATTTTCCAATACTTTGAGGGAAAATATAAACCAATTTCAAAAATTTAAAGGTCACAAGAGAAAATTTGTATCATTTTTAATAATTTAGGGGCATTTAAAAAATAAATAAATTTCTAGTGCAAATTTGTACTATTTTCAATACTTTATTAGTAAAATTTGACCCTTATTCCTGGTGTAACAAAAACTCAACAGGAAGAATATTTCTGATAATTATATTCAAATGAATAAAGGGGATTTTATACAAGTATAGAAGAAGCTAACTAAGGAAACTAACTACCAATTAGCCTGCGAACTAGCTGCTATAATTATGCTTGAATATACAAGGAAAGTTAACCTACAACTCATACACAATCTACAACAGATTCTGTAACAGTTAGAAAACTCTGCACTTACAATGTTTTTATGGATTTCATCTTGCTGAAATCTGGGAAAGTTGAGCCCTTGCCTTTTAGGTCACTGATCCGCCTAGAAGTTTAAGGAAAAAAAAAAGGGTAATCTTAATAAAGTCATTTATATGGAAAAAGAAGGTAGGTTTCGATATTTGATATTGCAGTTGCATACAGATCAGTTAGGCTCGTCAAGGCAGAAATGCTAGAAGGTATAGGTCCCTCTAGTGAGCTACCCTGTATATGCCTGTAAAAACAACAAAAGCATTTTTAAATCAATAACCAAAAAAAATAAGGAGGAGGACGCTATAATCTTCTCAAAGATAGAGTAGTATATAAAGCTACTTGTTGAAGACTCACAGTTTCTGGATCTCTGTCCATTTACCAATAAATTCAGGTATCTTTCCCACAACATTAGTATCGCTTATCCTCCTAAAAGTTTACACAAATTGGAAGGTGTTCCAGGAAGTATAATTATTAAATACATAATGGTTCATAAAAATAGAAAAGGAAATTGCATGAATGAAAGACCATGATTTACAGAATTCTGATAACAATATCTGTAGCAATTGTCACTATGCATTTTAAAACATCAAAAGAGAAGATTCAAAGATCTAGACAGCTGTTGATAAATCTATTTGGATCAACAGGCCAGCCAAATCCAATTCAAAGTAAAGACATTAAAAGTAGTCCAACATAATCTTTGTTTTTACAGTTAATTAGAATGTGATTTCATCTAAAAAATTAAAAAAAAAAAAAAGTGTGTACTTACATATCAGTCAATTTGGCCAACTTGGAAAGTTCTATGGGCAGTTTCCCAGAGAAGGGATTTGATGAAAGGATGCTGATAAAAGGATAATAATTCATAAGCATAAACTGAAGTACAAGATATTCTACAGCGCAAAGATCAAGGATCAATGAGCATGATAAGGTTAAGGACTTACATTTTCTGTAGATTTATCAATCTTCCAATTTCTGGTGGAATGGGACCCGAAAAGTTGTTTCCCTCGATACTCCTGCAACATGAAAGCATTAATGGATAATTACACTCATATCTGAAGACAATATATGTGCATCATTCATAGATAACATTGTCACCCAACTTTCAATTGATTCCTTTTAGCTAAACCTATTGACCCAACAATAAATTATTTCTTCTTCGAAATATTTTGGCATGATTTGGATCGTGAATTATTTATTGAAACCTATCAGCAAGCAGTTAGTCTGCATCCGTTAGAAAGGATAATATTGATAAAACAGAAGTAACAGAATACATTGAATCATGCCTATCTGTAACCAGAAACCATAAATACTATGTGGAAATGCACTTGGAACTAACGCGACCCTAGAAACTAGCTCATTGGGCAGATTATCCAAGATTTTATAAGAAGAAACATGAAGTTTATGTATGGCTAATATCACAAGACTATCAGCTCTAATGCAATATTGAAATGAACTAGAATTTAACTAAACCCCAAAAGTAGCTTCTACCCAAAGATTGCCAAGCCATTTAAAGAAGCAGTAATCTGTGATTTTGATATTAATAATAAGAAACTAGGAAGAAAAAGAAGAATTCAACTTACAGGTTCCTGAGAGTGGAGATATTGGTCAATACTTTTGGAAACGAACCAGATAATCGGTTCCCCATAAAAGAGCTGCATTGATCCCAAAAAGATATTGTTAAAATTTTATTTAAATTATCATCATTAGAAGGATATATGGAAGCTGGTGGTTTTCTTTACATATCCACTAAGCGCATAGTAGCCCATTGAGAAGGTATGGAACCGGTAATGTAGTTGCGACTCAGGTCCCTGCAGGGAGAATCAACCAAGAATTTTCATTGTATTGCATACAAAGGCACAGAGTAATCTAAAACTAATTGAAGAATTAAATGTTCAATCAATCTCAAACGAAATTTTGAGATATGCATTGCTCACAGATGTTCAAGGTAGTGAAGCTTGGAAATTTCTGCCGGGAGAATTCCTGTTAGATTCTGACCCTTCAATGCACTGCACGCATAAATCCAGTAATTTTTTTTTTATTTTTTTTATTTTTATAAAGAAGCTGGACTAAGATTTAACTGCTATAAAAATAATATATTACCCACATTACATTATTGCATAAATCTAGTGAACTTTTATATAAAGTAGCTAGCAAAACTTTTTAATACATTAGGACAAATATCAACATTCAAATATATTACTCGTATTACGTTATTGTATAAATTTAGTAATTTTTTTTATAAAAACTCAAACTCGTACTTTTTAATACATTGTAACTAATATCTACTGCTAGAATTTAACTGGTATAAAAATAATATATTGCCCACATCACATTATCGGATTATCCCCTATATTAACAAGAATTTATACATATTATTATTACGCCCTAAATCTTTTTGTTACGTGTACTTTTTCTTATTATTAAATTGATGTGATCTTACTCCTAAATAAATTTAGGGTTAGGATATGATGGGCTCATGTATTTGATGCACACAAATTTTAGCCATTCAATTAAAAGTGAAATCTTAACTAATATTTGCTCGTATCAAATACAGTGCATGTACTGAATTAATACTCATAAATTTAAAGAGAACTCACGTATTAAAAGAATTTATAAGTTTATTACTTTATTTACATTTTTATTAAGATTAGGATGATGTGTGTATTGAATTTTTTTTTTTTATGAAGCATTTATTGAATTTTTATCCCAAAAGAAATAAGGCCAAGAATATTAATAGAGTCATCATTAGGAAATAAAAATAGTAGAGTGCATTTAAAAAAAATAAAAAATAAAATATATCTACAAATAGAGTAAAAGTAATATAAAAAGCAACGATATTGTGAATTTTTACTCTTAACCTATCAGAAAGGGTTAATTTTGCTCTTATACTATTTTTTAGCCTCTTTCGCCCCTGAATTCAAATTTTTTGTTTGCTTTTACCCCTAAACTTAGGTTTACAGTGTGAAATTACCTCTCAAACTAACAAACTTGTCACGTGTCTAACGGAATTAACGACATCCAATGAGATTGCGATACATCGACACACATGTAGGAATGGGCATCGGTAGAATTCGGGTCAATCCGAACTGAACCCGATTAACCCGAACCCCGAATTTTTGCTAAAATCGCCACTCAAACCGACCCTAACTTAGAACTGAAATACCCAAAAAATTTTGGGTCCCGAATAGAACCGTCCCATGAACCCAAAAATCTAATAATCTGAAAAAATCAACCCAAAATCCCGGATCTCGACCTTTAATTCACCTTCAAACTAGTAATTCTCATCAATAGAATAATAAATTAAAACCTAGATTAAAGCTAAAAATGAGAAGAAATTAGAGTAGAAAGTGAAACTCAAATACGTTAAACACAAATCAAACATAAATATTTTTAAGAAACTTAAATCACAGATCTGAAATCATACAAGTTCAAAATTACAATCTATAATTACAAGAAAATCAAAAATATAAATTGAGGCCAACAGAGGAGAAGACGACTGGGTGGGTGGAGGCAGGAGATCGATGGTGATTGATTTTGCAAGAGATCGACACTCTGCAATAGGAAAGGGCAAGGAGAGGCAAAGAGATGGTTCTTCATTTTGCTGCAATAGAAAAGAATTAGGAGAGGCAAATAGATGGTATAGGAAGAAGAAAGGGAAATAGGGAAAGGCTCTGGAACAGGAAAGGGAAATAGAAAAAAATGAATAATAATGGTAAAATAAAGAGGAAAAAGAATAAAAAAAATGTTAAAAAAATGAGTGGCCGAGGAAAAAGAACAAAAAATGGTTGAAAAATGCATGGCCAAGGAATTGAACTTTGGAAAATAGACTGTGAAATCTATTATCTCCAACATTGAGTCAAAGCTCTAAAAGTTATTTAAAGCCTCACGTATAATATATAAAGGTTCGGTCGGATTCGGGTCAAGCAAGATTTGACTCGAACCCGATATTTAAATATTTTTAACACCCAAACCGAACCGAACTATCCAAATAACGCTGCCCAAGCAGCTAGTTCGGTTCGGGCTATTCTGGTTGTTTGGGTCGGTTCAAGTTTTGCCCACCCCTACACACATATGACAACTTTAAGGTGAATTTTTTTCCCTAAACTATCGAAAATGGGTAATTTTCCCCTATCCTATCCTCTCTCTTCCTCTTAGATTTTCCAAAATTAACTTGACCTATTTTTTCTGGCGATTAAATATCCATCGAAATTCTGATCAAGCTGAATTTTTGTGGACAATTAGAAGACACGTATTTCTTCATTTTGAATAGTGGAGATCATTTTTGGAAGTCTGAAAGTTGATGTTTTATTGCAAAAAATGACTGTTTTCTGGATATTTTTTACAGTAACCAGTTTTATCTTTTTTGACAATTGGATAGTCATTTGCTGTTAGATAGGGTTGATTTTTGGTGAGTATGGTCGGAATTCCTTGATCTTCAATTTGAACGGTGGAGATTGCATTTGAATAATCATAACCTTGTTCGATTTGTTTTGGATAGAGATTACATATGAGAGGCAAAATTTCTCTCCTTGTTCTTCTCTCTCTAATTTTTGAAAACCAAGAACAGATAATTATAAGGGATAAAATTTCTGAATTTGCTATTAATTTGTGTTTACCATTTTTAATCTTTTTGGGATTTTGTGTTTGAATGTTTGGAAGCTGGTATTTTTAAAGAAGAAGGAGAAGATCAGGAAGGAAGAGGAGAGGAAATAGAGGATTAAGAGAGAGAGTTCATTGGCAGATGATTAGGATAGAAAAGTACGCGTGGCAGATGATTAGGAGAGAGAGTTTGTAGACGTGTTGTGTGTTAATTGGCTCCCATTAGTGTCGTTAGCCACATCAGCATTCCATCAGTTTCAGGAATAAAAACACACCAAAAATTCGAGTTCAGGGGCAAAATGAGCTCAAAAAAAAGTATAAGGACAAAATTATCTCCATTCCAATAGTTTAGGGGTAAAATCACACCTTAACCCTATTTTTTTTGCCTAATTTAAGATATTCATTTGTCCTTAAAATATTTTTACTTGGAATTTATTTGTTCCTAATATTTTTTATCCAATTTTACTCAAAATATTTCAAAAGTTGGTCCTATAATGTCCTTTTTTTAAATAACAGTGTTAGAGAGGATATCAGCGTTGATATTAGTAGTGAGAAAAAAAATTGAAATTTTGGTTAATCGAAAAATCAAGTTGAAATTAAATAATTTTAGGTTAATTAAACCGAAAATTTAGAATCATAATTTTAATTTTTAAAAATCAGCGATTAACCATTAACTAACGGTTAATCGATTTACATATATTTTATATATTATATTTTAATTTTTACACTTAAATTTTTCAATATTTTGTAGTTTATAAACATTATTATTATAATTATTTATTAATTATATGTGCATAATTAGCACTTTATTGTTAATTTCATATTAAATATATTCAATTTTTATCATTAATTATGAAAATTTTATTTTTCTTTTGATTTTTTTAATAGATATTATATTTGATTTGTATTTTCCATTTTTGAAGCATTTTTAACTATTAAAATTAACATTACAAATTGTATAATCTATTAAATTTATATATTAAAATTTTTTAATGGTTAACCAGTAAACTGATCCAAAAAAATTAGTTAAAAACCGAAATTGTTATAGCGGTTAACCAAAATTAATAAACTGATTTATAAAATTATTGATAGTCTGACTAACCGGTTCATGCTCACATTTAGTTGAAATAAATACTAATTTCGTACACATGTAAATGTAGTGTCAGTCCACATCTACGATCACATTCTTAATGGATTCCACTCTCTAAACATTTTCCCATTAAATTACTATAAAATCTTCCCATTAACATTTTCTAAAAATTTTAAATGTCAAAATAGCTATAAAAATATAATAGAATATACTATATAAAACATAAATTACTTTTAATAAAGAAATTTATAAAATATAATTGAAAATAAAATATAAATAATTTCTTGCAAATTTTGTGTAAATGTGGAAAAAAATTATATGAGAAGCAAAATAACTAGTTTTCAAGAAATTTTCAGGATAAAATAGTAAATTTAAATCTTGAGGTTAATGGAGAATATAACATAAATATTTATGTCATCAGATGATGTTATCTTCCTCGAATAGCATTAAAAAAAAATAACATTATAGAACTAATCTCTACAACGTTTTAAATAAACTGATAAAAAAAGAAGAAGAAAAAGAAAGAGACAAATAAGGTTTAAAAAAAAAAGAAATAAAGACAAATTAGCTTCTTCGCCCTAAAAAATATAATCTTAAGATATTGCCCGCGTGGTCGTCCAAATCGATTCAAAGGAACTATTTTTATGGCGTCTTTTAATAAACACCAAACCACATAATCAAAGTCCACACGTCAATTTGCGCGTGAAATCAATTCCATCACACCGACATATCTCATCCGTACTAAATAGCGGTGCTCACGGGGCGGGGATTCCCCGTCCCCGTCGGGGACCCGACCCGAACGGGGCGGGGAATCCCGAATTCCACCCCCCCCCCCCCCCCCCCCCCGTGGGGGCGGGGACGGGGGGGAAAAAATCCCCAGAGAGATTTCGGGGACGGGGAGCGGACTATCCGCCCCGCGGGGATCCCCGACCCGAAGATTTATTATATATATATATATATTATATTTGATTATATTTTATGGCTCTCCTGTAATCTAATCCCTAAATCATTTCACTGCCTTTGCCTCTCTCTCACGCAGTCACTCTCTCCCAGCCGCCGCTCTTCGTGCCGCTCTCAGACTCTCACCCAGCCGCCGCACTCCCTTCCTCTGGGTGCCCAGCCTCCGATCTCCCTTCCTCTCTTAAGTCTCACCCAGCCGCTTTCCCTACCACTCTCACTCTCTGTCTGTTCTGCTGCGTTTGCTCAAGACTGTTCTCCTCCGATCTCCCTCAGGCGACAGCGACACAAGTAATAGATATTATTTTCTTTTAATTATTTAGAACTTGAGATGAAGTTGAAGTTATATAAACTTTTGTTATTTCTTTGCGTCCTTCTGGGCTTCATCGATTAGATCTTTTGCAATTGCTTCGTCGTCTTCTTCAATGAAGCTGTTCACTATCTGGGAATTTCCGTTAGGCATTGGATCAGAAGATTTGGTTTTCAATTTGGAACGCGATTTTGGTGGTAAGTGATTTCTGATAACCCTGGTTTTCATACCGTTTTATTGTATTTCATTGTCCATTTCATTTTCAGTGATCACTGCTCAATCACTGAAAATTTGA
Source organism: Excoecaria cochinchinensis (assembly GCA_947683425.1). Taxonomy (NCBI): domain Eukaryota; kingdom Viridiplantae; phylum Streptophyta; class Magnoliopsida; order Malpighiales; family Euphorbiaceae; genus Excoecaria; species Excoecaria cochinchinensis. The sequence continues at coordinate 5,988,172 of CANTUQ010000035.1, forward strand.
ACTATTTACTGCTTGAAAATTATTCTGTTTATGAGTCACAGTGATCTGTTTTCTCCTTTCCTTGTCCCATAAATTGTAGAAATGGGATTCTGGGCAAGCAATAAGCATTTTTGTGTTTGAATGATCAGTTGAAGGTTGTGAGAATTGCTTAATCACTATCACTGTCATTTAGAGTATAATTTCGTATATATTGTATATTGTATAACTGTCTCAGCAACTATGAAAGCAACTTAATATTTTGGTTTTTGTTCCCCATCGGGGGCGGGGGCAGGGACAGTTCCTCCCCCGTGTTCCCTACGGGGGTGGGGACGGGGAATCCCTGCCCCAGTGTGGGGGCGTGGGTGGGGAGCTATTCCCCGCCCCCGCCTCGCCCCCTGAGCACCCCTAGTACTAAATAGTATGGGTGTTAAAAAATAGTATAACCCGTCCAAACTGTTTAATCTAATCCATCTAACCTATTTTTTTCATAATTTTAATGGATTATTATAATCCATACAACCCATTCTAAAATTTATAAAATATTTATATGGGTTATGGGTCATTATATAACCCAACCAATTAACCTACACAATTCATTCATGAGCCAAACTGTTTTTTCTCTTCTATCTTCTATGTATATAATAAATCAGAGCTCATTACAAATGGAGTGTAATGGTCTCAATACCGGATTAGCTGTGAATAGTATTTTCCAACAGTAAATAGTGCTTCCAGGGCAAAAAGTACACCCGAAAGTGAAAAATATTTTATTTAACTATTGGAAAATATAAGTCACGATAAGTCCGAAGTTAAAATTTGGAGTGAAAATGAGGTCAAATAGTCCTCCAAAAGTCGAAAATACGAAAAAATCACGGTTTCGTTTCAAATAGTGACTAAGTTGACTGAGCGTTTGACCGGACCATAAAAAAATGCTACGGACCTTAAAAAAATAATTGAAAATATGAGCGTACTCGTATTAATGAGTATAATCATATGATAATGAAAAATTAATTTATAGTGACACTGAAAAATTAGGTTATCGGACTGATAAATAATTACCGGGCCGAGAAATGGTTTCCGATTGACCCAAAAATACTCTTAGAGTCTAATGAACATATTTTAAGAATTATGAATTCATTTTTACAAGAAATTAAATTAGAAAGTAAGAAAAAATTGTGATTTCGGTTTAAATAGTACTGGATTGACTGAAAGTTTGACCGAAACTTTAAAAATAGTAAATGATTTCCAAAATTTTTTAAAAATTTTAGATGGACTCTAAATAATATTTAGAATTTATTGACAGTAAAAAGGCAAATTTTCGGTAACACTGAAAATTATTGAATCGGACCGATTTGAGTGAATCGAACCGAAAATGGACTCTGATTGAGTTAAAATTTTGTGTACAACCTAATTTTTACATGTTATGAATTATTGAATTAAATTTGAAATAAATTGGAATTGTAAAGTGAAAAAACCATATAATGTAAAACGATATAATGCAAAATGACTTGAAATGCAAAGAGTAAAGTGAAAATGCGAATTAGAGTGAAAAATGACTTCAATGAAAGAAAATAAAAAGTTTAGAATCATAATGATAATTTATCTAAATAATGAGTTAAACGGATAAAAGTGATAAAATAGTGAATAATCGGGTTAAATATGAAATTTTATAATTTCGAAGGACTGAAATGTAATTTGGCATAAAAATGGAAAGATATGGACTAATCAATAATTTGCATGCCAAATAATGGGTTTAGAGTGGAAAAAAGGTAAACTAGTGGCAAAATTGTAATTATAGTGTAAAAATGGCAATTTTGTAATTAATTAAAAAATTAGGGACTCAAATGATATGTTACCATAGAGATGGTATTTAGTAGAATAAGATGAAAAGTGGAGTAATATTATCTAAAAAAATATTTTGAAAAATGAAATTAATGTTTTACACTTAAAAAATATAAATAGCTATTGATGCCTTAGATTTTGAAAATAATAAGAATAAAGTATTCACAGACTATATAACTGGACGTTAAAAATTTCGATAGTCTTTAATATTAAAAAAATGATTAAATTTAATATTATTAAATTAAATTTTGGTGCAATGGAATTAATTTTTAGGACACAATTTTTTTATTTTTTTAAAAAATGAAATATGCATGTGTTATCTAAAAAAAATATTTATAAAAATAAAATTAATGTTTTATATTTAAAAAATATAAATATAGATAATATAAAATTTATATGTTTATAATAAATCATACAAAATTAACATAATGCATGTAACCCAGTCATAACCCAACCAACCCATTATAAAGAATTTAAGTTATAATACAGCTGGATTGGGTTGTGTTCAATCCATTTAAAATTTTAGATGGGTTGGATGGAAAACCAATTATAATCCACCCAACCCATTTTTAAACACTCCTACTAAATAATAGTAAGAGTTTCACTATAAATAATATACAATCCATTTTAGAATCTTATCCAATTTAAATGGCAAGAATTTAACTATTCTTTAGGTTTGATTAGATTTCAAAAGCTGCATTTTTCCGCTTCCAAAAATATATTATAAAAGAAAAATTCACTTTAGTTTCAAGAATTGTTTGATCACATACTCATGTCAGAGTTTGGACATTCAATATCCTAAAATAAAATCTAAACAATTCTAGGTGAATTGGTTTTGGATTCTGTTTCTTTCATTTTCCATGATACTTTAAATTCTAAAATAAAGCAATTATTTTTTTATTTACAAATAAGTTTGATTATATTTTTTAATTAAAATTTAAAAAATTACCAATTATACTCAATTAATCAATTTTACTAATTTACTAAAAAAAATAATTAATGAGCAAATTAGTTAGAAAGATAAGTTTTGAATATTGGTCCTGGTTCCTACTTTGAAAATTAAATAAGAATTTATTATATTAATGGCGTATTAAAATAAAATATCAAAATATATTATATATTTGATAAGTGGAGACTTAATATAACATGGATACTTATTCGTGAGTAGCAATAGGGATGTAGCTGCCCCGTTGTTAATATTGACTTCACTCAACTAAAAGAAATTGAAAAAAAGCCATTGCAATTTTATTTTTTTCTTCAATTGACCATACTCAATTAACACAAATTAAAAATATCCCATATAATTTTAATTTTTTTAACATTAATTCTATTAAAATTTTTAAATTATTCTCTTATTTTTTATGCAAATGAATTTTTTTATTAATGGTTGTAATTAATCTTTGACTACATCCATCCATGGTGGCAAAGTAATATTTACTGATGGACTTTTTTATTAATGGTTTTTTTTTTTAAAAATAATTTAATTTTTATGGTGTTTTAAGAAATATTTGAAAAACTGAGATTTTTTGCATTTCCGCAACAAAGTGTTACGGAAATAATTGTGCTTGGTTGCGGATTGGGTGGGGGGAAGCTCCCATAAAATAAAATAATAATAATAATAATAATAATAATAATAATAATAATAATATGCATTTTCGCAACACTTTGTTGCCGAAATGCAAAAAACATCAATTTCCTAAATATTTCTTAAAATGTCCTAAAAGTTATATTATTTTTTTAAAAAACACCAATAATAAAAAAAAGTCCCATTTACGGAAGGAGAAATAAAAAGAATATTGCATCTCTCATGTTCTTAATTAATTGCAATCCGAATCTCAGAATATCTCGTGCTGATGGGTCCATAAAGAAACTCATCAAGCACTCCATTAAGGAGGCATCATGGTCGCCCTTTCTCCAAATTGCAGCTTTGGTTTTTCTACTTCAATATTTTTATTCTATTTTAGGCAACTTATAAATTTTAATATAAATTATATTATTATTTATTTTATGGCATTTTAACTCTTTGAAATCTCAATATCTTTTTATTAGTCATTTACTTTCACTTCAAGCTTCATTTTTTTAATTTTTTTAAATTGAATAGACTATTTATTATAAATATTTTCTATTTTACTATTATTTTAAATTTTTAATACTTTAAATACATTTATATTTATATTATCACTTTTTTATGCTAATTAAAAAAATATATAGTAAGATGTTTTCGTAATTTTTTTAAGCTAAGAAGCAACCACATAGTAGAAAAAGGGATTTTTTTTTCTCTTAAAAAATATTTAAAAATTTTAAATTTACGCTTATAGTTTTAACTATTTATTCACTTTAATATTAATTTCAACTAAATTTATTTTTTTTAGTCTAGAATTCTAAATCTTCAGCTAAAGAGAGTAAATTGTATATATGCACTAACATAAATGTTTAAAAATTCAATAAAAATTTGAATGACTCAATAGGAGAAAATGCTAAAAAATTCAGGGATATTTTAATGGGTTTTGCTTTTATCCTATTTGTCTCTTTCCATATCAGTGTTCCCTCTGCCATCACCAATAATGTCCTCTCTAAAAATACAATAATAGTAAATCTCTCCTACTTGAGAAGGTAATAGACACTTCCTTCACCCAAAAAGATGATTCTATGCTCGGTACTTCGATGTACTGAGCATTACGCACCGTCCGATGCATATTATATTCAGTAATTTTATACACTGTACATCAATGTATTGAACATCACGTACCATCCAATGAACATGAACACACGGTGTGTAGTGCTCAGTAATTTCATGCACTGTATGAACACGGTGTGTAGTGTTCAGTGCATCGATGTACATAGTGCAAATGGAATTACAACTCCTTAACACATCACTTAAGAAATTATAAACAAGAAAAATGATAAAAATAAAATAAAAATAAGATTAAGAGAAAGAAGAACACATACATGCTTACTATATGGCAAGTGGAGTTGTTATTAAAGCTGCAATTACAAGTGACACTGCTTTCAAATCCTTTCATTTCATTCAAACTTCTCCAATTCCCTTCTCCACCGCAAGGATCCTTTCCAAAATCCCAATCTTTTTTCCCTATTTTCTTGCCTATTTCTTTCAATCCTTGCACTGCAAATTAAACCCACAAATTAACTTCAGTGATAATTTATTTTTAGAAAAAAAGCTCCATGTTTTATCTACAAAGATGAATAAATGCGCATACCTTCTAGTTCATGAAGCTTGGCAGTGGCTGAAACTCTAAAAGGAGCAAAACAAAGAAAATTAGTGAAGCAAATGATGAGTAAAAGAGGGAGTTTTGGATTTGCCAAACCAATTGCCATTTCCTATCTTTATCTTTCTTCCTCTTCTTTTGGGAGATATCTATAAATTATAGAATTAAAGTACTACTGGTCTTAGTCCAGAAAGGACAAGATGGACAGAAACCAAACAGTGACACAGTACACTAAAAGCTTTTGTTTTTTTTTAATAAAAGTTCATTATTTATTAATTTATGTAATGTGTCCAAACGGGTTCAAAAGATGGGTGGGAGTGGTCAAATTTTTCCTCCTTTTAAACGCTTATTTTTTATTATTTATCACCTTTATTATTTTTATTATAATTAATAAATATTAATTAAATTTAAATTTAAATTAAATAATTTAATATATAAATTTAAATTTAATTGATCAATTATTATTAAAAAATTAAATTAAAAATATAAAAATAATAAATAAATAAAATTTTAATTTTAATTTTAATTAAAAGTAATAGATAATCAGAAACGAAAAAATTATTAGCAAACAGTTTTTTTTTTAAAGCTTTTCGAGCTTATATTTGAGTGATAACTTGTGGAATACATTTAAACCATTAAATATGATGTCTAGAATTTATCACTCTCAAACTTCTACTTTTATTAAATAAAATTTGTTTTTATTTATTTATTAATGATTAGAGTTCTACGTGTGGGCCTATATATAAAGCGAGACATTTTTATCAGAAACGCGTTTTGGTTTCCCACAAAAACTGTCCATTTATTTATTTATTTTTTTATTTTTTAAAGAACTGTCCTCTAAATTCTATGCAGTAAAATATTACTATATACTACTCCCTCCGTCTCACTTTAAAAGATTATTATTTTTTTTTACGGTAATTAAGAAAATAATTGAAATACATCAATTTCATAAAAAAATAATATAAAATGACAACAATGTCCTTATTTATTACATTAAAAAAAAAAAGTAAGTGATATACATTTAATAAATTATATAATAAATAGGGATAAATACGTAAATTTTTTTCTTAAATTGCGAAAAGAACATTTGGAGTGGGACAAATAAAAAAGAGAAAACAACCTTTTAAAGTGGGACGGAGGGAGTACTATATTTAGTTAAAGCAAAAGAAAAATATTTAGTAAAACATTTTAATTTTACAAATAATATTATATATATAAAATTAGTAAAAATATTTTATTGTGCATTTAAGATTGGTATAGTGTACACATTACTCATTAATATTAATAAAAGCAAACCAATTGCCACTTGAATTACTTTAATACGTGGATTTTCTTTATTTTATAGGTGAATCTAAATGTAATAAATAAAATTCATATACTAAAATAATTCAAAGGTAATAGATTGCCTTTTGTCAACATCAAGAAGTAATGTACATGCGTTGTTGAATTTAGGTGGGCAATAGAATGTTTCTAACAATTTTAAGTGAGTAAAATATAATTTGAAAAATTTAATTGTGTAATTAAATATTTTGTCCACTTTAAGTACATTTTTATGTATTATCCCATTTTAAAGTTGCTAAAATTACACATCAACACTTGGAGTCCGCATTCACATATAACCTTCTAATAGCTTGTAATATTAGAAAGAGCTAATAAAAGATATTTATCCCCCATTAGTTTTTTACAAATGTTTCAAAACCTTTATAAAAAGGCCTAATATATCTAATCTCTTTGATTTGTTAAAAAAATTCATTTAATTCTCTAAATTTTATGAGCAATTATTTGACCTTTTAAATTTATAAAATCGAGATAAATTAGTCTTATTTTTTTACTATCTCGATTTTACAAGTTTCGAAAGTAATTTGATTTTTCGTAAATTTTTAAAGTTAAGTAAATTATTTAAACAATTTTTGGAGACTATACATATATGCCATTATTTTAATGGCATATTATAAATTTAATGTGTTATAATCACATCAATATCACACAATACGCCATATCTGCAATAAAAGAATAAATATAACTCGATTTCATAAATTCAAAGGGTTAGATAATTGCTCCTAAAATTTAAGCGACTAAGTGAAAATTTGTCCTGAAAAGAGTAAGAAGAGATCTTTGGGCGAACACCATGAGCTTATTTATGCTTTGCCTCATTTTATGCTCTTTAAGGGAGGCTGATTTGCATATCTAATACATCCTTGATGCATGTTCTGAAGTTTCTAGATTACAGAATTACTGTGCCTCAGTCTAAGATTATTCATGTTTACATTTTAGGTTAATAATATTTTTCTTGCTAAAGGTACATTTCATGCCAACTTATTCTTTTATTACCCATTGTGATTGTAAGAGGCGAATTTGTGTTTGCAACTATTGGCTAAATTTTTCTTAATTTAACCATCAATTAATTAAAAAAATTTAAAATGATAGCTACAATATTTATTGACAAATTAATGAAAAAATTTTAATATTAATTTTTAACTAGTTACTTAATAATTTCATGATATGACTTTATACATTAACCATCAATTGATTAAAAATAATTGCCTTAACAAGAAATTGATCTTGCCGCTAGTCATTAGTATATTATGTAATCCATTTAATTTAACCCATGTCAATTTTGGCTTGTAAAGGTCTAACTGTAAGGTGATGTGTCCAAAAAAAGTTGAAAGTCTAATTGAAATACTAATAACGAGTTATGATTCTAATTGAAACATTGATGCAATGTTAGTTTAAGTGGTTGAATCGAAACGTTAGATTATAGATTATGGTTGAACTTATTCTCATTTTTAAGTTAATGATCAAATGAAACTTCCGATGAAACGTTTTGGGAGTTTTTGTGATGAACCTTTTAAAAATTATTGTACTATTTATTCAAAAATAACGACTCATAATATTTATTTTAATTGTCTTATCCGTGACCGCGAGTGTGATTGCTAGTTGGCTGTTGGAGTTGACTTGGACTCACTGCTCATCGATCACGACTCAACTTCCAATTAAAGCATTTCTTTATTATTTCAAAAAAAAAAAAACATTCTTTATTCATCATTTTGTATCCATCTTTTTATTTTAAAAAAAATATTTGCATATATTTTAAATAGATGTGGTATGTTGGATGGATTTAAATTGTATCATAAATGGATTAAAAAAAGATGGGTTTTAAATGAGTCAATTTCATTTACGGTCATTCAACTTATCACTTATCGTATAAAAGTAACCGATTTTTTTTTTGACTTAAATGTCACTGAATTTCTAATATTTTTACAAAAAAGTCATGTAAACAGGGATCCGGCGATGACTCTCGCTGGATTGATGACATGGCATGCCATGTCATCAAGCCAGACACACATGGAGGGGAGTTATTGACACGTCATCAGCTGATGTGTCAGAGTTGACACATCAGCAGCCAAGAAAGCCAAAAATGCCATGTCATTCGCCACATCAGCGACACATGGGACTAATAGCTATATGACACATGACGACAAATAGTCATGTGACACGTGTCCCACTTAAGAACCACGTTTGACTTAGTTTTACCACAAAAGAAACCCTCTTCTCCCAAAATCGTATTCCCCCCCTTTTTTTCCCGATCTAAAGAAACCCTAACTCTCTATTCAACACTCATAATCCTTGTTCGAAATCGAGGCGCAAGGAGTTTGCTTCTCTATTCAACATGCAAGAAGATCTTCAGTGGGGAGAAATTCAGAGTTTCCATATCGACACGAGAGCATATCTGGGAAGGAAAAGTTGAGGCAGCAGACGAAGTTAATCTCTCTACCTGGATAAAATAGCAGATCTGGAGCGAAATTCGATGTGAAGCCAGTAGACGACGTCCTCTTTCGTTAGATCTGGAGAAGTGGATGACTTTATATATGTAAAAGCTATATCTAGAGAGAGAGTGGAGCTGTTGTTTTCATTGCAAAAGCGAAAGGTGAAAATGGACCATCAAGTGCTCCTAGTTATGGTAAGTACTTCAGTAATTTGCGGGTTTTATATATACGTGGCAGATATCTTAAAAAAAATGTCGTTTTTATGTCTTTCATTGTCCGGTGTTGTTGAAATTGTTGTCCGTTGTTGCAAGCATGTGCCAAAAAAATATATAAATTGCTGGATCTGAAACCCACATGTCTCCATTGTGGAAACAGCTTTTGTATTTTGCTATTTGTTTAAAGGGAGCAGTCATGTGGGTCATGTGCCGATTAAACATATGCATATATCTATATATTTTGATAGTTGATTAGGTTTATTTTATACTTATCCTTCACAGTAACAATAGTTATATATCTTAAACATATTTTCTCTAAGTTTTTGGTTTTCTTTCTCTTGCTTTGTTACTCATATGTGGCAGGACAGCTTGCATGTGAATAATCGGTAACAACGCCTTTGATCTATAGTTCTCGATTCACGTGTTGTTGTTGTTGAATGTGAGGAAGGGATATTGTTAGTGAGTTTGTTTTCAAATTAGGGTTTTGTTTTTGCATGAGTTGGATTAGTTATTTAGTTTGTTCTCTTCTGTGTTGTTCAATTTTAGTAGTTGGTGGTCCCATAGCATAGACAGTACATGTGACGATGTGTAACTTTTTGCTTCTATTTGTTTAGGAAAAAGGACCAAATACTTCACGGTAAAACTTCATCACAGTGGGTATTTACGTGGAAATTGTTATGGAGGTGGAGATATAGCCATTTTTTACTGTGCAATGCTGAAGTAATGAATCTGAAGATGCTTGATAAGATGTGTCAGAGGGTAAAAGGTGAAGGATTTGTCATATTTTTCTACAAGTTATTGTTTGAAGATGCATTTATACCCTTAGACACTGAAGCCGATGTGTTTGATATGTGTGTAAGAGTGGATAAAGACAATATGGTTGACATTTTTGTTAACCATTTTGATGATGATAATGATCCGGATGCAGTGATTTATTAGCCAAGTAGATACTTGTTCTTAGCCATGCCAAAACACAAAAAAGATGTTTATTTCAAAGAATTGAGAAGGTATTTTGAAAGAGTGCCAACTGAAGTTTTGTTGGTTAAAGATCTTGAAGAGGCAAGGTTAGCTGGAATAAAAGAGGCTAACCAGAAAATGGAAGGTCACATAGCTGAGTTAGTCAGGAGTTGGCATAAGAAGTACATGGAGATGGGTGAACCAAGTGTGACCCCTGATGGTATTATTGGAAGTAGTCAACTATTAAATGACGATGCCATTTACGAGAGAACGAGGATGCACTCCAAGCATATGAAGACACTGATGATGATGAGCAAGAAGAACTTAATCAAAGGAAGAGGAGAGCAGATCAAGAATAGGAGAAAGGAACCCGAAGAACTTAAGCAAGAAAGACAAAATAGAGGTTTAAATGATAGGCAAAAGGTTTCAAGGAAGGGTAATGTAACTATGACTTATTCAATATGCGATACAAGTGGACATAATTCAAGAGGACATTCGAAGTGGATTGCAAAACAGCATGCTATAAACAATGAGATGCACACTAACCAGGAAATACTAAATCAAGACGAGTAAGTAAGTAAAATAAATAACTTGAAATTTACATTTTGATTATGCAAATATTGTGTGGTTTGTTCATTAAATCTCTTATATGCATCCTAATCTATAGGAAATTAATGAAGTTTACAATGAAATATTTGGAGATTCTGTCACAACAGCTGCTGGCCAGGTTATGTTGTACATTTTCATGTTAATTTTATGTTGTTTGTAGTTATTAACTTGCCACTTTATTTCCTATATATATAGCTTCAGTCTTCTTTTTTTTTTTCTATTGTAAACTTATGTTATATCTTCTATGTTACAGGATAACCAACCAACCCAGGAAAGTGTTATCATCAATGAATCTCAAGTGCAATCCCAAGTCACCAAAACTAAAAATCAACCTAATCAAAGGAAGAAGAGAGCAAATCAAGTAGAAGAAGCTTCTGCAGTCCCCAAAGTTGCTAGGAGAGGAAGATAAATCAAGTCAAGATATTTGGAGGATTATGTTTTATGAAATTTGAAGAAGGTATCAAGAGGAAGGGGTACCGCTAAATGAAGTGTTCCTGCATTATGTGAATGCTATTTTGGTTGTTGAATTCTGTAATTATTTTTGGTTGCTTGTTAAGGCAGTATTATGTGAATGCTATGTAGGGGTTAATATACCCTCTTTTTTGTTGTTGTAAATGTTACGGTAGGTGCATTTTTTGGATGTTGCGTGTGATGATTAATGCGGTAGATTACACAGTTTGGATTGTATGTGCCTTTTGGTACGCAAAGTCCCTTTTATGGATGTTGTAAATGTTGGATTTTATGTGCCTTTGTGCAAATTTTAATAGGTGATTTAGCATGTTTAAAATTGGGTACATTAATGTTTGGTTGGTCATTTGCTTGTCACAATGTGCATTCTTTTTCCATTTTTTTAACAGGTTGATAATTAGATACAAAATGAAATCTTGTAAATGATAGATTGATAATTAGCTAAAAAATTAAATTCTACGAATGACCGGTTAAGAAGAGGATTTCTTTTGTGGTAAAACTAAGTCAAACGTGTTTCTTAAGTGGGACACATGTCACATGACTATTCGTCGCCACATGTCATATGCCTATTAGTCCCATGTGTTGCTGATGTGGCGGATGACATGGCATTTCCGTCTTTCTTGGCTACGACGTGTCAACTCTGACACGTCAGCTGATGACGTGTCAATAACTCCCCTCCACATGTGTCTGGCTTTATGACATGGCATGCTATGTCATCAATCCGGCAAGGGTCCTCGCCGTACACCGGTTTACATGACTTTTTTGCAAAAATGTTAGAAGTTCAGTGACATTTAAGTTGAAAAAAAAAGTCAATTACTTTTGCGCGATAAGTGATAATTTGAGTGGCCGTTAGTGAAATTGACCCGTTTTAAATAGGTCAATATCCAAATGACTTGGATGAATTTGAATCGACCCATGAATTTATAAATTCTATATAATAACATAATAAAAGCCTAATACTAGGATCCATTCTACAAATAACAAAAAATAAAAAATTAAAAATTAAAAATTAAAAATAAGCAAAAGCATGATAAAATAAACATGATAAATGGATGAGAGTGAAGCAGTAAAGTGTAAGCACCGTGTCCCGGAGTGGTCCGGATCAGAGGTTACCCTATGATGAAATCAGTGTTCGAGCCTGTATAAAGGGCTGGATTTGGAGGTTTTAGTCCTATGTTCCACGAGAAATGAGGCTTTTTACCATTCCTGGGCAGAGGGGGAGACAACAGAGGATTTTTCGAGTCAAAAGGTTTTTTGTCCTCCACAGGCGGCCAGCCCGTCTGTGAAGTCAGCCCGTCGCTTGGGGTCACCGACGGCTTGTGGTATTTTTCGACGCCCGTCGGAAAGTCACCGCCCCTGTCAGAACGCCGCCTGGTTTCCCGGAGCATGCAACCTTTCCGACGCCCGTCGGTGGATGTGGCAGGGCCGTCGGACGAATCCTTGTGTCAGAAGGATTCTTCCGACGCCCGCCTCTATACACCGACGCCCGTCGGTCGTGTCTGGCTTATAAAAGCTCCGGATTTTCAATTGAAAAGGGTTCCAAAATTTTTCAAAGGGGGAAACTCTGCCCAAATTCAAGCAAATTTTCTCTCTCCTCCAACAAAACACATTTACAAAGGAAATCTATTTAACCAAGGATCAAATCAATCAAAAGGGAGCTAAAAATAATTAGTTTTCTTTAGATATTGATTCCAAAATCAATCTTTTGAGGGGTTGAAGAAGAAATAGCCCATTTTTCTTTCTTTGATCCTCCATCTTTTGCTTCTCGTGGAACGCGTGGGACTCTAATCAACACAAGAATCTCACCCAAAGCGATTATCTGAGGGTAAATATTCCGGATTCCTTCTCCGTATCATTTCATATTTATTCCTTATTTCGTGGAATTTTTCTATATCTGTCATTAGTTTCCTTTATTTTGACTCTCTTTATCTCCTTTTGGGATAAAACCCCTTTTTTTGGCTTTGGAAAGAATTTTCTCTCTTCTGTTTTTTCGGAGACAGTGGTGACCGACGGGTCATCTTTATCACCGACGCCCGTCGGTCATCCCACCTAGAGACGCCTCTCCTTGAGTGACAGACAGACATGTCGGTTACCTTAACCGACGCCCGTCGGTCATCTAAGGAAGGTCGTCTGTGGATTCTGCCTCCATCCTTTTAAATCGTTTTTTTATCTTTTTCAAGCCCTTTTGGTCTCCTACATGTTAATTGTATGTATATTGACATCTTTCAACTTTCTATGAGTGTATATTGATTCCCTTGGACTATCCCGAGCTGGAGCGGCTACCTACCGTATTCGGAGGATTTTCGTCCGGTTTAGTCTCCTAATCCTTCTGATCATTTCCTTCATTTGTTATTCATTGATTATTCTGTGTATATGAATATACTCTTTTCGTATCTCGTTAATGTATAAAAATGATCTAATGATTTTATACTTAAATAAAATGAGGTTTTGTATAAAATGCAAAAGGGGGCCAAAGCCCTATTTTTATCCAATAAAATCATCATAAACAAAAATCTCTAATTTTAATAATGATGCATGCGAGGACCAAAGTCCTCAAAATAAGCAATACCCCGATTTATGCATGATTCGCACATTTATGAAAGGGAGTTGTATTCCGCTCATTGTATTATTGTAATTTATCGGTTTCATTACCTATCTGCTCATTTATAGCTTTCCAAATGTGAATAAATGCGCCTTTTAATCAATTGCATAGTGTGGAGAGAGAGCGAATTAATGATATTAAGATTTGATCATAAAATAATTGAGGTAGAAATAGATGAGAAATCCCGGACCCAGCTCCGGTCTTTGGGCTCAAGAGGTTAGAGGTTATCCTCCAAAATACTTCTTGGGTCACGAGGCTTTAGCGCTAATCCTAGGCTCTTTAGGGTGAGAAGTTCACCTTCCAAGACCCCTCTGGCTGGCCCAAAATGGATACCAAGCGCAGTCTTAGGCTTTCCGAGGCGAGAGTAACTTTCCCAATGTTCTATTGGGTGGCGACTCCATGAAACCTTCTTGTTGCCCAACATAGACGCACTTGCGATTTATCGCAAGATGTCAACGGACCCACAAATGCCCCGATCGCCCACGTGCGGGCGGTCGAACGGGCGGCCGCGGGGATCCGGCGCGCGTCACAGTGGCGACTCCACTGGGGACGTTTATGGTTCGAGATTTCGATTTGAAAATACCTCGCTTAACATTTATGATTAAAATTTAATTCATAAATTCGCTTTCCCTCAAAATTGCATTCGCATATCATTAGAGCCTTAGAATATGCTAGTTTGGTCCCTCTTTTAGCCCCGGTGCGTTCCTGAAGCACGACCTCATTTTCACTCAATTTGGAGAAGTGTTAAGGATAATCACCAGTCCAAGCCACGTACCTCAATGGTATATCAAAATGATGACCCGATCGGTCACTATGCTCGTGATGAGCTAGACTCGTCGGCAGGGATCATGCTTGGGTAGCCTTAAAGAAACATCTCCCATATCCAAAGCTCATGTAACGACCGTAGCTATTTTTCACAGGTGAAATGAACCTTAATTCCATGCTTGCTGTATGGATCCTCATGTATTGGGTGAGTCCTGATATCTAATATCTCGCTTGGTAACCTAGCCAAAGGCTATCATGCCCCGGTAGGGCCATGTCGAAATTTATGGAACGTCCAAATACGTGACGATCATTATCCATCCGCTTGTGCATTAGCATAGGAGTGTCATGCTGCCGATTTTTTCCCGTGCACCATGCGTGTCCATTGGGTCCCTCGTTGACCCTTGGGCTAATCTCACCTAGGAAAGAGACTGCACGACCATGTGTGTGGGAGAAACAAAGGTGGAAGGACCTACTTGCTTGCTTGTGCTCTGTGAGTGTTGCATATCACGACCATGCATTATACTTGCATTTCATGCATCATACCTAACGTTTTGTCCCTGCAGCCATCATAGATCTACCCAGGTGGACTAGATCACGAACCAGATGACTGATCCGAGTTCTTGCTCCTGAGCTATCAGATAGAGAGGGTCTACCAGAAATTTTATCAGGAACCAGTGGTACAGTATCTCAGATGGCAAACTCGCCTAGGGGGGAAGACGCCACCAGGGCCATGATTACGGAAGAAGTGGGCCGCCGATTTGAGGAATTCGAGGGTAGGATGATGAATATGTTGACCGCCTTGGCACAGCAGAATGCTCTGCAGAATCCTCCTCCTCCTCCTGTGAGACAGAATGAGCCAGAAGAAGAAAGGGTTGAAAGACGAGAAGAGCCTGTTAGGCCACCTCCAGTAGAGTTAAGGTCAGTGGCCTCGGGAGGGCAAAGAGGAAGGCCCGCGCTGAGAATTGATGATGATATCGAAGATGATAGGATGAGCCTTGCATCTGAGAGGGGGAAGGCACCTCAGACCGATGACTTCATTTTAAAGAAAATGGAAGAGAGGTTCGAAGCTATGGCTCGTATGTTGAGCAGGGGCCAAGGGATGAGCTCGGAGGATAAAGAGTTGGACGGAGAGGACCCGATCCCTTACAACTTCAAAATGCCAGATGTGCCGAAATTTGATGGTACTTCTGACCCTACCACTCATGTGAAACAGTATTCTCTAGTCATGAAAGGGACCACGTTGTCTAAAAAGCAGAAGGTAGAATACTTTTGTCTGAGTCTGATCTCTCATGCCATCGACTGGTATCATGGCCTTAACCGCCGCACTAAAGAAGATTGGGATCTGCTCACTGAGGAGTTTTTGAAGCAGTATGACTGCAATACCAGGATGGAGGTGACTCTAAAAGATCTTGAACTACTCCAGCAGAAGACCGGAGAATCTTTCCATGATTATCTCACCCGATGGAGGAACCGAGTAATGGAGATGCGGAGAAAGCCTGACACCCAGGACCAGATTCATTTATTCATCAAGAACGCAAGCCCGTACTTGAAAGATGGGTTGAATGGGAGTCTCTCAAGGATATAGCCATCGAGGCAGAGGGGGAGTTCTTGACTAGGAAGGCTAACAACGATAATTTTGCCAAAAGGGCTAACCCCGGTCAAGGAGCCGGTAGGCCAACAGGTCCCAATAATGGCACCAGAAGAACGGGTGAAGTGTCTGCTACTGAGGTGACCACCCAGAGGAAGTTTTTGAACTTGGGGAGACCATTGTCTTGGGTCTTGAGAAGGTTAATGAAGGAAGGGAAATTGCACCCTCTGGCTCCTAGGCCAGCTTTGATGCAAGGGAAGCCTGGACATAAAGATAATGAATTCTGTGCATTCCACCAGCACTCAGGCCACATCACAGATAAGTGCAAAGCGCTCCGGCACTCTATCCAAGACTTGATTGATAGCAAGCAAATTTCTGACCCTGAAAAGAGGGAAATTGAGAAGAAGCCTGGTTATAATGCCGTACCACCACCCGTGTTTATGATCGGATCTAGCCTGCCAGAGTGGTACGTGCTACAAGATCTATATGGGAGCGAGAAGTTTGCCGCTGATTTTTCCAAGGATAGGAAGGAGAAGGTAGTTGTGGCGACCCTTGATTGCTGGTCTAGCAGTGAGAGCGGTGGAGAAGCCGAGGAAGAAGGGGAAATGAACCTTGATTTGTGGAGGTACGATGGAGACGAAGAAGAGATAGGGGCTGTGACAAGGAGTGGAAGAGTGGTTCCTGAGATTACGAGGCTACCTGAGCCAGTGCAGCCATCAGCAGAGAAAGAGCCAGAGGAGAATCAGATTGTCAAACAGTTGAAGAAAACTGCAGCTCAAATATCCATTTGGGATCTGTTAAGACAATCCCCCT